>JAFMSR010000001.1:61772514-61861151 GCA_022818135.1 Saxidomus purpurata | reverse complement strand
TTTATGTTTGAATACATTTGCATAATTCCTGGGATACAATGAAAACGTTTAAGAATAGCATAGCTTAAAAGTAAACGAAATAGAAATAATTTGGTATACAACACGTTTAAACTAAGCTAGAACTGCTGGTTTTGTTGTTTTGAATTGAAGTTGCCTCAAAATTCACAGTAGTCACAGTTACTGTCCTTTACTTCTATATACACTCAACAGGTTTAGAAACGCAAAAGTGGCAAAATATTTATTTTGATAGTGATATCGTTTTTCAAATTTACTCAAATTTCATACACAACAAAAACAATATAAAATTGAATTATTGTAAAAGTTTCAATAATTCATTGCAAAAAAATGACTTAAATAGAAATAAAAACAATAGGGTCATTCAAATAAAAATGTTCAACAGGGGAAATATGTGCGTTTCTAAACCTGTTAAGTGTATGTAGATTTAATATGTGTAGTATTCTACTGAACCGCAAGCAATTCTTGCCCTTTAAAAGGGACCGTTGCAAGGATACCACAGAGCAAGTTTGGTGATATTCCATCCATTGGTTCATGAGTAAGAGCAGTTTATAGGTTTTTATATTTTTAGTTACAACGGCCATTGATGGCAGTGGACCGGAACAATTTTCTACTTTTTCAAATGGGTCAATGCAAAAATTCTGCAGAGCAAGTTTAGTAAAAATGTGAAATGCAGTTTCTGAGTAATACTTGAATATGTGTAAGATAGAACGGGACGGGGTGGACGGGACAATGTGCGTTATATGGCCTCTACTTTACGACATATAGTTGGGGTATAATAATGGAGTCAATCTTACAGCTTTTACTTCTCATTGTGTTTTTGTTTTCAAAATGCTTCATATAAAGTACCTGTTATAACTTCAACTTTGAAGCACAGCTCGTCTTTATTTATCCTGAAAATATGTAAATCAACGGTCAGTCTACTTTTCGCTTCTTGAACAATAGCAAATGTTAGTAGTTAACAACCTTACATGGTCATATAGGAATAAATGATGCTATGCAAATAGAACTTCCACTCAATTTTAAGTGAGTTAAGCTGGACACATCCCATCCTTAACATGTTTTCGTGTTGTTGACATGAAACATTAAGTTATCATACTTGCTTTGCGTATTTGTTATTTCATTGAACACAATTGAAAAATAGTCACTGTACGACATTATTTTCATAGCCTATGCCTATATATACAATAAGATATAAACATTGATTAGTCCGACTTTATATATGAGAGTCTGTATTTGAATACTAGCTAACCAAAATTGGCGCAAACGGAGAATTCAGTAACAGAAATTTTGGTTATTTATAAAAGACAACATTTGTGTTAACAAGAACTATCACTCATAAGTGACGAATGATTCCAAAATGTTGATACTTGAATATGGTTCTTTTGTGTTGCCTTTCTGCATTTAAATATTGCCGAAATTGCCCATAGTAAAAGTTTGGTATAACATCATTGCGTATTGAAGAAAGGTGATCTTGGTTTTTGGGTATTGCACTTCCCTTAAATGTCCTCTCATTGTATGCATATTTGAACACATTTCGCTTAGCACCTCAAGTGTTTAAAAATTAGACAATGTAAAATTATAGTTCATGTGTACTTCTCCTGAGTGTTCCCTATCATTGTATGCAATTTGAACGAATGACCCTCAGTACTTTTAGAGTTATACACTGGACAAAATTGTAGCAAAGAGGGATTAATAAAACAGTAGACAAGATAGAGTTATTTTTTGGGGGCACTGCACTTTCTCTCATTGTGCTCTATCACTCTAAGTAATTCCTTTTCATACTTTTGGAGTTTAATAATGCTCCACACAAAGAAGTGGGAACAGACGGATGAACGCGTCGATTTCTATATGCCGCCCGAAATTCCTTCGGGGCATAAAAAGAGCACCACTGAACCATTCAATATGAAGTTATAAGAATGAAATTAATGTTTTTTATGATACCCGTTGAGATCGACTGTCTGTATGCAAACGTCCTTAATGCCTACTTCTTTCGCCTTCAGGCCGATCTCAACTTTAAAGCTTCCAGATGAACCCGCATCTATCACTTCAATGTCGTTAAGTATAATTGTTGGACTGACATACCCAGCTGATACTGCAGGTCTACAATTAGTAAAACAAAAGTGAAATATTTCTTTTTGTACTGAAACTTTTGTACTATAAAATATCTGATAAGAAATAAGAAATATAAATTGAGCCGTCGTAGCGTAATGGGATCGCATACACATATGGACTGTAAGATCCAGGGTTCGATCGCCACCACTGCAGTGGCGGAAGTGTCCTTACGCAAGGTATTAAACTCTACATTGCATATCTCTCTTCGAGGTTGGTTCCATCTGAAGAGATAATAATCAATCTATGATGAAAGCATTTGTTTCGCAGTCGAGAGGAAATTAATTAATATAAATTGATTATAATAATATATGTATCATTTAGGATTTGTGATGCGAATACAGACATGTTCATCAAGTAGAAAATGACTCAAGCTGGTCACAACAACACCCATGAAAGAAAGTAAGAAATCATGCCTAGCATTCTAAAATATTTTGTTGTTCTTGTATGAGAAAAATTAATTAAAGTATCGACATCCGGTAGTACATAGTTCGCTTACACGTGTTCGCGCAGATGCAATTTTGCTAATGATACATGTACCTTTCATTGGTGCATTGTCTGTGTCATAATCCTTATTTACTTAAAGCAGTAAATAAGAGCATTATAAGTAAGACGCATGAATAACGAATGAATGTGATATAATTAGAAAATGTGATTGCCTTTGTACACTTTGTTTTCCTCCTGTCAAAAGTAACGCCACACTACAGGGTTGATATATAACACACTGGAACTGCCGGGGCTTGGCTGTGCCTGTGAATGTCATCTAAAATAGAATGAATACATTACAGCGTAAATCTGAAGAATTCAGCTTAAACAATAAACACTGGTTATATTTTGATACTTTGACAGCATGCTTTTGCTGTTCACATTTAAAAGGGCATAATCAGCATGAATTTAGCAAAGCACATGAACTTGTCGGCATTTCTTGCTTGCATTTAGCAGATATCTGTTTATAGAGTAACACTAGAGAACATCATATACCAGAGCAGCCCCAGAAATCACCCCAAAATGTAGGAAATATACTTAAAACACTATATTATTATATTATCATTTGTTAAGCACGTTCATTTTACAAAATAAAACCCTGAAGAGTTATCTTTCTATGACTTCTTTTATTAAATGTTTCCTCACAAATGGTAGTTTGCAAGGGGTGTCTGGAAAGCTTATCAAATAATGGCTGGTTTGTCATTTTGACAGGAAATACAAATCGGCTACTTTGTAGGAACTCCAAATACTGTGCTATGATCTCTGAACAATTTGTGGGCCTTGATATTGAAGATGTTCTCTCAAAAACTCCCAGTGATTAATCTGCGTTAGTGATTGCAAAATTGACTGTGTTCAATCACTGTCCATAACCAATGTCCTTACTAAATTTGACACATCTAGGTCAAAGCCTTCTCAGGTTATTGTGAGGAAACCTTTTTTATATGCGGGATCACTATACCCTTGACCTTTGATTCAGTGACTCCAAAACGTAAATGGCTCATTCAATGTTTATGACCAATATCCCTACCAAGTTTAACGCCTCCATGTAAAAGCCATCTCACTGAGCGATAACCAAAGAGCTACCGATCGTTGGGCAGTTGCACCCTTATTTCTTATAAGAGGGGGTATATAAAATCATAGGAAACAGTGTAAAGTAGGACCTTTTCAATTGCAAATACAAAAATAAACCATAGCAGACATGTCTTTGACATAGACTAAAAGTACTGACCCTTCTGGAACGTGTAAAGAATATGTACCAACGATACTCTGCAAATAGAACCCTGTACTTTCATGAGAAGGGTTGAATGATTCACGGCAAGTACATGTATTTATTTTTATTAATTTTAGACTAAACCGTATGATATATATAGTAATGGTTCTTGTACTGTGCATGGCACAATATTTTGACGTCGGAAAGTAATAATTATAACCGTCCCGGACAAAGACTTAAAGAAGAGAGATTTGTACGCATTAAAAAGTGGTTGAGCATTCCTTTATTAAGCCGTCTTAGAGCTATAGAAAGGACATGCAAATGGTTAAACATGGAGTTAACCCTCTAGAAGTTATTTCTAAAGTAAGAATGTTTTGGAAATTAAGCACGTCAGTTCTTGATTGTTAACTTTAATGTGTTGTCAATATGCAAGTACATTCAGTTATTCTATGTTCAGAGCGCAGGTTTTTAGAGTTTTCATGGATAAAAGACAGAACGCCTGTCAGGAGTCAGCAAAATCTTACCTCTGGTTTCTTTTCTGAACTCTTTAACTCTGTAAGAAATCAAAACTCTTTTTTTTATTTGTGCATATTAAGTGAAAAGACAAAGCAAAAAGATTAAGAAAAATACTTCATTGTATGCAAATATTTCAATTAGTCTGAAATGAAATAAAAACAATTACAAACCGCATTTCGTGCCAGTGAATCCAGCTTTGCATACACAAGTTTGTTGACCATCGTTTATCTTACAATACGCGCCATTCAGACAGTTGTTGGTTGGACATGGTCCTGGAAATGTTTTACTCATATTGAAAACAGAGTTTAATTAGCTATAACAAGAGAAGTTATAAATGTGAAATAAATTTGGCTTTATAGTTTGACATTTTCTGCGGAGCAAACATTGTTTAAAGCAAAGACAATAGTGCAATTTAAATGCGTTGAACAAACTATTACTGTACATAGAGTAACGCATATAAATTGTTTCGGCACAAGATGACCAGACTCTGAGTCATGAATATTAATTTATAATGTCAAAATTCAATTCAAATCAAAATCGCCGATCAATATTCCATTCTACGATTGATAAAAAGTAGCCAACTTAATTGATATCAGCTGCATCGATACGCTAAAATTGTTGTTGAGATTGATAGTAATAAACGTGCATTACCTTCTTCACATTTATCTCCGATATAATCTTTGTGACATATACACCGAAATCCTTTCGTTTCGTCCGGAAAGCAGTGCCCTTTATTCTGACAAGGGGAATTGGAACATGGATCTGAAAAATAGATACTTGTTAAAGGGAATTTTATTTCAACCACTAAACACCTCTTAAATGTAACTTTTCAAACATAGGTATGTGCCATTTAGATAGTTACGTCTTTTTCACTTAAATAGCGCCTGAATACGGCTGCCACCCAATAAGCTTTCCTGACAAAGGTAATTTGAAAAGTCTTATGAGAAAAGATGTAAAAGAGTAAACAAAGGTCTTTTCCAATATTTAGCTTTATTGTGTCATCTGTCTTTACAGTTAGCACACAGAATAATTTTTAAAAAGATAGATAACATAGAAATTATGATATAATGTTCGTTTTATAAATGGTATTCTTAAATTAATGAAGCAAATACGTTAAACAGATAGCATTTTCGATATACATGTACATCGAGATGAAATTTATTCTAGCTTTGATAATTTCCTATACACTTTATATACCGGCAAAATACCCCTTTTCACAATATTTTTATATACGATTTGTTTGATAATTAATCATCAGTATAATAAGTAATGTTTGATTGGCGAAAAACATGATCAAATGTGTATATTAAAGGCACATAACTGATTTAAATTGTGAGTTATTTGACATAGTAAGTCCAATTATTCGAAGTGTAAAGCAAAGCACATTGCTCGCGAAAAACGTATGAAATAATTGTTTTGATCAAGGTTCTGAGTTAGTAAGTTAGTACACATATTCTACGTGACTGATCGTTTGGTTACAGTAACTTTTTCAGGTCCATGCCACTTTTTCTTTTACCCTACCAATGTCCAGAAATACTGAGAGGTGGAACTGGTTCACATCTCCCAAGATATACGTTTATACTCTCAAATGTACATGATGTCACGACATGTTTTAACCTTGTGAATCAATAATGTTAAGACATTTGTAAACAAATTGACGAAATATGCACAGACTTTAATTGTTAATGTTCTAATACAATCGAAAAGACTATTGGCAATTAAAAGAATTGTCAATATTGTCCGACAAAAAATATTAGTTTTTTTTTCAAAATGTAAACTTTTATAAATCCAACTTTTCCAGATCTGTGTAAAAGATTTTATTTTCATTTTACGTCACATGAAATACGATTTCTGGATGTTAACCTGATTGTTAACTCTCGAATAAACATGCCTTTTTTTGTCTTATCTTACAGGCAATACAGCAAATGTAAAGTTTAAATCGCGTGAATACAACAGCTGATAGTAAGTGGCTACATAATGCATTATTCAGAACTTATGGCTGAAGATGTTTCAGAAGCGGATACTTCAGTCGAGCTGTTGCAAAATGCAGTTAACCACTTCCAACGTTAGCAGTGTATTATTATACAGAGATAGGTGAGAAACGAGCCTGAAACGAGCAGATATGCGTAGAAGAATAGAGAGTAACAAATTTAAGGACATAAACGACGATTGAAAACATTTATTTACTATATGTTAAATTATTATCAATAAGACATTAAAGGATTGTCTTGTAAGGTATGCATGAGAAATTCCTAAATTATTCCTCTATATCTATATGTTTAAGTCAGAGACGTTTCCAGATGTATTTAGTTTTAAACAGAAACATGAAAATATTAATCTTTGCACAATTCCGAATAAACGAGTTTGATAAAAGAAACTATATCGTGACTTCTTTTGGCGTGGACGTTCTAATAAAACACACAGAGTTGTGTAAAAAGATGCAAAAACATGTCAACGCAGTAGATAAACTTCATATACCAATTATTTTACATTTATATCATTTAAGTAGTAATGTACATGCATGTTCGGCTATTAAACTTTTATACCTGAACTAATATTCAAGCCTTCGGCTTTAAAGCACCTTTTCTGGAAACTTGTTCTCCTGAAAATAGATAAGAACGAATGATCCATAGTCATCCAATCAGTACAAATATTTACGGCACGTAAATATCAGTTTTCAAGAGGGGACAACTTTTTAGTTAAGAAACAAAATTTATTAACGTAATGGAAGAAAATTGCAGTTACGGCTTCATTTTTTGTTTGATTGTTATGATTATAAAATGAACTTCATACGCTGACTGAAAGCAAATATCGGCGATTCCAACTGTAGTAAACTGAAAAGAAGCTTCTGTCACACACTTTCCACTTCCATCAACAGCAGGAAAAACAGTAGTTCCTTCAGATGTCGAAATGACATTTTCACTGAAAATAATTTAATATATTTAAATAAATTAGTATTATTCTTTCTTTAAGTTTTGATTGTTTTGCAAAACTTAAGGTGTGATTTCTTTTTCTGCAGCTCAATACAAGTTATCGTTCGAAACAGGATACACGGGCATTCCACAACCTTCAGTTTAATTGAAGTTCTTTACATAACTAAAACATATATCAATTGTACAACCAAAGCTTATGATGTCTGTTTTCACAATCTCTCAAATGAAATACAAATATGGTATTCACATACTTATCAGGGCCCATAATGATATTACCGAGCGACCCGCACGGCGGATCGACCAACTGTTTTTCATTTATCGATGCAGCATGAGTATTAACAGAATCATATTAATTGAAACTAAATAAGTATTGTATGGTATTGCCAAGTGTATCTAAGAGTGATATCAGTTCAAGCATGTGATTTGATTTTGTGAGATTTGAGAAATGTATTTTACAGGAGACAAAGTCTCACGAACACACAGTTTTAGAGTTTCATAAGCAACTTGCACAGAACATATAAGTATCGATAAGAGAAAGCCTGAATCAGCAGCGTCTATGATCTACGGAATGTGGTAGTATAATTATAATTCCCTTAAACTATTTGAGGGTAAATGTAAAACGAGGCAGAAATCTGTAAGTGTAAAACAATTCATACTCTTACAAAAATAGCTTGATAACTTACCAGCTTGACGATCGGGTTGTATACAATATGACTGTGTATGTTTCGTTGATATAGCCCACTAATTTACTGCCTTCAATCTGTGTAGGCTCTACAAATTTAATAACTGCCTGAAAATGCATCAATAAAACCATAGTCATACATTTCCTAGATTCTACCTTATCATTCATAGGCAGCAACAGGGTATTTAGTTAACAGTTTACATAGAGGATAATTGTTGATTTCAGTGTAATTTCACGTTTGGGCACCAAATATGGTTTTTAACAAATGGCACAGTCACGAGTCAAGATAATTACTTTTGGTATTCACAAGTGTATCGTGATATAGCATCAATATCATTTTTTTCTGTTTAAAACTGTACTTGAGTTACTTTCAATAAAATTCGAAAATCGCGGAAATGTCATCAGAGAGCATAACAAACATGACGCATTTGGTTACCGGCATTCATAAGTTTGACGTTAATCCGGGTATAAAAAGGATAATTTTCAGTGAGTAAACAGCGTGTTTATCGGGATATAATCCATCATTATATTTCGATAAACCACCGAAAAACATTTATATCATGCATTTAATGTTTATTAGTTTTTCCTTAACATATGCTTCATCGTTTTATCGCTGCATGCGGTTGCCGCGCTGTAAGTCGATGGCAAACGCGTGTCTCATATGTATACTCCCGTTAGCGCAATTGACATCTAATTAATTCAAATCATTTTAATAAAGCTGTATTTGTGTGGAGTTTAAAAGATTGTTAATCAAACGTTTTTAATGTCATAAAGATATTTGAATAAAAATAAACGTTTCAATAAACGGTATGTTGTAGGGGACCGGGACGTCGTGACCAGTGAGAAAGCGGGGTAAAATTTCTTCCTTGCATACCTTATTAGGCTTTATTGCAGCATTGCCGAGATCACTTACATACTATTCTCAACTATGATTTGGAATTTCACACTAATTAAATATGAACCCTTGTAACAATGACAATGACAAAGTTTATTCGCCATAAGGCCTCCGGCTCATGCAAAATATATACATACATTTATATATATTACACAAAAGCATAGTATGTATACATAACTGATCATTTGTCATAACATAGAGTATAGCTCTTAAGTATGTTGAAACAATGCATATTCATACAAGCTACATGTTTAACAAAATATTTTATTATAATTATTATGTACATCTAAGTGGTGTAAATTTGTTTTTTTCTTTTGTCGAAAGCATAATAAAGAAATGTTGCAATCAATTTTACTAATGTTTCATTTTTTTGTAGACATTAAAATACAGAATTTATTTTGAGAAGGACATATAAAATATTTTTTAGGTAAATACACTGCTCTTAAATCCGAATAAAATTCACAACATAACAAAAAATGGTATTCGTCCTCAATTGCATTTTTATTACATGCCTTACATAACCTGCTTTGCCTTGAACTATTCCGATGCCAACATGTCTCAATTTCTAGTTCATGCGAACCTACCCTAAAATTTACAACGCGCCTTTTGCGTAAGAATTTTGTTAAGCGCGTGTAAATCTAGTGCTAAATTATGATAGAGTTTGCCCACAAATGCACTTTATTAACGTGGAAATAATATTAAGTAATTTCGAAACAGAAATTCCATGGCCAAATGTCCAATGCAAGTTGATTTGATTACATTTTGTTCTTACACTCTGATATCATTTATCCTTTTATCCATTTTGTCCTTCTTCCTTGTGAGACAATACTTTACACAAATAAACAATTATAAATCCATTGAAACGTATCTCGTTCGTACACGAGTTATTTGGATGAACGTACAGAAAACATCTACTGAAATTATCGTTTTATCTCATCACTGCAGGGTATGTATTCAAAGCAGGATAATTATGGACAAGAAAAACTGTCCACTTGATCCAAATCAACAAGATTGATACACATGAATGTAATTTGTCCAAGTACTGTGACTATGACATGCTCTGTTTATTTGACGGCGATTGTTCACAATGCTTTCAAATGTCACGCATTTACAGATAGACAATAAACAAATGGACGTACATATAGATATATCATAGACTACAGATCAAACATCTACTATATGTCTCCGTTTCGGAGGGAGCATATATGGTAAAACACGTTGAATAAGAAATACTTACATTCTTTTGAAAGTTAGCCTGAAATGCTGGAAACAAAACAAGACATATTTTGTAAATCAGAAAGCACTGCTTACAGTGACAGATTACCTGAAGTATCTTGATGAATTTTATATTTACTTTAACAGAAACTGTAAGTTAGGTAGCTGATTTCAAAGGGTATATGAAATACACAATGCCATTTTTAATGAGTTTTGTATACTAGATATAATCAGCGTTTTTCAATATTGTTAACAAACAGTTCAGTATACGACTGTAAAGAGTTTGTTATATCCGGAACAGAAGATAGGTGTTTCGTTCTTGCGTAACAACACTCACGCAAGAGAACTGTTGCATATACATAGAATGTCGGTTCAAGTTTGCGCAATATGTACGAAGAAGACACTTTTAACAGACATGAACTATGGAAGAACATGTAAGTCTGTTATGCATTGTATCAAATTTCTGTTCTAAGGCTCAAAAAGGTTTTTAACGAAGTTAAATTTCACTGCATACTTACGATTTGATACGAAGTTTAACTCTAAACATAATTCTGCGCTGAAGGACCTGAAAAATTACAAAAGTCTTCAAATGATGGCATATTAAACTTTAATCGGTATAGAAAGAATGTGACTGCTTATTGCATAATTGTTCTTTTATACAGTACACACTTTGTCTGTTTTATCATTCCAAGCTTCAATATAAGTCATTATCATTAACGAAATTATATATTAAATAAGGTAAATAACCTCTACATGCTAACATGCAAAGTCAGTGAATTTATATCCCCCTCCAAATGAAGCAAATAGCTAAAACAAGAACAACTGGAAAGTGTACTGGTATGTCTGTTTCAGGGGGAAAAACATTTTTAAAATTTCACCACCCCACTTGGGCCTTATCTCCGAGGTAATATTTTTTCTCTTTAAGTTACAGTCATAAAGAATTTAATTGATGTAAGTTAGATTTAATCAGTAAAACTACTTTAAAACAATTACAATTCTTAAGTTTCTATATAGAATAATTATGTAAGAAAAGCACTATGTCCCCTCAAGGGCCTTATTTCTGTAAAAATCCATTTTCTAAATGTTCTGTTGTTTGAGAATACAAAGTTGATGAATTGTGCCAAACAAAATCAAATTTTGACACGCCTTTTCAGAAAAAACATTTTAAGGAGGCATAACTCAGTATCTGGCAGTTCACTGGTTTGTAAAACCTATTAGAACTATAGAGCGGACAAGGTTATCCACCTGTTTGAACTGTAGAGCTGAGAAAGCTAATTTCATAATTTTTCGAAAATTCAAAGGGCATTATCCAAAAGATACTTGGGCACTTTTGCTGGTTATCAAACGTGGACTAGACATTATGCCCATAACTATTTTCACTAAGTTTGATGACGATCAGATGAAAAGTGCTTGACTTAGAAAGCGGACAAGGCTAATTTGGCCATTTTTGCATATTTCAAGGGCCATACCGATAATCCAAAAGTGTCTAAGGCAAATTGGCTGGCTATCAAACTTGGCCTATTTATTATACCCACAAACATTTTCACCAAGTTTGGTTAAAATCGGGTGAAAACTGTTTGACTTAGAGAGCGGACAAAGTGTGGACGCTGTCCACCGCCCACCCGCCGCGGGTCTTCTCAGTATACGTCCCTTCGGGCAAATAAAATGGAACATAACTGAGAAATAAAATTTACACATAATTATCACACAATAACACAAATGCTCAACAATAATTTAGGAAAGTTGACTTTCCTCGGCAATAGATTTTAAACTATCGCAATTAATATAATATTCATTTAAATAAAGGATATTTCTGTCTTCTTTACATATTGAAACTTAACATCAATCACTCGTATATTTGACAATTTGTTATGAGTACAAAAAAATGTACGACGTATGAATGTGTTAGTCAAGGTTCAATTATTTCACATTAGAGGGAAATCCATTTGTGACTGAAAATTCACTGCAAGGATGAAAATGAATACTAGGTCTGTTGCAATTGATAAACTCATAGTTCTAAAAGCACTTTGGATGGACAAATGAACTTATTATTGCCAATCTTAGTTTATGATAGGTCATTGTAAAATCTTAAATGAGAAAATTGTTTACCCATCGTTTGCTGTAACACAAACATAATGTCCATTTAGCTTCGTCACAGTTCCTCGAATGACGATGTCTGCCGAAAAAATATTACTAAACCCTTGAAGTACACTTGATGGTTCAACTGTTCCTAACGTAGAGTTGAAATTTAAATCGCTAGTTGTCTCCATGTTGAGCGTCGGTTTCTCCCTAGTATGAGCGAGATAATAGTCAGTATTTTATCGAACAAATATTCTGATTTGTAGCAGAATATATATGCAAGAATTGTTTTCTCTCTAATATAGGGTATATTTGCAAGACAAATGTTCATGGCGGTATACTATTTAAAACTTTCATTTTAAAATAATTGTAATGAAATTTCTATTATACATATTAGCATGACTAACTTAGCAATTGCTGAAATCATACACTGTAACGGATTATTTTTATCACATTAATCATGAAGTGTGTTTTGTTTAAATAAAATTTAAAAATTGTTGCCTGGTTTTGAAACTTTTTAAGCATTGAGAAAAATAGCTCTAGCTCTCATAAAAAAAAAATTGAACAGCATGACAGAAAGTTGTCTGTTTTGTCTACAATAGATTTACATAAAACATCAGTTTGTCATAGAGAAGAACATTGTGTTTTCGTAATCAGTTAAATAATCTTTACCAAAGTTCCAGAGTAAAGTGGATGAAATTACCTCGTTGTAGTAAACAGTTTTCTTCTTTGAAGTAAAAAAAACTGACACTGAAAAATTTCAATTGCATAGCCGCAGATAAAAGCGGCATCAGTTTTAGATTAATACATGTCTTGTATTTTGTTTTTATTGGCTTTCATCTGATCATTCAGTAAATCGGCCGTTCAAGTAAAACATATGTAAATTTTAAGTTAACTTAATATAATATACTACAGCTACGCCTGCAAACATAAGAATAATACAATATTGAATTTATTATTTTGCTATTTTAGACACAATTTCTAATATATTTCCATGGTTATATAGAATTCATTATAACATTTCAGTACGATATAACATTAATGAAAAGTTATGTTTACCTTGAATCTGTAGCAACAAACAAGGACAGGTAACAAGGCTGTATTTTGTTGGAGACAATAATACATGTATGCCGACTTTTGTCCATCGGCGTCGGAGGTACAAACTGGACTCCGCTCTGTGAAACGCACGAAACAAAATTATGTATTGTTTACCAAGTTATTTAACAATAATTTGAAATTAACTGTTTGAACACACATAGTTTAAGATTTATAATTCTAAGAACCAGGTTTTAGTATATCGCTAATTACAAGTTAGTTAAATGAAAAAATATATAGTTATGTTGTCACTTACCACACCCGGATATGTGTCTACACCTGAAATTGTATGTATACATAGTATTAAAAGTTTCCTTTTTTCATGAAGAAATGGTTATAAGATCTTCTTACGACCATCGCAGGGGAGTCGCATGGTCAATGTACGATGTTTGTACGATACTACAGACACCGGGTTTGGAACTTGCAAGTCCACATGAGGCCCGCAGGGCGTTACGTTCGCCGTAAGGGCTCCGTACAACATCATTGACGATTCAAGCTAAGAATGCGAAATTATCGTCGAACTGATTTCTTCTTGTCGTACGGACACCGTGCGGACATCGCGCGGGCACCGTACGAGCGCCGTGAGAACACACGTGCATCATACGAGGTACGTCCGAGCTCCTTCCAAGCTCCGAACGACTTGTCTGCGATGTCTGTTCGGATATCCTACCATTGCATCCTCAAAAAGATCGTACGGGGCCCGTAGGCATGTAACCAGAAGCTACGATTGTACGGAGACCGTACGGATTTCAAAAGTTGTTCGAATCGTACAAATTTATAAAACGTACGGACATCGTAAGGATATGTAACTAAGGCATAATTGATGACATATTTGTAAATAAGTATTATGTTTATTTGATTCCCGAAATAATGTTCACTGTGAATAAACGACCACCGTATATTGGCTCTAAATTGAGCACAGGTAATTATTTTTCGTGACGAAAGTTTAACAACGACGGTAAGTTAAAGTCCATTTTATTCCGTGTTGCTCATTTTTTTGCATATATTTATAAGCTTTTAGATACTGCGGTGACTATCCCAGTCCATTGCATTCCTGAGGTGTAAAAGATGTAGGTTGATAAGTTAATAATTCCACCGAACAAAAACGGCCTGCTGACTCGAAATTTTCGACAGTTGGTAACGTCTACCGTTTTATTTAGCCATGTGTTTAGATGTGAATAATCTGAATCGAGCTATTTATTTGCATAAGTATTAGGCATAAGTGTTTTATATATATTTTATCAACAGAAGTTTTTTCTTGGACAAGATATTGATAAAATATGCCTGGTTATTGTTTATTTTGCTTATTGATGTACATGAGTATTGATACTAATGTGTACTGAGTATTGGGCATTAGATTTGAGTAACCGAAGTATTCTGCTTCATTTCTAAGCGTTTTTATTTTATGTATGAATATTTTCTTATACACTGTAACAATCAATGATAAGTCACTTTAAACATACGGATGTGCAATTTTTTTTATTTTATAAAGATATTTGTACTGTAGAAGTGACATTACGATGTAAGTAAGCATGCTCATTTCATCAATACTCCGTACGCGTTTAACCAATATATTATACTTTCATCTAAATTGATGAAATTTGAAACATTGATATGTGCTCCTTTGGCAAGTGCATCGCCCAAGTCATGTTATCCACATGTAAACGATTTCTCAAATAAAACGACTGAATTTGCCAACGGCCTAGATTTTTCGAATAAGCGGGCCAACTTTTTGGGATATTTTTAACATTTTAAAGTATATGTTACTACTCAGGAATAAATACATGTACGTCTTAGATAATTATTAAAAAATCTAAAAACACTTAAATAAATACAAAATAATGTGCACCGAGGTGAAACTCAGATTTTAACTTACCCAGGTGTAAAACGTTCCTCGCGAAAACTAAATATCTGTGCTCAATTTCGAGCCAGTGTCCGGTGGTCGTTCATCTACTGTGTGATCGACAATTACAATATGCTTCGTCGCATTAGGTATGTGTAATAATAATGATGTGTTTTGCAATAACAAATACTGATAAAAACTATTATCGCAAAATACTTAATAAAAGAGAGGCGAAAAATATGTAAAACTTACGTATGTAATTTATATTTTGGATAACCTTCAGGCAACAAACTGAAGAAACAATATTTGGCAGGCACCGTAGTGTATGGGTAAAGCGCCACACTCCTAACACGCAGGTCGTAGGATCGATTCGCGACAGCAGTATTTTATAACGACCTCCACAATAAAACTTTTTCGACACCAGTACGGAGCAGCCATCGAGAGAAGTTAATATAACTTGCAAGAACCGGTTCTACTATCGATGTAATATAAACAAGTTTAATTAAAATTATCTTTTTATATTATATCAACAGGGAGCAATCCCGTCAGCAGGAAGATAAAGACAAAGTCAATTTCTTTAAGATACGGTAATTCAATTAGAAAACATACTGTTTGAACAATTAGGATCCGATGAGAAACCCCTCCTACATGTACACACACCACCATTTGAGCAGACGCCATTTCCTGAACAAGAGTTTGAAGAACATCCAACTAAAATGTAAAACAAATGAAAATAAATCTTACAATATATCAAAGCTTCACTCTCTAAACATCTATGAATGAAGTGTCTTAGGATGTTTCTTTGGTTAAGGATAAATTATGCCATCAGTCGGCAGTCAAACTTGAACACAGACGGCTAATCATTAACAAATAAAAGGTACTTATAGAAAAAATCTGTATTAGATAAAAGCAAAGGTATGTCAAATATTAACAACACAGTGTAAATTGGGACTGCATAAAACCATCAACACTTAAAGTCTGAACCAAAAGTAAAAATAAAACATATCTTATATCGACAATTCCTAGCAAATGCGATATTAAAGCAAATGAGGGACATGCACATCATACAACACCCAACAAACTAACTGACTTTACAAGCTCTAGTGTAAACTTTCTGCTAAGTAAATCTAAGAAGTAAATTCAGTAAATTTATATCCCTGCCAAACGAGGCAAATCGGTAAACCAGTCTTGGGCACTAACAAAGCTGAAACATGGTGCATATAAAGACTTTACCGTTGCATGTGGGCCTCTGATCTGCGGTGATCATGTTTAAGAATTCTGATGTTTCTATATAGAATATTTAAGAGTAGAGCTACATCCCAATAAGAGTCTCATTTCTGCAACAATTTCTGCGACAATTTTTCTCCTTACTTGTGCAAAACAAAGGGTGGTGGTTTAGGTGGTAAGGTGGTGTGGTGGCAGATAGTGTAGGGGTATCGGAAAGTGTGTTCATTAGGTTTCTTGAGCCAATTTCAATTATGGTTTGACATTTGGTTTCAGAGAAAAATAGTTTTGAAGATTTTATAGTAAATATTTAAGAAACAAATATCAAAGGAAAATACCTCTGGAGTAGTGCGACAATACTTTTTATTCAAAGTTCAATGAACTTATATATATTCATTTTGACACTGGACGGACGGATGGACGGACGCACGGACGGACGCAAGAGACGGACTTTGTGAGGTTATACCATTGATCTTTATTTTTTATCTGTTTAAATCCCAAATACAATTTTTAAACCTTCAATGCTATTTTAGCCCCCTAATGACAGGGTTAATTTAAACGACTTCATAAAGCTAAGTTTAACTCAAATCCTTACTCCAAATGTCTACTTGGTATGTACGGACAGGCTTCCTCCGTCAGAAAACAACTTTTATGTGACAATATTTTAAATTTTATGTGAGCTTTCTAACAGTCGAACTGCCATTTAAGTATTCATTCGTGGACGATGGATGGACGGACAATGCGAAAACAATATTCCTCTGCCATTTTCAGGGGATGATAAGGTATGCAATAATCACAATTTGTTGACAGTATACTGCAGAAATAAAGATTAGGTAAAATAATACCGTGTGTGTTCAATAACCTTGTTAAGACAGATAAAAGAAATTACCTGCTGGACATGTTATGACGTCACTCCTTTCGCCTGGACAGTTATCTGTACGACAAAGGGAACAATATATATTGTTGTATCTCAGTCTGCATTGCATTAGAACTAACATTTTCATAATTTCTGACATAAAACAAAGCTTTTATGTTAAAATGAGGAAGACCAAATCCATAACGTACCAATGCATATTAACATTGAACGTACATTTTTAGGAAACACAATCAAGTACAAAAACAACATATCTTATTCTTATAAATACATTATCACTGTGTTAAATTTTAATCAATTTAAATTTAAATTAATCTATGAAAAATAAAAGAATGAACAGAGAGTTATGAGAAAAAATTCATATGCACAATGTGTCATTATTGCAATTTAATTCTGCCACAATATTTCAAGATAAAGTAAATCACATATCATTACAGCATGCTGCGATATTAATAATAAATAAGAGTAATCTAGTAACATAAAGCAGTATGTCTTTCCCCTAGACCTTCAACCTGGCTATTTTATACTTTCATTCTTACTTACATATGTCTGATAATATGCGATACGTACGTAAATATTTTATGACAATTACATGGTGCATTTCAAACAACCTTTGAAAAACATTACTTGAAGTAAAAAAAAGAACAAATGAGATATTCAAGAAAGTATTGGCTGTTTTAACTGATGCCAGAACTACGGTGCATTGAAAACAATTTCTTCGTCGTTTGTACATTGATCTATTTGTGAGTTCTACTTTAAAGGGACATAACTTTGATGGTTTAATATTCACATAAACAAAATAGAAGACATGAAGCTCAGTTAAATTGTGTACACACGTCACCTTAAAGATAAATGGTTTTTATTTTATGTTTTTCAGTGGTTTATCGAAATATAACAGTGGATTATATCCCGAAAAACTCTTTGTCCACTCAGAAAAAATTATCAAAATATGTTACCCGGATTAACGTCAAAAGTTATACCAAGCGCAATGAATACCGGAAACCATATAACAATGACGTCGTTTAAATGACGTCATGTTTGCTATGCTTTCTGATGACGTTTCCATTTTAACAAACTCAAGGAAAGTAGAGTTTGAGACATAAAATAAACAGAAAAATTGTTGGTATTGCTGTAATATCACAATAATTTCACTCGTGAAGACCAGAAGTAGTTTTTTTCACTCGTGGCTGCTCCACTCGTGAAAATATCACTTTTGGTGCACACTCGATGGTATTATAACGTGATATTACACCGATACCAACAATCATCCTCTATTTAAAAATATCAAACCAGTCTGCTGTCGACTTACAAAATAATGCTTGTAGTCTATTACATCTACGATAAGGATTCTTTAAAACTTTCCGCAAATTCAGTTATTGACCTTTTTACCGATACGAACCCGTTTCCGTTTCATTTGATTAAGACAATCTACATCAATTAGACTTAGTGACATTTCAATATGTTATTGAATTGATATAAAATATCATGGTAAATCTTGATATATTAGAATATATCGTGAAAACCTTACCAATACTGCAGTTTGTACCGTTGTATCTTTGATAACAATCGCACGTAACATCGTTCAATAAGTCCCTACAGGTTCCAGTGGTAGCATTACAAGAATCAGTTTTGCAATCATAGATATCTGTAATTATAAATAAATAATACTGCTTTCCTCTCACTTTAAATTTGGAATAGATTAAAAAAGGATAGAATAAAATCCGGGGTATTTTATACGGCATGTTTGTCTGCTGTTTGAATGCATATCGTACAGAAAGGAGAATAAAGAAACAGCAACTTAATTCGTCCGATAGCCCAGGTAAGGAGGTACAATGTGCGCATTGGGACCTTTTTTCTGCCAGGCAGCCGGTCAGTTGGACCACTGTCCGACGCCGCGTGAGGCGCAATAAGGTCCCACTCTACGTAATATGATTTCAAAGTGCGTGATTATGATAAACAGATAAGTGCGGACCACTTTAAATCTGAATTAATCATTTTAACAACAGTTTGAAAATACATGCCCGGCCAACTTGATAGATATATCATTGCACTTGTCATAACAGAACTCCAAGGGAAAATATGTTCGGTAACGCTCTTAAAGAGTCACTCCCTAAAACTGATTTCTAATCAAATCACACGAAACATATAAATACATTGTAATAGAATATATTAAACCTTAAAGTTT
Source organism: Saxidomus purpurata (assembly GCA_022818135.1). Classification (NCBI taxonomy): domain Eukaryota; kingdom Metazoa; phylum Mollusca; class Bivalvia; order Venerida; family Veneridae; genus Saxidomus; species Saxidomus purpurata. The sequence continues at coordinate 61,841,787 of JAFMSR010000001.1, read as the reverse complement.
ACTTATACATTCCAGTCGTTTTCGGTAAAATCAGCGTTTTGCAATATGTTGCAATACCGTAAAATATCTAATAATCTATGTACAGCTGCTGTTGCACAATTAATGGGTGGATTGCGATTTATTTTATTAAAAAGGTCCTCAATGTTGATTATTTGTGCACAAATGAGGCCTTTTTTATATATGTTGGTCTTAAAATTGTATTAATTTATCATTTTTACGTTCATTCGACACATTATTTATGTTTTTAAAATATAATCTGCTGGATATTGGGAGTGCCCCTTTCAAATGTATATTGCATAGTATAAATAAGACAAAAATGCATAAGAGTATTTGAGATCGTGTTTTGAATCATATATTGCAACACCACCATGGAGATATACACACAATTCTAGCACTTACTTGTTTCACAACGTATGCCAGCGAATCCTTTTTTGCACAGGCAATAATGACTCATTCCCGCCTCTAAACATCGTTGTGTCTGACTATCAATACAGCTGTCAGGATTGCAAAGACTTGCTTCTGTAAACGATAGAAATCAAAACTATTTTTAAAAAACAATAAGTTTTTACCATAATTATTATCAAATGAGAAGAGAATAATTATCAATCAAAGATACTAACAAAATGAATGATCAATAATTTTAAATGAAACTATATAGTTCGGCAAAAACAGTCAAAACAAAAATGATATTTTCACTGCTTTGAAACAGTGAAATATCAATTTTATTTCACCGATATATTTCAGTATTTCACTTAAAAGCATAAAATAAATGTTCTTATTTGTGTCGCAGAATTTGTTTTTTGTCACTCATGCGATATTTTCTGGTCTGCAGAGACAGATAGCATATAATGCCATGTTGCTTTGTAGCGTCTTGCATATGCATACTTTTTAAAGTCTACTCACTGATTTCGCAGAAGGTTCCTGTAATATGATCTGACAAACATTCACAAACAAAAGTGCCCGTTCGTTTATTACTGCTGCAGGTAGCAGAGTTTTTACAAGGCGCTGATAGACAAGGATCTAAAAATATATAGACACAAACGACAACAGTCAATACGCCATTATTAGTCTTTCAAAATGAAGACTTAACATATTCTTCAAAGTTTTTCCCTACAATTAATATTTGACTACTTAGTCATTTTTCGAACACTTCATCCAAATTCACTCCTTTAAAGATATAATATTACAATGTTGCAGAGAAAAGAACAAAAGTGTTTCATTTAGATTGAAATATGATAGTCGAATTAAAAAAGACAAACCAGGAGGCTGAATTTCGGAGCTGATACATACTTCCTCGCTCGTCACACTGAAAAATGGAGACATTTTACTTGTTTCTACAAAATGTAACTTTTCCATTATCTTTCATAAGTCTAGACGAATGTAAGTTATCATATACCGAACCTTCATTGCATATGTATAATATGCATATATCTGCATCAATTATGAAGGAATATATTAATGCAAGTTATAAACAATACATGGCAGAATATTTGATAAAGAAATAAACCCGTTTTTACTTTATAACGATGAGTCTCATCCTATACATGTGTTACATGTTTTGGCCAACTATGGCTCAGTTTTTTTTATAAAGGTTTGAAATTTCTTAAACGTGTACCAATTAGAAAATATTGTAAGGCTATCATGGACCCGGTTGTTTGAAACTTTTAACCGACTGTTAAGTTAACAGATGGTTTATTTTAAGGTATATATTTCTACAGTTTGAAATACTTTTTAAAATTACATTTGCATTCAAGAAAATGAGGACTAAACTTTTTCAAGCTAAAATCAAAGAAGTCCTCTACAGTTTCCATACTATACTATTGTTTTCAATCAAAAGTTAAACAACAATTAGCTTAACAGCTGGTTATAGTTTCAAGCAATCGGGTCCTGATCGGCTTCACAAATGGAAAAAATATTGAATGGATTGGAAAACAGTACTTGTTTATGTCAGTTGCTAACAAGCATATTTTCTCAACTCCAGGCATCGAGTGGGTAAATGATAAGATAACTTTGTATACGGTATCTCCTTTATGTGTTACAGTCTCTACATTCCCAACCGAAGCTTCATCTGTGTAACTGTCAGTTACCCGGACCTCACTAATCCTCCTGCAAAATAGAAGAACCTTAAGTTTGTGGTCCGTTGACCTCAAACCTGTATTCGTTTGTTGTAATTAAGATGAAGGAATCACTCGGATTTTCAGGAAAGCGACTAAATAAGAACAATAGAAATCACATCGTCGAGCTCAAATCTTTCTTGAAAGAAATTACCCATATTACCGTGTTGACATACTAGTAATTTCTTTTCTTGTAGGTATCGTGCAGAAACGATAGGACCAAGCAAAGACTAGCCGGTTCTCTTTAATTCTTCATTATTACATCAAAACACGAAAAAGATTCCGTTATTTCACTTTTCATTAAATTATTGGTTTTTTTTTCAAAAACTTGGAGCGTGGTATGTGTTTAGAAACGCTCTCGTAAATCATCTAGAAATCGGATCAACTATTTTTAACGGAACCGTTATAATACATTGTTTGAATAGATTAAATCCAACTAACGACTAGATCTTGTATAGCCCACAGCATTTCATTATTTTCTCGACATGAATTCATACACGGTGAATTGAAATTACAAATGTAGCCCCTAAGCTCAATTTGGCATAGGCGAATCAAATTGTTCGTCTGAATGCATAATCACTATATAATTTGCAAAACTTTTCAGTTTATATGCTCTTTTTATTATAAAATAAAATATAGAAATAAAAGCGGCTTATGTTCACCTTTGCAGAATAACGAAATGACTCATGCTCACCTAAGCAAAATGTAGCTACAAGCCTACTGTCGTTGGAGAAAAAGTGCTTGATTTGGAATACGAATGTCGTTAAGTAAAAATAGAATACATTGAAATGTGTGTCTGATCTTTATTCTTGGAGAGAAACTATTCTTTAATCAGGCTAGAAAAAGAAACACGGCAACAAATTTGCAATGGACTTTGTCTGGTAGTTCTTTCGATTTCCGATCATTTCTACATGTTCATTGTACCAACATTGTCCAGAAAATAAAAGAAGACTACCATGCAGAACAAGAAATACATATTTTAATCGCTTCACTTCAATTTCACGTTCAGGGATTTAAGGAAACATGAGTTAAAAGCAAAATAACATCTCAATGTTGAGGCTATGGATGAAACAACGTATTAACAACAGATTACTTACGCACTTGACTTCACAAACACAGGAATCAAACACGTAGCATCAACTTTGCAATTTACAAACTGCTCGTAAGATGGTATATCAATAAAATATGGTTTTCCCTGCAACAAAAATATATTTAATATTCGTTCAATAGTTTCTTTTTTTGTTTTTAAAAGTTTGCTGGGGAAATATCACACCCAGTTTAAATAATCAAACAAAATGACGTTACGATTGATATTTACTTATTCATGATATCGCTTGTCCCATCTACGCGGAAGCTGATTTTTCAACTTGGTACACACCTATAGTTTATATGCCACTTACTACTAATTTGAGTGACTAAAGCACTCAAGAATTAGGCGAGTTTCGAATATGTAAGTAACTCAAACTAAAACCGCAATCTTAAGATTTTGGCAAGGTCGCATCAAGATTGCAGGCACAATCATAATAAGCGTTCGGCAAACTTATTTTAGCATGCAATAGATTGTGGTTGGAACATTCGCAACCTTAAATCTAAGCATGCGCAAGCTTGCACAAACTTATTAAGATTGCCGTATTGATAGGTTTTTGCGCGCTTCCTACAACATTATCAAGATTACGCAAACTTGCAAGATTGGGCACAACCATAATTACTAGCTTGCAAAATTGCGCAACCTTGCGCAGCTTTGCAAGCTTGTGCAAGCTTGCACTCAGGTCGCAAGCTTACTGTGCTTTTAAGGTTGCATCCAAAAAGCGGGTGACCTAGTTTTTGACCCAACATGAACCGTATTTAAAATCGACCTTGAATTCATTAAGACAATCATTTTAATCAAATGTCATGAAGATCAAGTGCAAATTGCAACCCAATTGCATACAAACGATTTTTCTATAATTTTCCTTGTTGATATAACATTTTACTTAAGATATACCATATTCGAAGTCAACCTAAATCTCATCAAAGGAATCATTCTGACCAAGTTTCATAAAGATCCAGCGAAGAATGCAGCATCAAGTGCATACACAAGACGACAAACTGACACCAGGCAATCACAATAGCTCACACGCAGGTGAGCTAAAAAGACACGAATTCCTAGTTTTTGAACATATACAAGGAGGTAAATTATAATGTAATACAGTTTGATATCGAGATTTAAGAAACATTCTTTATGACAGTTCAAGTCTACATTTTTTACCGACGCTTAGCAGTGGTACACTTTGAATTCAACTTCGTTGTATTCATGAAATATTCTTGAAATACCTTGAACTGCAAAGGAGACAAATTCTTGATCAGTTATTAAAAATGAAGTTCATGAACAGTTCTTAAAGAGAACATGAATGTTTGGAGGACTTTTCAAGAACAAATATCTTTACAATTGTCATGAGCTGTTCATGAACCATTTTTGTGTCGTCCTTTCGGAGAAAAGGCGATACATAGGGATCGCTTTGTCCGTCCGTCCGTCACTAAAACTTAACGTTAGCTATAACTTTGCAGGTCAAGGTAATATTTGACAGAGATATGCACCTTTTGGTACTTAGTCTACACGATTGCTATAACTTTGCCATTTCTTAAGATTTTCTATTAAACTTTCAAATTGTAATGCTTATGACAAAAGGGTTGTGATGCCGCCAAATTGTGTATGTCAAGGTCATGTATGTATGTATGTATGTATGTATGTATGTATGTATGTATGTATGTATGTATGTATGTATGTATGTATGTATGTATGTATGTATGTCCAAATGTATGTCGTTTTTGTCAGCGAAATCATAAATAAATCAGAGTAAATGACGGTGTCCTGACAACAGAAAATGCATTTATCATAAAAACAAAAAATAATTCTTCCTATTGAAAAACATGTCATATAAAAGTTTGTTTTCTTTCTCTGCCAGTGACGCTCATCTCAGAACTCGGTTTGTTTTCAACAAATATCATGAGAAAAGTAAATGTCATAAACCTTCAAATTAAACAATGCAAGTTTTATTAATATGGAAATGTTTTATAACTCAATCGCCCCTTGCAAACATTTAAAAGAAAATTGTAAAGACTACAACTTCAGTTTAACCTTAAGCTAATTTGATCTTCAATTCATTGGTAGTTGATATCATAAAACTATTGATTACATTGTAAGATTCATTTGTCACCACAATTTACATAAGACGGCTGCTACTGCTACATTTGACGTATTCTGACGTTTAGCAAAGATTTAATGCAGCTTTCATAAAATGAACAATATAAAGTCACACTAATATTTGAATATATATATCTCATGGACTGTTTTTATCTTTTCATACACCGAGCCGCAAAATAAACGCAACACATTTTGAATATGTCTGCCGTAATTATATTTTACTGACGCAAACGTATTTGAATATTATTTATACATGTAAAATATTAATATGCCACTAAAATTTATTGAAATCATCGTACCGTGACACCTGACTGGCACATTAATACAAAAAGCACGTTTTGCACGTGCGCGTTGAAATTAAGTAAATTATTTTTTAAAAATCGATAATTTCTTGACCAGTTACGATTTTACAATTAAAAAACACCCAAAAATATATTTAGCTGACATAAATTGTATTTTGTAATGCCACGACTTCCGGATAATTTGCGAAATCAGACTGTCGGGATACACGAGATACACGAGATATTGACAATGTGTGAAAATTGAACTTGTGGGTAATGAACTTTGACATTATGAAATCCGGGTTATCTGTTGTTATATTTTAATGAAATTTACACAGTATGTAGGTAAGGTACCAATGAAATGAAATAAACTCGTTATTTATCATTTGAATTGTTTATTTTCAAATTATATGTGTTTCCCCAACTGTTGCGTTTATTTTGCGGTTCGGTGTATATTTAACTTTTTTCCGGCACATGCTTTTGATTTTTTCACGTATATATATATAATTCCATAGAAATAATGTTACAGCTAGGTTATATAAACAGCGTTATATCACTGAAATAAGCTTATATCAAACAGTTTTATGACGTCATCATTTTTGACGTTGTGCACACATGTGTACGCATGTGTACACAAAAATTAGTTTAGTATAGTTTATACTAATTTATTTATTCTCGATTGCGAAACAAGTTCTTACAACTTATATTAATCGCTCTCGAGACTCATTCCAGATGGAATCAACCTCGAAGAGAGAGAGGCAATGTGGAATTATTTGTGTCTTAGCTGATACACAAAAATTGACGTTGCTTAGTAATTTATATTTTATTTGCCCTGATGATCTTATAGTGAAACCGGTTGGCAAAAAAATACCGTGAAAACCTATATAATGTCGTGTGTTTTTTTATAAAAAAAATGAAAATAATGACACTATAGGAGTTTTCTATTTGTATTTGCAAATATATATATATTTATGTAGCTATCTAGATAACGAGAGACGGACTGAAAGACAGACGGTTTGCTCTTAGTAATTTTGCATTCACATGATGCAATAAAGTTTTAAATATATGTGAGATCATACATTATTATAAATTATTTCAATTACATGCAGCTGTCTAACGGACGGTCGGTCGATAGGGAGGGCTGACGCACGTACCGAGAGACAGACAGACTCTATATCAAATGTGCATGCACATGGCACAATAAACTTCTACATTCATATAAGGTTATACATCGCTATAGTTTTCTAATCTTATATAATTAATAATACATAAAAATGTCAATGATAAATTTGAATGAAAAAATAAACAAACATTACAAACTTTTCCAGACCTAGATTCCTAGACTTAAATTACGCAGTCATTTGACAGATTAAGTGCTACATGAAAAGTGATCCGTTTTTTCTGGATATATTTGGTCAAAAAACATGTGTCAATCTCACCGTTCAATATACATTGTTCAATATCCAATAAGCACATTACCAGCTTTCAAGTTATACATCAGTGTCGGTAATTGTCAGAAATTTTAAAGGATCATACCATGATTGTTCATCAGAACATATCTTGAATACTTTTCCAACATATCATCAACGCGCTTTCATTTAACTCTCCTTTTAGCTGATATTTAATTATATTTATCGTTAAGTGCAGTTTGGTTCTTTGTTGTTTTTTTTACATAGAGGATAATTGTTGGATTCGGTATATGATCACGTTATTTCACCGAATGGGCACCAAAAGTGATATTTTCACGAGTGGCGCAGCCACCATTTAAACGACGTCATCGTCGCATGGTTTCCGGCATTAATTACGCTCGGTATATTTTTTTACGTAAATCCGGATAAAAGATTGCAAAAACAATGAAAAATAAAAATGGTAATCCACTGTTTCAAAACTCTGGATTATCACTATTATCTCACTAAGAAAACTGTATAACTCACTGGAAAACATAAAATAAATAGGTATTTCATAACAAAGTAGTACTTACCGTTACTGCTGACGACGAATGGTTGAATGTATCAACTGAAAAAAAAGTTTTCAAAATATCCAAGTTTAACTCATGACAGAAAAGAATTTAGAAACTAATAAACAGACATTCACATAGAAAAACCCTGTTATAAGCGACACTGTTATAAACCTGATATTTGTTTTTTTTTATTGCCATAGCAATACTATTGTATTCACGTACAGTTTTGCAACGAAAGTATAAAACTGACATTTTAACTTTGTACTAACAAATACAATTATGAACAAACCCAATTCTTTTTCACTTTGTAAAAGACGCAGATCTCGTAAATTCGTAACTTTTACACTTCACAATGAACCTAACTAGAATATACACCACTTGAGTTGTATACCTATTTACTTATTTTATTGTATGACCATTTTAGACATTACTTTTTACGAACAATAATATAAGACTGGTATTGAAAAAATGTGTTTATATCATTTTATACAAATATAGTTATGCAACAAAAACATAAACTGATCTTTGATAATTTGATTGAAGGACATGAATATAAGCAAAACCGAATTCTTTGTTTCCTCTGCAGATGATGTTGACGTAATTGGCAACTGAATTACTGAAAGAATAATATATGGTGGAGCAGGGGTTTGGGTGATAATCGCCCCAGTAATGGAATAATTGCCAGAGGGCTTTAGCCCTGATCAGCCATTTATTATTCTGTATAATACATATGTGTTCCCATTTGTCATTTATTCCACTATAATTCAACTCACTTGCCCTAATCATGGCTTAAAAGTGAGTTATCAATAAAGGCCATGCTTATTCAACTTGAAATAAAGCATGTAGTGAGATAATATAAAGTGTTATGTATTGGCTATATATTAATATATATTCTATGTCTGTTTGTTTTCAACTGCTGTAAATCGATCTGACGTGGCACTATATAAAACAGAAACATATACCTTGGAAGACGAAATTCAAATATAACAAAATGTCATTTTTATTCAACAAAATCTTTTTCAAGTCGCTTTTGGTTTTCAACATTGTAGAGTTATATCTTACTTTCTATGAAGCCGTGAGTTTCTTCAAGCGATATACTTGACATGATTTCCGCGTTGAAATCAAGATTAAACTGGACTGGTGTCACTACTAAATGCTCCCCATAGTTAATTTGGAGTATTTTAATGCATCGAATTCGAAAAATATGGAAGTAACGGATGATATGAGAACATCCTAAGAATCTGCAATTCATGATCTATCTATCTCTTGGACAGAATTTGAAGAAATGTACATAACAACGTCACAGATATCACCAAAATACGAGTTGTCTTCAGCAAATATGTTTTAGTGCAATATAAAGTCGTATTTTATACAAAAACAAGTAAAGAAGCATTACAAATGTTCCTTGATTTATATTTTACAAATAATCTACTAATTTTAAACAAAGCTTTGACCACTGACCTACCAGGGAATTACCTTACAACTTACCTCTAACTTCTACTGTAAAACATCGAAGCTCATCTGTGTCAACTCTGAAAGAAGTTAATGAACAAATTGTCATAGTGATATTCATGTATGCGTGTAAAGTCGACTTATATATATAATGTATCATAAGTTTCTGTTATCTTTAGGCTTGTATAAAAGCATAATTTAACTTCAGAACTTTTACTTTCCTCATTTTAGTTTTAGAGGCTTTTTTGTTTCACTTTGAAATTCAGCATGACGAGATGTGTTCTTCATTTATATGCATTTATATGCTTTAAGGTGTTAGGTACAAAATAAAGAACCACCATCTTAAAAATCTTTCATTGCCATTGATTGAGGATTAGACTAAGGTACAGCGATCCATGCATGGGGGAATCAGCGCGGGATATGGAAGTTGTAAGTAACCTACTAGTCGTCTTTGGCACAAATGGTTTAATATAGTCAGTCACAGAACTAAATCATAGTCAATTCAAATATCGCAATAAATATATATAATTATACATCGCCAGTACATGCTGAAAGATCCAGCGAATTGCCAGAACCTAAAAGAACATCCCAAAAGGCACAACGCTAGTTCGATTTATGCATCGATCTTCAACAAAAGAAGTGTATGTAGCTTCCTAACATGATGGGATGTGGCGATTACTCGTAGAACCCAAGTTAAATTACAGTTACAACACACTAAGCCTTTAATTTCTACTACTAAAAGAACAATTGAGCATAAATCCTTCTTTTAGTGGTAGAAGTTTCCCATATATGTCATGCAAACTATGGAATTGGGCTTATGACCCCCACTCACACAGTTGAAGATATTTAACAAATATGCTTTCACTTGTTAACTACTATTATAATGATGTCAGTCTTAGATGAATAAATGATATCTATGTACATGTTCTAAGACGTGCTCCAATCATTCCTTCCTTCTATGCGTGTTGTGCTTTTTTGACTTGTTGCACTTCTTAGACTTGCTACTCTCCCTGGTGGTATTTCACTTGCTGTATTTCTAAAATTTTCTGCATGTCCCGGACATGCTGCAACTATGTGACTTACTTCTACATTTGGAGTATGCTACTTGGAAAAGCTGTGCAAATGGAACAATTTTAGCTAATTTGGCTAATTTGGCGTGATCCATGGTTAGACGTGTACTTTACTCCGCCGACTGGACTGTTTTCAATTATAAGTATTGCACTGCTACGGAGACTTATTTCATATCAGACAGAACATTCGAACGACTATACTAAGAAAATCTGGACAAGATAACCAAGATATTGCTCCTCTGAAAGATCAGACAAAAGGTAAAATCGTCAAGCAAGTACTCTGAAAAAACAATTCCAGTCTGTGGGGTTTTTTTTTCAGACGATGCTCCCCTGTCCATGTCCAAGTTGTTAAGGAATGCCCTAAGGAAAACGGAAATTCCCTGCAAAACCCGACATTGCAATTGAACTCTTTCCAGTTTACAATTACCAATTATCCTGAAGACTCTCCGCCATGAGATCATTGAAATAGTATCACTTATCTTCAAAATATCTAATACCAGTCAACTCCCATCCGATTAGAGAATGGTAAACGTCGCCTTACTATATAAAAAGGTGATATCCTGCAAACTACAGGACCATTTCGCTAACCTGTATACTTTGTAGATTCCTAGAACACAGAATTGCAAATAGCCTATCCACGCAATTCTCAAAACAAAGCATACGCTTTAAGCTACATTATTGGTTCCCAGAAAGACAGTTCTGTGAGACCCAACTCATTTAGCTAGTTGATGAATAATCCATAAACCGCTCTTCGTGTAAAAAGAGTTGAAAGACCGACCTTGTCCTACTTGATTTAAGTAAAGCATTCAACAAAGTCTACCACCTTAAATTACTATTTTAACGCCAAGAAAATGGTGTCCGCAGTCAAACCGTGTGTTGGATCCGGTCCCTTTTATTAGGAAGATCTCAGTCAGTAGTGGTTAACGGGACACATCTGATCAGGTTTCTGTTACATCTAATGTCTTCAAGGGCGGTCTGTCCTAGGACCTCAGCTCTACATACTCTATTTAAACATTCTCCCTAACCCACGGTGCGGCTATTTGCTAATGATGCAGCCGTTTACCCTGCAGTTACATCCCTTTTTGATTGTGAAAGGTTATAAAATGATTTACTTAATTTAGAACCTTGGAAACATTGTGGGTCATTGAATTTAACCCCAGTAAATGACAGGTCTTCAATATCACTCGTAGCAGATAGCTGATCCAGTTCCCTTATATGCTTCATGGTCAGACACTTTCCAAAGTTCAGGACAGAAAATACCTTGGTGTAGACATTAGCCAAGACATCAGCTGGATTACAGGCTCATTTCACGCTAACTGCACCAATTATATTTTGGAACAGGTTTTAAACAAACCTTTGTTTTAAGAAACAATTTACGTTTCCTCATTCACGGATTACAAGAAAACTCGACTAACATTATACAGTAATTTTAACGTATCTGACTCAAATAATACCTTTGAATTAAAGCGCTTCTTCCTACGTATACATTGGATAATACCAAATACTAGTAAACTCATGAAACGGGATAAAGAAATTAACTTTAAACTAAAGCATGTTCTTGTTATTTTACGTCCCTGTGTAGCTTACATCGAGAAATAATAGACATAAGCTTAAACACTCCTCACTGACCAATGCTTATATATGCTTCTATTTGAAATAAAACCCACAAATTAAACAGTATACTTTGCATACTACCAGAATGAGTCTGAAATATGTTACATCGAGGTTGATTTTTACATATCGATTGTTTAAAACACTAGAATGCAGTGATTTTGTATTGTTAACGTATCTGACTTACATTAAGAACACAAATAAAGACGGCCATTTCAAATGTAATCATTTGATAAACACATCTCCGGAATAACAATAATCGAAAACAAACATTATTCAGACCACAATTTAGAGTACGCATCATCTGTATGGTCGCCACACACTAAGGTTAATATACATAGGCTGGAAATGGTCAAGCGACGCACAATCAGATTGGTAAAAAACGATTTTTCAAGATACATTAGTGTAACAGACCTGCTGAACACCTATGCCTCATACACCCTTGGGAACAGGTGTTTTGCAAAATATACTACATTCTTAGCGATCTCCATACTCAGTAATCTAGAAGACCCAATAAGGTTAACAAAGCACATGCACCCCTAAGTCTCTCCCAAATCGATGCTAACTCGTACTTCTTTTTCCCCATACCTCAGTCCTGTGGAATAGATTAACCTCGCATATTGCAACCCTGTCTGATCTTGAATCATTCAAGCAGGCAGTGGCCAAGCTCAATTATCAATCATACACCCTTTCTCTTTGAACCTTTTATTCTTTTACTCATTTTAATGTAAAAAAGTGTAATCTGCCCATAATATTTGCGAGAGGTGTGAGATAGATACATAAAGAATTCCTCGTTGTACATAACGATTAGAATTAGGTTCAAATTTACCCTGTATTATCGACGGCACTTATACACAAGATGTGTTGTTCAGTATCATCTAGGGCAGGAGTCCATGACATAGTTGTATACTTTACCAGCTCACGAGATGTATCATCGTTGATATTTGATAAAATGATATTTTCTCTGTTCCGACCATATGGTATGAATTCATCAATTGTTCTGTAAAATTGCAACATTTAAGCAAATTAGGATTTTGTAATTACAGTAATGATTTAACACAAAATCGCCTTACGTGTACCTAAATATAAGTAGATAATTACAATTAAAAAGAAAAAATGATTACCAATAGCATACAAACGCTGAAATAAAGTTCATGATCGTTTTAAAATTCATGAACATGTACGTTATAAATATAACAGTTATTAACTTAGCATGACAAAGTAAGTAAAGAAAGAACTCGTATTTACAAAATAAAAGCGATTTACAATATCATAAGACATTACTTGTGCACATTGTCGCAAACTCGAAAATTTAATACTATTTACGCAAAACGCGACTTTAACATTAGAAATTAGGCACAACGTGTCGAGTAAGCGCAGCCAGGGTGCAAACTACCATAAATGTAGTCAATAAAAATACAAGACTATATGGTATGAATATGTTGAAATGAAAAAAACTAATACTAATATTGACATTGTTCGCATATTCACACACAAGATGTTACACGTTAACTCTTAATGGAGTTATAAAATTAATATGACACGACACGGGAATGTGATCACTGAAAGATAATTTCCCTTAATACTCAATACGGGGTTTTCACAGACTTATCGTTCTTGCGTACTCTTCAGCGTTAAAGAGCACAAACGGTTATCGATCGGCGAATGAGGGGGCAGTTTCGGTCCGATAACGGAAGCGTATTGGTATGACTTCACTAAATCGGTGAGACTTGGAACCAGCCAATTTGTGTAGGGAACTTGCGGACCTATTAGATATCTGTGGTTTTTGATTGGTTTAAAATGATTAGTAGCACTAAAGTTTTCTAGAATTAAAATCGAAAGTACAATGGTTGAACATAACAAAAAAATAGTTTATTAATTTTCTGATTAATTTTACGGTGTTCTGTGGCTATCTGAAAATATTGAATTTTTTGACAGAATGTAAACAAAAATCCTACAGACGAGGGGGTGATGTCCTACTGGTGCAATTTTCGGCTATAAAGTATCACTATATGTATATAAAAAAGGGCATTTTTGGGTGTGACTAAGGTGGTTCTACAGATTTATTGGGGTGCAAACACTCGACGAATGTTTTGGTATGCGGACCGTGCTTAAATGCTATACAGTAAGTCTATGGAAAAAGATTTAGTGTAGTCATACCTAAATATAGCACTGGAATCGACGGGTCATGTGTTCCTCGAGTTCATTGTAGACGTGGTTCTGTATCTAAATTGGCTAATTTGGTAACCGTTACATTCTAGGGATGTGTTGAACAGACGATGACAACTTTTCTGATATATTTCATGAAAATTAAGGTTCTAAATGAGCCCCTAGTCAGTTTAGGGAGACTCTGATTGTTTAAATTTGCTGTGGTCATGTGAGTACAAACTGAAGATATGTCAAGAGTACATTTTGCATCTATAACTGGGCGAATTCTCAGACTAAACTACAGGTATGGTTACATGGCTTCTAAATATGGGACCAGTAGCGGAGAAAATGCAGAGAAAGAATAGGCAAGGGCCGGTAATTTGTTGTTAATAGAGGAGTGAAACGTGGTAAATAATTCTTAAATAGTCATTTACACAGTATATTATGAACCTGCTTATGCACGGATTTCAGTAAATGCAGTGAATGTATTGATAAAATCGTGTTGTTTAGGCCTATAACTTAATCTCAGAATACCCTGACCGGTAAAAGTTGCTGCGGTAAATCTTCCCTTTCAGTAAACACGTCATTGCTGTTTGATCCTAGTGCTGCTTACGTAACAGACAAGCATATTTATGTAAACAAAGTGTGTTTAATAGGTCTAGTCGTCATGAAATTGTCTATAAATATTGTTTAAAGTGTAATTTACCAAAATTCGACGTAATTCTTATCACGAAGGGCGGCAAAATATCCCTGCACGCACAGGGAAGATCAAAACTGATATTGAATTACCTCCCTTTAATTACAAAAAGCCGTTAAACCCAATTTTTGAGGGAATCTGTTAACTTTTTTGTAGCTATCTTGTTGTTTTTCATTAAATTGTATATGCATTTCGTTAGTTAAGCACCATTTCTTGACGTTTTTTTGCCAGTTTGGTCTCAGAAATACTGATATCATGCTAAACATGTGTCAAAAATACGCGTATTTTGGCCTCAGATCGAGCCCTCGCGCCATTTATCGTTTGTTTGTTTTAAAATGGCATGTCTGTGTTATTATTTCTTATTTTGAATAGAAAAGATGCACAAAAGAAGTATTTGGTTTGTCACAGCTCATGGTGTAAGCGTTAGAAATTCAAATACTTTGTTGACTTTTCTGAAATTTGGGCACCGTGAATGTCCATATAGATATAAAATTTATGGTTATTACCGATTAAGCTTGTTAAAACGATATGTTTCTGTAGAGCCTTTATTTCAGTGGACATTTTGGTGTTACTTTTAATTACATTCTGCTTTTCAAATCACTTATTTTGTGATAAATAAGACAAATTTTCCTTAAAATTCAGAATTTGGGAAGGGGGTGGGGTAAATCAATAAGGCATTGCTGGAAGAGTATAGGGTTCATCAATCAAATACGCACGCATACGTTGAGTAGAGATGCTGTTCTTTGTCCTGGCAAATTTTGGACTTTGCAAATAAAAGCATAAGCAGATGACAACAGATCATGTAGCAATATGACAAATTATTTTGAAACACAGCATCCGTACACGAAATGGTCTCGACCTGGTGATAGATATGGATGCATAATTTCCATCTCGCTGATATGCTGTCTAAACCAAAGCTATTTTCTGGTCCGGAAATGATCCTTATATAAACCAAAACAGTTTCAAGTACATATAAAAGCATTGGTTTTCATTTTTAGGTATGACTTCACTAAATCGGTGAGACTTGGAACCAGCCAATTTGTGTAGGGAACTTGCGGACCTATTAGATATCTGTGATTTTTGATTGGTTTAAAATGATTAGTAGCACTAAAGTTTTCTAGAATTAAAATCGAAAGTACAATGGTTGAACATAACAAAAAAATAGTTTATTAATTTTCTGATTAATTTTACGGTGTTCTGTGGCTATCTGAAAATATTGAATTTTTTGACAGAATGTAAACAAAAATCCTACAGACGAGGGGGTGATGTCCTACTGGTGCAATTTTCGGCTATAAAGTATCACTATATGTATATAAAAAAGGGCATTTTTGGGTGTGACTAAGGTGGTTCTACAGATTTATTGGGGTGCAAACACTCGACGAATGTTTTGGTATGCGGACCGTGCTTAAATGCTATACAGTAAGTCTATGGAAAAAGATTTAGTGTAGTCATACCTATTACTGTTTTAATGTACAATGTATCATGAATGAATAATTCTTTGATTAGCGGTTATTTTGCTAAATTATTAACTAATTGCTACTATAAATTATATCCTTACTTAAATAAGTATATTTTTGTAACTTTAATTGTAGAAAATGATGAAATTATAATATGGAGAAAAGAAAAGAATCGCCGGCGAAGGCTTCATTTACAATTTCATGAATGTGCATATATCTTAATGATTACAGAAATAAATAAAACTGTACTTTTAGCATTTCATTTCAACAAAATATTAGTAATGTACTTCTTAATAAGTTAAGTAAATTCGTACTTGTATTAGAATTAAAAAGAAGTAAAGCAAAATACGTGGTGTGGGAGTTTTCTTTCTTCAAACAGAAACACTTCTACAGCGGATTTTGTGTATCAACTATTAATATATACGGTTAACTGTAAATTACTTTAAATTACTTTATCATCTAAACAAAAGAATAAAGAACATCAAGTAAATTTCAATAAAACGTTTTGAAAAATGTCAAAACGAACTTGAAAACGGAAGCAAATAATGATAAATAGTAATGGGAAGTACAGCGTGAGAGTTTTTATTCCATAACTCGTCAACTATTTTGGTCACGGACCTATACTAACTTACAGCTTAATTACACATCAATCATGACTTAAAAATAATCTACTAACGATTATTTTATAATGTCAGCAACATATTCTAAGGAAAGCAAAGTCATATAAATAGTTAGGAATAGTTAGAAAAACGGACCCGTGTACATAGTTCCGCAATCAGTTTGAAAACAGATGAAGAAAAAAACATGTGAAAAAAGTTTTATTAATAAAAATTTGAAAGTGTTGCCATAATACTGAAAGAGGTAAATGAAAAGAGAGAAAATGCTTTCAAAATGCTAACATACTTCTACAATTAGAAACATACTTCTACAATTAGAAGTATATAAACGGGTGTACGGGCAGTTTTTATTCCGCATTTATTATTCTACTTTCCGGGTCAAAGTATACATTAATCATTAAGAATATCAAATCAAAACGCTGCTGTTGCTTGTACAAAAATGATTTCATTTTAAGAAACACGAAAATAATTATCATAGCTTTAAAAGTGTTGTCATAGTATCAAATAATGGTATTCATATGAAGATACAAAAAAATATGACAAACGCGACGCGATCGTTTTCTTTCTTCTGACATGATTAATACTGTATAGATCTGTAAAAATATAAATGAATAATAATTTCAACATTATATCTTATTTTAACTAAAAGTTTAACATCGTCATACTATTTAAAAGATATTTAGACAGAAAACAAAAAAAGACCGCTGTGCATGCAGTTTTATTTCAGTCAGTAACATGAACAATATGTGTATTTAGGTCCGTGCAGTTAATTATTACGCCTGCATATTAAAACTATTAATCGTTGCAGAGATTATTAATTTTTTTAAATCATATCCCCATTTAGACAAAAGGGGAGTACGGAAACGTTAAAAAGGTTTAAGTAAAATATATTTAAAACAGTTACCGTACCATATTATGAAAGAAAAAAAACGTCGAGTAGAGATGTCTGTCGTTTACTTTTTTCATTGATCAATCTAAATAATAACTTTAAATATATTTGAGTGATTGAAAGAATAATCCATTATTAAACATCAGTAAATGACTTTTAACAATCTCGTTAAAGTGTTTTATAAAACAAATATAAATGATAGATCAATATATCAGTATATATCGCTTATGCAGTGGCGTGTAACTGCCCCCTCAGTTGCTAATACGGTCGATATTCATTAATGCCGCGCAAGCGCAGATGTCTGTGAAAAATCCGTATTCATCCGAAGAACTTATTCTGTTGTCGTTGATATAGGTATAATAGTTCTGTAATTTTAATGGTGTGACTTTAATGCTTGCAAATGTTTAACGGCGGCGTTAGCCGAAGGCGACCATTAAAAACCGTACATACCGTCACAATATTAAAATCATTAAAAAGCTAAACCTATTCTAACGCACAATGCTCTACTGACCGCTCAATACGATATTTAACCTTCGCAAATATAAAAGAAACAACCAATAAGAAACGATGTGACATCGATAGTTTGTTTACACAGAAATTCAGCAGTGTTGTCTGATTAGTCAGTTACTTACGTATTTAGAGGAGCTTCTGCATAAATTTCAGCAGACCATGTAGAACCGGCGTACACGATAAACATGTGATCTCCCTTGATGGTTGGAAACACAAATTCAGGAGTGACAAGGTTCTGCACAATTTGAACTGCAAACTGAAAAACAATAACACCAGATCTGGTGTGCATTATTTTGCTGAACAAACATTTAACGCCATATGATTTTGTTTTGTTCACGCTATTGAAGCAGAAAATTGTTCGGTTAAAATATGATATATTTATATCTATTATATTTAATAGTTTATTTCAGTCTCATTCATTTGCATAATACACATTTATAAAATTCATGCATACAAAATCACAGATAATATCAAGCAAATGACAATTCTATAGTAGAATTATAAGAGACTATAAGCATAATAAATTACAAATTATCACAGTTACTATATTCAATTTACACCTAAAACGAATGTCATCTAGATTAAAGACAACAAATAAAACCATACACTAACATGTATGGAAATCATACAAAATATACAGGTATGACTATGCACCTTCTGCTAATCGAAACCTAAAAATTAATTAAAAGTGTCACAATATAAAACACTGATGTGAGAAAATAAGCACTATTGCGCAATTACAAAATGTTTTAAAATAACATTTATTACCTCTGATCAGATCAGAAATAAACTGATTAGCAGAAACTGCATAGGAGAACATAAAATATTCAGGGTGAATGGTAAAGAAAATTTATCTATTCAGCATTATTTACACAAATAAAATTGACGTCTAAGTAAAATATCATGGCAGGTTTTGGCACATAGACGAACAAGCATAGGATGTGTAAACAAAGTGACAAATTGATCAATGATAGGCAAATCTTGAAAACCAATGCAGACATTTTCAGCTTTGCTGAGCAAGCAGCTGCGAATATCTTCATATTTGCGACAGTCCATTAAAACATGCATTTCATCTTCTAAAATATTACAAAAACAACACTTTCTATCCTCTACCCTCAACTTTTCATATCTTCCTGTCTCAATCCTTAGTGGAGCAACTCCACATCTAAATTTACTAAGAGCTGATCTATGTTTTGCTGACATAATTGTCTTACAGTAATTTTCAACACAAAATTCCTGTTTAAATAATCTGTAAGTTCTTAATTTATTTCGACCAGTGCCTGAAATACCAGTAATACTGTTAATTGAACTTAACCAATCAATTTCAAAACAATCCATGGTCTTCTGTACTACGCTATTGACCAAATTATTTTTATGAACTGGAATATTAATTGAACAAAACTGATCAAGATTGAATGCAGAAAACTTCTTTTCAACTGCAAAAAACCAGTTTTTACATGCTGTACTAGCTAACCCAGAGGCCCAGAGTGCAACACGTTTATTAAGCCTAGATTCAGGCATATTGGCAATGCGAGCCCATGAAACTGAAATGCATTTCCACTGGCGTACTATAGGAGGTTGCCAAGCCATTTCACCAACAACTGCCGCATTTGGTGTATATCTACCAACACCTAAGAAATATCTCATGGCTCTATTGTGAACAGTATTTATACAGGAGAAAGATTTATCTCCCCAGACTGAAGCACCATAGGCAACAACTGGCCAAACAACAGAGTCATAAAGTTTTGTAAAAACATCATATGGGACTCCGCCTATAGATTAACATTTAGCAATGAGGAGACCCAATGCACGGCTGGCACTCTGAGCAACTGCCTTAGCTGTTATATTCATATCTAAATGTTCTTGTAAAACTAAGCCAAGGTATGTATATTTACTAAGCACTTGCAATGAACTGTCCCCACATGTAAATCTATGTTCAGTTCTAGGAGTAGACACAGGTCTAAAATGTATAATATTGCTCTTGGTACTATTAATACACATATCATTCAAATTACACCATTCATTTAAGGCATTCAGTAAAAGTTGAAGGTCATGCTGGTTTTCAGCTAACAAGACAATGTCATCAGCATACATCAAAATACATATATTTTCACCATTGACTTGTATTCCAATATCTAATGATTTCAAATATACTGCTAAATCATTGATATAAAGATTAAATAGCAGAGGAGATAGAATACAACCCTGTCTTAATCCGCATTTTACATCAAACCATTCAGTTACATAAGAATTTAGTCTGACACAAGATGAAATTGATGAATAGAGAGACTTAATGGCACAAAACATTTTGCCAGTAATACCTAATTTTACCAGTTTATTCCAAAGTATATCACGATTTATTAAATCATACGCCTTACGGAAGTCTATAAAAGCACAATAAGTAGACTTTTTAAGTTTTTTTCTAGTTTCAACGATACTAGTTAAAGATGACAAATGGTCATTCGTACTCCGTTTTTTTCTAAAACCATTTTGTTCGTCTGATATTACATTGTTAATTTCACACCAATCACTTAAACGTCTGTTTAGGATACTACAATACAACTTGTACATTGAAGAAGCCAAGGAAATGCCTCTATATGAAAGAGGGTCTCTAGTATCCAATGTAGAAGACTTAGGGATGGGGTTAATAATAGATTTTCCCCAAAGAGTGGGAACAATACCATTACTAAAGCAAACATTAAAAAGTGTATGCAAAAATAAAACAGCAGTATCATTTTTTAACATTTCACTTGGTAAATTATCAACTCCTGATGCTTTGCCATTCTTAGCATCATCAATAGCCTTCTTGACTTCAAAAATACTGATATTATCATTAAATACCAACTGATCAGACTGATCAATACTTTCAGTAAAAGAAGCAGTATTGGTGTGCTTAACACTATTAAAAATAGAACAAAAATCAGACTTCCACTTATCAAGCACAACTTCTAGGTCAGTAGATACAGAGCCATCTTCAAAAACTACTTCTAAGGGAATTTGTGTTTTCTTGCTATGACCAACACCAACTTTGCCAATTGTTTTCCAGAATTTAGTCTGATCAACATTACATTCATTTAACAGATCATTCTGTAATGAGTACCAATAAAAACGCTTGGCTCTTTGTACTTCACGATCAAACTGCTTTCGTGCACATACATAAAATGACCGTAACCTCTTTTTCTCACTATTACTTGTACATTTTACGTACCGCTTTTCGGCTAAGCAAACCTCAGACCAAAGTTCGGTGAGCTTTCCATGCCACCATGGCTTACCCGGTCTATATTTCTTACTACTACCAGGCTTTATGTTTTTATAAGGTACAGACTTATACATGTTATACATAACAATATTGCACCATTCTTCATATACCTTATCTAAATCTTGCTGTTGTTGAAACCCTTGTTCTATCTTATCAGTTATAGTATTTACTTCTGACAAAATATCTGGACTGGATAAAAAATTACTAGAAACATTAGATACATCAAATTTATCATAGCTTTTCTGACTCAAATCAACATCAGAGGAAGGCAAAATAGGAATATCAACATTCTATATAAGTAGAGAATGGTCTGGTATACATGTAGCCAGTATATTTGTGTCACCACTCATGGTAATAAGTTCTGAGGGTCTTGTAACAGAAAAATTACTAAATAGCTTAAGATCATCATGACTAACAACACAAAAATCTACCACAGCTAAACCTTTAACCGATACAGAGGTAAAGTCATTTTTAGTACATTTCCTGCCATTTAACATACACATGTTAGAATTTATTAAAAAGTCTATAAAAAGTTCCCCATACTTGTTGGTTTTAAAATCAATAACACCTCGTCCAGAGATACAGTCTATACCAGTTATAAAATCTTCTAAATCACCACACCTACTATTAAAATCCCCGCAAATGTACACTAATCCCTCAGATTGATACTTATACAAATCAGTTAAAAGATTGTCATAAAAACTGCTTACATCCAATGGTCTGGAAGAGTTTTCTGGGGGTAAATAACAGACACATGGAAGTAGTACAAAATGTTCAGTCTTATGACTTAGTCTCAACCACAGAATACCTTCATAAGAAGAATTTAATGCTTCAATATCAAAATCTTCAATAATCTCATTTTTTATGAAAAATCCTACCCCACCAGAACCAGTTTTTGCATTTTTACTTATCAATACACGGTTTAATCCAAACCATGTAAAACCATGATATGTTGGAATGATGCGGATATATTTTCATGTATACGGACATTTTTGTTTTGCAAAACTGTAATTCACTGTTGAGTAGGAGAATAATTATTATGTTGTAACATATCGAAACCAAAACCGCATCTTCAAATAATTTTTGTTGATGTTTAAAATAAATAAAATGATGATTGCTTTAGAACAAGTTTGATAGGAAAATACTGCGAAATAGATGTTTGTGTATCATTCAAGCAACACAGCACTGAATTGTTGGTGATCTATAAAAAGCTTTCGCTGGACGCCTTAATGGCATAGAGGGCATTCTAGCAAAGCAGCACTGAATTGTTAATGATTTGTAAAAAGCTTTCGCTGGACGCTTTAATGACCGAGACCAACACAGCACTGAATTGTAAATGTTCTATAAAAAAAACTTTCGCTGGACGATTTAGTGACAAAGAGAGGGCTGGTGGTATAAATCAAGACACTTATTACTTGTCTTTCTATATCGGGTCTTACCGATTATAGCCTCTTTAGAGGATGGTGGACCTAAAAAACACAATTACAAACAAAATTGTCTTTCTGTCATATTTACCTGTGCACTACTTGTACTCAGTGAAAACGAACCAGCTTGATAATCATAGTCACCAAACTTTAAAGGTCCAGTGTTATAGTCTCCGAACCGTATAGGGATAGCTATCCATGTATTGTCGCTGTAGCCCAAAGAACTGGCAGCATCTATTGACACCTTGCAAACACTTGCATCGGACTGTTGTTAGTAAAATGTTAACAATGTTTTAGTTTTACATATCAATCTTCTTAATTTTCCTGGTATGTCTCAAGTATTTAAAATGCTAGTCAAGTGAGGAAGATTGAAGTCATATATAACATATAATTACTAAACATATTTGAGTAGAGGTACAAAAGAGAGAGAACATGTTAGGCTTGCCTTAGAATTGACTGCTTAAACACTGAATTTGAATATATCTGCCATATGTTTGCATACACTTACTTTCCTTACATATAAAATCAGCAGTACAATAAATCAAATCCAAAAGATCATTAAAAAGTAAACGAACAATCGTATTACATTAACATAGTTTAGAACATAACCGAGTTGAGCAAAATTATTGCGATTAGATTAAATTGAACGTTCACTTTCTTTGACTTCAATTAAATTAAGTTCTTGGAATACCCTGACTAAATACCTTCTATTAAAGCTATAATCAAAATGACAAGAAAAAAAACGGTCAAGAAAAGTTCTTTAAACATGAAAAATGTTTAGAAAATTAAAAGAAAATAAGTTCTTTCATTAGTGTATGCGAACACAAATTTACCATATCAGATTGATGGAACATCATTTATGACCTGGCGGGTCAAAAAGATAAAGTCATTTTTCAACTATGTTCAAATTTAAAAGAATAAAACTCTTGTTCATATTTATGTAATTTAGCTATATCTGTCGCAATGCTTGTTTTTATAATGATACTAAATCATTGGTGAATATCTTACTTTAAATTGCGATTATCATTTTGAAGAGTAATATCCCTTGAAAAATATCTTTAAATTACCTCATAGTAAAAAAGCATGAAATGAAGATTCATGTCAAGGAGCTTTGTTTCTGTTATGTAAATCTCTGTAGTAAACTTTGAAAACCTTCTTTTTAAAGCATTTTGGTGTTATTTCTTGTGTGTTAAATATCTCCCCCACCCCCTTATTTTTGTATAGTTATGTAGCTAGTTATAGTAGTTTCTCTGTAGCAGTTTTTAGCTAACCCACGAAAACACAATAATGAAACATTTATATATTTCAGATTTACATCCGGACGTTCTTGAAGGCAAAGGATAGAGTCCAAAGGTTATTCTTATAAAAATGATAAATCTGGTTATATCTGGTTTATCAATATATTACTTTAATGTTTCGAGACAGTCAAACACAAACCTCATCGTGTACTGTAACCCCAGGTGACGGCGGTAAATGCCCTCCTTCAATAAATTCTGCCCGAGAACATCTAACAACGTCACCATCGGGATCAATCATTGGTATCTGTATTGTAGAAACCTTGTTCAATTTCACACTGGAACATAGAATTATAAAATGATTAATTACAGTGTATTACGAAAGCTCTGTAATCGATGACATTCACCAATCTGGCTTTATTAGATCTATTAATATGTGACCGAAGCCCTTATACATGTGTATGAGAATATAAAGAACATTCTAGCCTATTCCTGATTCATAATAACGATGTAATCACAAGCGTGTGGAATATTTGTCAGACTCAGAAACAGCTGTGTTCGCGGTAGCAATTTTTTATTCTACTACCTGTTGACGTTCTTACTTTTTGTTTTACATTACATGGCTTCTCTTGACTTCCTAACCCCATTAAGAGAAATTGAGCTTTCGACTTGCTTGATAATCATTTTGATCGAAAGTTCCTAGCAAATCCAAAAACTTATCGATCCAGATCGAGTAGCATCAACTCAATATATTTTGGAAAAATGTGTGTATTTCCTTTCATATGGTTTTGTGGACATACTTGCATTTTTCACAGAGATGAAAATTGTATCATTCTAACATGGAATGAAATACCTTTTCTAAACAAAAACTGTAATAAACTCTTTTCAACTGTCAAAAAATTGCTAATGCGATAAATAGTTTCTCCAAATGTAATGTATTCCCTTAAAGCTAAATCATATTTCATATTCGGTCCCACCACAACAAACCCTAAATTAACGACACACCCAAAATTCTACACAAGAAATATATTTAAAGAAAAAGCTTTTACTTAAAACTTACCGGTAAAATGTCTTGGTAAAAACTTGTGGACAGTTGTTCATGTTTTGTGTATCACTGCGTAAGCTATGGTCTACCTTTGTCTGAAAGTGCCATGGTAACTTCGTTTTAGTCATCAGTGGCCTCCAAGACTCCCCGTCGAAACTACAATAATTATTATTGTTAATTGATTGTTTTATATGAATCATATGCAACCGAGTAATGGAATTGTATTGGAATGAAATTGTTAAGAATATGACTTCAGATTCTGTTGTGTTAGAGTTTTATGATTAGTACTGACGAAGAAATCCATTGTTACCTTTAACTGCTTTAATACGAACGCCTAGGACGTTCTCGACATTTGCCATTATTTTGCAAATCAATGATAAATACGTTGTTTCTGTATCTGTTTTGAATCTGCAAGTGAACTATTTTTACATCTGAAATGTAACATGAATCCATTAATATCTTATAATATATTTAGCTTTTTTGTAAGCATATAATTATACCTAATATCTTCTGAAGCCTCAGCCATTTCAAAGCTGAACTTCATGAGTTCTTGTTCCCACTTTGCATGTTCATTGACAGCGATTACCCATTCAGTATAATTTGTTCGAACAATTTTATTCAAGTCTCGTTCTCTCGTATCAGATTTGATTTTATAATCCGTTGTAAAGTTCCCAAAGTAGGTTTCTTTCCCAGTGCTTATCTCTTTTGATTCACGTTTATTGTTTGTTATTGTGTTCACGTCTTTTTTGGAACAGTTTACACCACATGGCCCTTGGCCTAATGTCCATCCTGTTATAAGCTCAACATGTGCCTGCAATGGATACAAACTGAGCTCATTGTTCACAGTAAATCTGACATTTCAAAATATAATTTTTTTTTAAATATTAAGAGTAGCAACGGTTATATAAATACATGTACAGACTTCCACAATCTGCAGACAAAGTCCTTATCTACCTTCAGGCTAAGACAATAGAATGATGTAAGTGCGTCGAGCTTCATGTTATTTTGAAGTGCATCCCCTAGTACACTGACTGTTACGCAAACACAAAAATGTTGCAGGTCTTCAATTAAATGAGAGTATCAACATATGTAATTATACAAAACCTTCGAACGAAGTAAAGCAAGACAAGGATCAAGAAGTGATCAAAGAAACAATTAATGAGATTGGTTTAAATCAACCAATTTTCCGTTTATCATAGATATGTTTGTATCGTTAACTTCCAAAATTAGGTACATCAGGCAGTAAAGGTCGGATATAAGAAGACAAAACTCATCATTCAACTATGTGAACGTTAACAAAACACGTATCGTGCCCTTTTAAAATAAGAAAATGAAATGGCGGTTTATACAAATAATGATAACGTTTAGCCGAGTTTGAAACATGACAAATTAACAAGAAACTATTCAACGAGTTTTTCATATATAATATGCAGTACGATTTTTGTCGTAAGTCTGTCTTCCAAAACTAAAATCAAACATACTAAAATGTATGTAAAGCTAAGCGAACAGACAAATGGGCATTTTCACAGACAAAGAAGCTGTCCCTTTGTTAATTGTGAGAAGAGCTTGTTTCAGCATCAATTGCAAGTAGAACACATTAAAGAATTATATGTCAAGATTTTGTTTCTATCTTACACCAATTCATACATGTTGCTTGCAACTGGTCAAAACTGCGTAAAAACAGACAAGTCTCAATAACGAGGACAAGTTTATCGTGAACTGTGCACTCGCTAACATTCAGGTATCAGATAAACAGGTTGATCAGTGTAAAAATAACGGGCACGTGTCCTTCCATATAAGTAAGTCAAAATGACATTTTATATGATATCTTATCAGTATGCAATGACATGAAACATATCGAATCTAGGGACAGCTATATTTTGTATTAAAAATACATTGTACATTAAATTACTGATTTATTTATTTCTAAATTCATATTTTTGAAAGTTTTCACTCATTTTGTGATTGTTCTGCACGTTAATTGATCTTTGTTTTATTATACAAATGTTCAAAAGGGTACATAATTGTGTTTTTCGAGGGGATGAAGCAAACAGTGATTTAATCTCTATTGTTATATGATGTTTAAAATACGTGAATTTGATGTATGCTTTTTACACCCATTCATATTTTGCATTTCATATGACGCTTAAGGATGGTTGGAAAAATGAAAATGTAATTAATATATGAAATGAGAAATCTTACTATAAAATTGTGTTAGAATTGTGATGTTTCATAAATAATATTTTCCCATAGCTTTAAATATATGTTTGAGATTTCCTTTCCTTTCTTTGTCTCCTTACGCAAATTGAAAAAAAAACGTGATAAAATCACAGAAGGTTGCAAGTATAACCTGGGTGCATACGCTCTGCATTCTTTGGAAAACAGTTTGTTGTTTTTTTAATATGTAAAACGCGTCTGCATACGATTAAATTTCACTTGAAGATTTCGCTGTAAGTTGAAAGTATTTGCACATGTTGAGTTTTAAATTTAATTGTGACGGCAATATAGGAAATATATAGTCGCAAGCCATATTTACCTCTCAGACTTTACAGCAGATTTTTATTTCAAACGAAAGCTTATTAGGCTCGTTTCTAAAGCCTATTTCTTTTGATCTGTGGGCTATTGGGTAATCTGACTATTTTCTACAGATTAGATATTGATTTTAACGTTTCTGATTGATTTGTGATGTTATTAATTTTATCAGTTTCAAGAATTTTTCATAATTTGCGTGATTGATGTAAGGCGCTGTTTTCTGCAATGTAGAAGCCATTATAATTTACAACATTCAGCAACATGAACTAGCAATACAAAATAAATAGTCCTGGGGCTAGTGCGGTTTTATTGCAACGAAAAGCGCAAACTAAACTAATACTGTTTCCTTGTAGGAAATTTTCAGAGTTGTCTTAAGATAGTTCTGAGCAATGCTACAATGGCAACCGCTGGTGTATTTGAAAACAAGGGGGTCATGTGAATAAGTGTATACAATTCACATTTTAATCACTGTTAACATGCAAGACGTACATATCACTTTTATCACTGAAAACATAATTTCTACTTTAAAATATTTGCAAATGGATCAAGGCCCCAGTCCGACGTATGGGTCAATGGTCACGGGAACACCAAACTTCAGTGTAATTTTCCTAATTTCAACGAAAAATAGCCTTAGATCGCTAGTGGAACGACTTTTGAAATGGTTGAGCAAAAATTAATATCTTTGTGACTTCTATACACTACATTTGAACAGGGTTTTTATATTACACAGTGTTAGTTTAGGAAGATGTTTTATGACTATCATATTGAACCCAAAGATTTGTTGAGAAGTATGTCTTGCAAAGCAGAAATGACAACTAAATGTTGAGGTAACTACATGTATCACTTGGATATATGAATAAATCACCAAAAGGCTTTACAACTAGAATCCTAGTTCCGGGGTAGAATTTCCACAGAGAAATATTCTTGCATTTATATTTAAACACCTAACGAAGGGAGCTTTTTGACATTTTTGCCGTTACCATTCTTATTGAAAGTAAATGACATTATACATAAATACAATGATAGCGCAAACACATTTTTTAAAAGTAGGTCCTATGTCTGTTGCATTATTATATACGCGTCTAGACAAAATGTGAATCTAATTTTTCGATATTCCTGAGCCTCAAAATTTCACGTGCCCACGTGAATAGTTTCATTCCGTCTGTAAACTGAAATATTTATAACAGGCATTATAACACGATAAAAGTAACACCTGTATATTTGTAGGTAAATGATGTCAACCAATCACGTGGCATATCAACTGTCCCATAATATTCCGAACATTAAACAAAACAATAATCAAAGCGCTGTGAGCGCTGAAGGCCTGGGGGCTATAGGTTAACTCCCCGAAAAACAACTTTTGACCTACGTGTTTTGCGCTGAATCTTACCTAAAGCGCGGGTCGAAATGTGCAGAAGACGAAATTCAATATATGACACAGAATAAATGATTCACAAATATATGGGTGGCAGGGAAGTTTGTATTATTATAAAACGTACGTTAAATGAAAAATAATCACATAGTCAACATTATAAAATGTTTAAACCAATAAAAATAATTCGATCTGCGCTTTGTACTACTTCAAGCGATATGATCTGATGATGTGGATCGAAAATTATTGTGTACCAAGGACAAGACTTTGAAACAGAAATAAACAAAGCAATACCAGAAATGAAATATAAATACAGTACTGTACAATGTGTATAACAGAGGAAACCAAAAATGATTCTGGTTTACCTTGTAGTCGTAATCGGTGAAACCGTTCACTGGGCCTTGACATGCAGCGTCCTCGATAAATGGCGGGTGATTTTGATCACGTGAGTTCCTTCTCGGGAATGTACGTAAATTATATCTTTTTTTTAGAGACATTTATTTTTAGGTAAATATATATGTAATCGTTCGTAAATAACAAAGTTGTCAATGAAATAACATCGGAAATTTGAAAATCAAACTACACACTCTTATATCGAGCTCCGTACGTTTTCGTAATTTTCCGTACATATCCGTACTTTTCCGTGATATGCATATGATTATCTTCCGTAATCAGCTAACAGCGCATTAATTTCTAAAACAGAAAAAAATGTGTAATGCAGCCCGTAAGCTATATACCTTCCTGCAGTCGTTTGAAGTGTTATGTACTGTTTTTATTTGTAATATGTTCTTATCATATGTGACATTCAAACAGACGATTGATCTGGTCTGTCTTGCACTACTTTCGCATAGCGCATGTTTACAGTTGTTATTCGCACATAGCACAGTTAAATTGCAAAAGAAAATCAAAATCAAAAGGTAACTTACTATTTTCTTCCCTGCTATCTGTTCTAGTTTATAGCTGATTGAACCACCGTAGAAATACCCATCCTCTGTTTTGACAGCGACGGAACAAAACAACAACAAAACAAAAAGCACACCTCTTAATCTAACCATTGTTACCTGAAATATTCGTTTATAACTTCAATTTTCAACATGAAAAACACATTTTCAAATAATATTTCGAGGCAAAAATCAGAACTTGGTAGAGAAACGAAAAAAAAGTCAATACAAAAGATATACTTAATATAGTCATTCAATGAGTAACCTCAAAATATACTATGTTTCTGTTTATAAATTACTAAAAATTCAGTCAAAAAGATACTGTTACTTACCCAATAGCGTGTATCTCTTTCTTTAATCAAATACTCGTATCATCTAAAATACAAGTCAATTTTCAACTGAGTATTTGCAGTTCGGCTTTGTTTTATAGTTTAAGTAAAATATGTCGATGAGGGCATTTCAACGATTTCGTAGCCGTCTTATTCATTTGGTGAGTAACACGAGAAAACCTTATTAATAAAATCTTAAAGAACAATGTTATGTACTTTAAATCGGTAGGGAATATTTATTGAAATGTTTAGATTTACCAATGTGATATGGTCAGTTTAAGATACACACATAAAGCGTAAACGAATATGACGCCATGAACTTCATTAAAAGTATTTTAACGTCGTTACATATCTATTTGGAATGAACATAAAAACGGTTCTGTCTGAAACTTTTTAAGGTTGGATGTCTAATGCGGCAACAGTACTGTATTATTCTTGAACAATATAGGACCCATAAAATATTTAAGAGTTTTAGAAGCTTTTAAGAATAGGTTACCATAACAACCAGCATATTTTCAAATGATTTTGGTCAGGAATTGAAACATCTTTGATTGATATGACTATTTCGAGATATGTGTCTTACATAAATCACTCATTTTGGCCGGGATAAAGTTTGTGTAAATTAAATAACAAAGTTTTCCGACGAAACGTTTTTTGTTCGTAGTGAGTTAGATAATAAAAACCTTTCCTGGCATTGAAATGAAGTAAAAATCAAATAATAAGCAGATCATCAAAAACATCTTTGAAACGAACTCTGTGTTCATGGCTTCCCCAAACAGCGTAAATCTACGTTATCTAAAGCCTTGCTCTATGAACTGAAACTTCGCGAGGGGGCCACGGAGGGCCCAGGTTTCTAGTGTACCTAGAAACTACGATTATTTGTAAAACGATGGTAAGTTTAAGCCATTTACAAATACAATTGAGATATTTTACGGTTTTCCGTCGGTTTACTCGTGATAACTGCTCGTTTGTGCTATAATATTCTAAGAAATGTGCATAGGCGTGTAGGCCTTCATTTTTCCCAAAGCAAAAACAAATCTACACCCCTGTTCATATAGCTAAAAAAATATCGGCTCTGAGTTCAAGTTGCCCTCAGAGTTCACTGCCGTATAATCGACTTTTTTATTATTCATGCATGCAACATCATTTAATTATCAGATTTTAAAAAATTGAATTGTTATTCTATTAAGGTATTCAAATAGTATGTACCAAAGAACTTATATATGAAAGCGTAGTCAATCAAATAAAGTTAAGTAACACGCTTAGTTTCATCGTTTGTCCATATGTGTGACCAACGAAAATGCACAGTGGCAAACATATCACAGCAGCATAAGTATAGTAATGTTTATTTCAGCCTTTATTTTAGTGATTAATTATCTTAAGCAACTATTCAAATTAAAATGATACTAACTTTTACACAAGTAATTTTTTATCATTCCTCTTACTAATCAATGTTAACTTAATGGAAGATTGACTATCACTTAAACAAGCTATCAATATGTAATCAACATTTTGACTGAGGATTACAATTGAAATGGTAAAATCCTTTAATCAATTAAGGAGGCATCGATATTCAAATTTGCGAGCCAAGTCCAATTTTTTCATTTTTTTATCTGTCAATAAATAATCGTAATGCTATGTGCAAAGCCCTGAAATAAATCGTGTTCAATTTCAGTAATCTTCTAAACATGCGTACTAAAATGTATATTAAACGAGCTGCTAAGACCTAAGGGATGAAAAGATTTAGGGGGTATGTTGATTCTATATCCCTCGCTCCCCATTGACACTGCAAATCTCACTTGGAAGCATCATGAGACAGATTTCATTTTGATAAAGCTGTATACAGTCATCCGAGCAAATATATCCATGATTTTGAAAAGTTTGTTCTCAAAAACACTTTTCCCTGAGTGTGTTTAGTTTATAAAATTCCCCTACCTGTAGGTATAAGTGAATCTAGATGCACTGCAAGTCAAAAGTACAATTATATAGCTCATTGAAACAGAAACATAGTATTGTTTTGCGTAAGGTGAGCTTTTTAAGTTAAACGATAGAGTTGCGTTTTGCAAGTCATGTAAAGGCTTAGAAAAGAATCGTGTCTCTTCAACTATTTCAAATTAGATTTGCCCCCGTATCTCAGGTTTTAAACTATCCAATGGATATTATCGAGACAACATTTAAATTGGCCCCGTAAAACAGGTAAAATTAAAACAAAACGAGATCACGTGTTCATTTCTGAACCAAACATGCAAGTGTGACCACTCAATATCATAGTTTCGATTCAAAATTTGAAAAAAAAGTTAGTTGATTGTTAGGCTTTAATTAGTTGGTGACCAGACAATTTCTACCAAAATGCTCAGTAAAACCATAGAAAAAAACACCGAATACTCAAACTTGATAGAAGGATATACCTGAAGATGTGCTGGTAAAGATATTCGGAAGATCATGTATGCTACTTTAAAAAGACAACACTATTACAGTCTGTAACGATCTGGGACAAATATGACTTCGTAAATTAAGTGTGATGTGCAGATATTATTTTTACAATAACATAAACTCATTTTAACATTTGAACATACTTTTGTGCTTTTTTATTCGCTATTTCTTCATCAAAATTAATTTACAGCAATTTATATAAAGAGTTTATAAGTTTACTGCAAAATTGTGGCACATATACTTTATATTGGGGCTATTTATGGATAAGCATATTGAAATTGATGTAATAACAAAAAGCTTCTTAAATCATTAGTGACTATTCAATGCTAAAATTAGCTTTTTAAAGATAAAAATTGCACTGCGTTTCGATAAATATACGCACATCTTACGTCAATGATAACCCGCCGATTGACACATGTGAAGTAATGCCAATATTGACATAATAATCTTCAAAATGGCTTTTTTTTTAACTCAAAATAAATCAATGTCTCAATATCTGTCTCAGATATATCAGCAATTTTCAGACATATTTACCCTTCTCGGTGGTTGATGACATCACTAATCCATCATCCTGATTTAGATAATCGTCTTTATCGATGTGTACAAATTATTTTCATAAAGACGGTTGTTAAATGATTCCTGTGGTTTGCAAATCATCCTGACCCATCATCAAGCTTATAGACAGCAAACGAGTATACTAAATTTCAAAATAGATATCCATAATTATGCGTTTCTTTCAAAATTTTGTGTACCATTTTATCAACCTCAGTAGACCAGAAGAACTTACTATGTCTATGCTAATTAAAATATTCCTAAATGTGAACGAGTCCATAAAATGCCTTCTCTTGTAAATCCGCCGGTTTGCTAGAAAATGATTTTTTATATTATCATTATTTTGTTAATACATGTATTATGCGTTTCATAATTCTTTGACATTGTTAACATTGTTTGAGCCATCAAGGACAATGCACGAGTAAATAGTACAATGTACTAGTAATTGTAAGGTGCTTTAACACCAACGTATTTCACGATAATATCTATATAATCAGTTTAAGGTATTTCAACTCTCAAATTTTAAATACGATAGAATGTAGAAGAACCAAAAAGACGGTTGTTGGGTGGTCTTGTGATGACTTGTTGGATATTTGGTGCAGTGTTTCACATTGAAAGTGATGTTTAAGAATATTCTTCTGATGCATATAATTAGTTATTTATGATTTTTTTATATTTTTTATACGTGTGTTTATCAAATGGTAGAAATACTGGAAGGAATGATTTTTATTTATTTTTATAAAACGTTCATTTACTATAGACTACCGTTTAACATACATGTTTGAATAGTAGCTAAATTCATTTTCGGGTCGAGTTGACTGTTATTGGTTTCTATTATTTGCCTCAATTGATTCTATTGGTTTTGAAAAGAATTCGTATATATCCGATATATCATATGCACATATATATAATCATTCGATATAAACGACAAACTTATGAGTTAATCTACATAATATGTGTTTTGACCCTCAAAAAGGTCATTTTGGAAAGTTGTCATCTGCACCAGGTATATTTTACTGTTTATCCGTACTGTTCTATGAAAAACAGAAAGATAGAATGCGAAGCGATTGGAGACTTCCGTTTCGGATGAACAATAATATATTTAGCTGTTCTAACATATACAGTAGCAAATGACTGTGGGCGAGATTTAAACAAAGTACAGTTTTGAGTCTTTTTTATCGAATTTGCAACGAAAGAAACAAAATAAGACAATTTCATTTGATGATAAATAAAGGCGCCAATTTTTAATTCGCCCAGATAGATAAAAGAGACAGGAAAACCTAATTATGTAAATATGTCCATACTGTCAAGTTCTTAGTATATTCTATACTAATGGGTTCTAGTGTAGTTATTTTCGCCTTTGTGTTAGCCTTTTCGAAAGCTACCCAGGTTTAGTTATATTAGAATGGTGGAACCTATGCTGGTGGTATCCCTATGCTGGTGGTATCTCCGTAAAACGGCTATTTACAGAAACACAGATGAAGATATATTTTTCAAGGTATATTCAGCGTTGACAGTCGATGAAATGCTTTTACAGCACACATAGTGATAGCCATACGTGCAGCTCTGTGACGTCACAGCAGCCGATACAATTATACGCGATCCATTTTGCTAGAAAAATTCTTAAATATAGACATCAAAATCACCCAGTTAAAGTCAGAATTTTTTATAAAACTTATTTCTTTTGTATAAAAATATATATTCTATGGAAACTGAACAAATTCATTCAAAATTTACCTCACCTTTTCCCACGGATGTCTAATTTTTGACATATTGTGGGAAAGTTTTGCAACAAATATGCCCTTTATATCGACAACGATTTTAAGTATTTTCTTATCAAGATTAGTTTAATAACTACACGGACCTATATACACAATAGGTCCGTGATACTATATGTCTGTTCCATATAATGCATTTTGAATGAAAATATACAAATTATAGAACTCTAAAGCGAAAAACATACGCATGATATTCATTTTACTTGCTATCTTCACGAATAACGGATTCGTTTCCTTAGGGTGTGTGGCTGTATCTGTACTCTGTACTACTCCGCTATACAAAGAAGTGGATGCGATGGAATGTGAAACCTGGATACACTTAGCGTGTTTAACTGTTTGCTAAACATTTAAAAGATCAATGTCGATCTTGGTATCGTCACTAAGATAAAATGGCTGTGTCTGAGGGGCAGGGAAGAGTAGCATTGCCGGAATAATAAATCATAAAACTGATGGAATATACAATAATGTCTTATTTTCATGTTCTAATACAATTTTGTTTGGAAATCGTTATTCCCTTTTACAGTTGTTGATGTCAACAATTCTATTGCTGCATGACAATAATTATTTTGCAGAAAATAGACATTGTGAATGAAAAACCATATGTTCATGATATAGTCGTTTGTGTGCACAACTTAAATCATTGTATTGTAAATGTTTATCTCTTGTTAGATATTATCAAGGCTCTAAAAACTGTTTCCAACCTGTAGGTTGTCAAATATCGCATACCACCAGCATTGGTTCCCTTCGAGATGAATGTCCGAACAGGTATCGCATTTGAGGAGATATACTTCGGTAAATACGAAACATAAGCAAAAAATCGAGTGTTTTTCGCATTCGGAATTAATTAGTGTAAATATTTAGACTTGAAAACAATTTGATAACCGGGGACACACTTCAACCACCTATCTATAAGTTTGCCAAGTGTCACCTTGTAGTAGTCCGTTTTAAAAATGATACAGGAGTTTAAAGTTTACAAGGCACACGAATCTGGCTAACGGAATTGGCAGTTTTTTATGTAATGATCATAGATGAAAGCAGCTTCGATCATTTTTATGTTAACGGAAACAGCAGTGTCGAAAAACCACTGAAACTTGCGTGTTTCGGCCGTTTTGCATCGCTTGTTTGCTAATTTGTCTGCTCCAAATGGCATTACAACCAGTGATCCTAGCTATCAGCTAGTGCGAGCATTAAAAGATACAGCTCTGATGTCGTTCTACGCGGTTTGTTGAGCTATTCTTTCGTAGGCTCTGGCAGAAGGAGACTGTCTGCGTTCTCCTTGTTAAAGTTAGCTGTCTTCCGAGCTCTTTAGAGCTACTTTCTTTAATCGTTCTAGTCGAAAGTATAAAGAAGTAGGACTTTTAGCATTCGAATCCAATTTAGATATTCCATAAACAACATACTATAACATTCGGACTCTGATAAAAATTACTGTCAATAAATTGGACGTAATTTCTCGCTTAAAATGAAGTTAACAATTTACCGGATTGTTTCCCTTTTGCCTCAGTCACACTACAAGGTAAATAGCGTTAACGAACGTCCAACGCATAACAAAATTTTCCATCCGTTCGTGTCCGTTCGCATGCGTTTCCTTTCCTACAAACACGAATTAATATTTGACATTTGATTTGAGGTCTTCGTCTGTCTGTCTGTCCGTCCGTCCGTCTTTCCTTCCGTCTTTAAAATTTCGTGTCCGTTTCATATATTTTCAACCCCTTGACGGATGTTCCAAGTAAAGTGAGACATACGTTATTTTGCACGTCTTAGTGTAAAATATTCACTTGTCATAATGACCAATCTGGATTATGGACCATATTACTATACTATGACCCCTTAATTATATACCTTTTGACACTTGTCTGCGCGAATAAACTGAATTATAATGACATTTAAGCATAAAATTTAAAGAAAAACTCTTAGCGCGAAATATGCGTTGTGTGCGACGTCATTTTATTGACGTCATCGTATAAACAGGTAGTAACGACCCAGACAAAAGAAACGTTATTAAAGGGGCACTCCCTACATCTAGCAGATTATATCCCCGAAACATAAATTATGTGTCCAATGAACGTAAAACGATAAATAAATACAATTTCATAGAAGAACCTATGGCGAAAAATACCTCACTTTACCACAAATAATTAATAAAGAGGCTTTCTGTAATAAATCGCACCCACCCATTAATTGTACAATAACAACTCTGCATAGATTATTGAATGGTTTATCGATGATGACTGGGAATGCATAGCTGAGACTTTTAAGTTAAGTTATAATCCTTCAAAAGATTCCATCATTTATGTTTTGGAGGTTATTTAGTTTGGCAGCAGTTATAGCGTATGTCCCTTTAGCGTCATGTGTATTTTAGGGCCAATTGAATACATTCTTACAAATAATGGCACTTTATATGGAAGCACAGAGGTGACATGTGGGAATTTTTTTTATATTATCTCGTGGCCACGCGATAATAAAAAAAGAAAAAACGAAAAACTAAACGTTATCGCGTGCCACGAGATAATAAAAAAAGAAAAAAAGAAAAACAAAACGTTATCGCGTGGCCACGCGATAATAAAAAAAGAAAAAACGAAAAACAAAAGTCTTCGCGTGGCCACGCGATAAAAAAAAAGAAAAAACGAAAAACAAAAGTTATTGCGTGGCCACGCGATAATAAAAAAAGAAAAAACGAAAAACAAAACGTTATCGCGTGGCCACGAGATAATATAAAAAATTCCCACATGTCACCTCTGTGCTTCCGTAACTTTGCGTATTGCACGTACATACAATACGGTTTTATTCTGTCAGGCCGTTTTTTGATGGCTGATTAGAGGCTGCATTTTTGACAGAACATTTTTAGGTATATAATATTTTTTTTATCATATACCTATAAATTGTGTGTGACCAATGACTGTAGAATGCTTTTGCCTAGTAATCTCAAACTTTATAGGCAGGTTGCTCACGAGCAGTAGATGACCCCTGTCGATTTTTAGGTCAACATGTTAAAAGTCACGGTTTCAGTGACCTTCAGCAAAAAAAATTGTCCGATCAATAATTAGATAATGCTTTGGCCTATTTCGTTAGTAGGTCATGGCCAGTATTTCAAAACAACTAATTGACTAATTGGCTGCTGTCAGAGAGGTCATACACCTTTTACAAAGATATCTTGTTGTTTTTGATACATGACTGACTACTTTGTTACATGATTTACAACGTGGTTGAAAACTAGGTATTTAAAAGCGTTCACAAATGACTGATTTAATTTGAGGGCGGAGCAGTTTCTTGAAGGTTTTAGTGCAAGTCATCATCGGTAAAATCAGCGTGTTAAATATATTGCAGTGCCGTTCTATGTAAAGTTGTTGTTGTACAATCAATGGGTAGATAGCGATTTATTACAGAATTGTTATATGTTGTTTGTTGGCGCTAAAGTGAGCTATTTGTTTATATATGTTGTTCCAAGTTTGAAATTTTTTATTGAACATTTTACGTTCATTGAACACATCATTTATTTTTGGAGAATATGAGATATAAGGAGGATCCCCCCTTAAAGTATGTGTTAAACTGGTAAAAAGGTCAGTCCATCATGTAAATAGATTTTGAATTTGTAGATTATTGGTCAAGATGTTCTCCGTAAAGCCAATTTGCACACACGTCCGCCTTTTAGTGCTTCCGTACTTTGATTATATTTTGTTCATTCATCAAACAGTAAAACTGTCATATAACATATCAAATTAATTACGTTGATTTTTAAAATCCAATAAGATTAGAATCATTTTTCAAGTCAAATAGATAATCGTTAGCAATCGACTAAATTACAATCTTCACAAGATTTCCATGTTTCATCTATCTGTTGGCAATCGGCAATATCTAAATTTCTGACAGGTTCTCATATTTTTCAGTCCTCAATTTGGTATAATAATCTTTTCTAACTGTAAATACTGACATTATGTACTCTTTTTTATCATTTACTGTTCTCCGAATGTAGGCCCCGCTATATCTATAAGGATAATCAACAACCTTTATTTACATAAGCCTGTTTCTATTTCTTGCATATCCTGATAACCTTTCAATTTAAGGTATTTGGGGTCTAATGGATACTATTCCAAAACATGTTAAACTTAATATTTTTTATGATCTACATCTTTAAACAGACTAGTGTGCAAAGTTTAAAGACATTCCACCGTTTAATTACAAATTCATTTCGGTTTTTGTTGCTCTACCCCCACTTAAGAAATATTGGTCATATCCCACAGTACCCTAAAAGTTAAAATAGGTATGTTTGCAAGTATTTATTTACATTTGTCTTTGTTCTAGGTTTCAAAAGTATTCCAAGCAATCTAGAATTACAAAACATGTATTATAATTCTCACAAACTGAACATGTGTAACAACACATATGCAATAATGCCAAAAACCAGGGTATACAATTTACCTAAGTTTGTCCCGACACATATCACACATGTAAATATACAAGAGTGTAGCAAAAGAATCGGAAAAGGGGCATCGTTACTGAATAATTACTCTAACCACTGCGACACAGGTACAACTATAAAATCCAAAGTATTCAAAATAGTCATTAAATAGGATGTACTCGTTATAACCCCAATACCTTAAATAAACTAGAATACGTACCAGTCATGTGTGAAAAACATTGAATTTTCAAATAACAAAAAAACGAGCTTTAATGGTTTTGTTTCTTTACACGTGTTCAAATTATTTACAGGTTTGACACCACAACAAGAGGGCAAATCTAAGACAATCATGCTTGTTGGAGCTACGGGTACTGGAAAGAGTACATTAGTTGACGGAATTGTGAACTATGTACTGGGTGTAGACTGGGACGATCCATTTAGATTTACAGTTATAAATTTAGAACAAGAAGAGAAAGACAGACTGAAAAATCAAGTAAATTACATACATTTGTTCACTCCATAACAAGCTAAAATGAATCTAATATTTAGTTGGGTCAATAAAGAGTAATACTTAGATATCTAGATACTTAGTAATTTTTGGTGTAAATTTGCCTGAAAATAATCAAACTGGCCAAAAACTATGTTATTAATAAAGAACATTGTCATAGGGTTATATGCAATAATATCGTATACCTATCATAAATGAATCCTGATAGGCCGGTACCTAGCGATCACGTTCCGAGTCCGCAAAAGTACGTGTAGACCTGGAAACTTACGTGTAGACCTGCGCGAATTTCAAGACGTTATTTCTGTTATATTTTATCATAAATATTTTCACTACTTTTTATGAGGTATACAGTATAATAATTTTAGACTAATGTCGTCATCGGTCAATATCGCTTTTTCACAGGTCCGCAAAACTATATATTTTGTCCTCAACATTAGTTTATAATTGTAAAGTATTATTTAATCGCAGTAACTCTTAGGTCTTGTATTTTTATGGTATATAATTGTATCCCTTGGCATATGTTTCTATCAGAAAGGATCTTGGTCTTGAATATTTCTTTATACCCTTAATACCCTTTCACATTCACCCTGGGGAAATATTTTTGATCGTAATGTTTCCTTCGAATAAGTAACTCTTTCATTTTGCAGTATATCACTAGAATATACTAGCTTTCGACTTGGAGAAAGTCCAGTCTGCAGTAGTATCGCCATATTTATCATCATAGCTAAAAACAATCAAAGTGCATTCAGCAAACGTTTAACCGTTTGTACTGAAGCGGTCAGTATCTGAAAAACTAATTGGATAATATGGGCGTTATGAAAATACCTGAAGCAAATTTTTGTCCACCGTCTGTGACTTTAGTGTTACACAGGCCATGCTGTGACGATGTAGAACAACTTTTTATAACCAGCAGAAATGTACAAACTTTCAAATGTAACAAATATGAGACTCAGCTGAACTATCATATGTTAGGAGACAGTGTAAGCATCATTGGTTCGCTATTTTCCTTTCATCTTGGTGCTAAACTCCTCGATACATTTGCTAATTCCAAGTCCGGACACTTAGCCTTTCACCTGCATTGATCCATTGGTGCGCCTTATGTTACCTAACTAAGAATATACTGGGCTAATCAGCTAGTCATTTTCATCAAGAATATATTATTTAGCGTAATATTTGATTTAAATTTGGGATATAACTTCAAAATTTCTCAAAGTTTACTTTGAAGTAGATCACCCACTTTGCACAAACACAGTTAAAATAATTTTGCAAACATAGTCTGACATACTATTTTGAAATAGTTACTACAGTTTTTGGCCTGGGGACTGAAATTCCCATAGGCCTAAGTTAGCATACCACATTTCAAACAATACAATACAATACAATACAATAATACTTTATTCGGCATCAAATATTACATAACATTTATAGCCGAAAAAATACATATATTAAACATACGTGATGTACTAAGTGTTCATTTCAAAATTTCAAACACTGCTGACAATTTAACTGTGCTATGTGCGAATAACAACTGTAAACATGCGCTTTGGGAAAGTAGTGCAAGACAGACCAGATCAATCTTTTGTTTGAATGTCGCATACGATAAAAACATATTACAAATTAAAACAGTACATACAACTTCAAACGATTGCAGGAAGGTCTATAGCTTACGGGCTGCATTACACATTTTTTCTGTTTTAGAAATTACTGCGCTGTTAGCTGATTACGGAAGATAATCATATGCATATCACGGAAAAGTACGGATATTTACGGAAATTTACGGAAACGTACGGAATTCGATATAAGAGTTGGTAGTTTGATATTCATGATTTTGATATTTCATTGACAACTTTACGAACGATTACATATATATTTACCTAAAAATAAATTTCTTTAAAAAAAAGATACAATTTACGTACATTCCCGAGATCAAAATCACCCGCCATTTATCGAGGACGCTGCATGTCAAGGCCCAGTGAACGGTTTCACCGATTACAACTACAAGGTAACCAAGAATCATTTTTGGTTTTCCCTGTTATACACATTGTACAGTACTGTATTTATATTTCATTGTTGGTATTGCTTTGTTTATTTCTGTTTCAAGGTCTTGTCCTTGGTACACAATAATTTTCGATCCACATCATCAGATATCGCTTGAAGTTGAACAAAGCACAGATTGAATTATTTTTATTGTTCTCTCAAACAATTGATATTGTTGACCATGTGATTATTTTTCATTTAACGTACGTTTTATAATAAAACAAACTTCCCTGCCACCCATATATTTGTGAATCATTCATTCTGTGTCATATACTAAATTTCGCCCTATGCACATTTCGACCCGCGCTTTAGGTAAGGTTCAACTTAAATCACGAAGGTCAAAAGTTGTTTTTAGGGGAGTTAATCTATAGCCTCCAGGCCTTCAGCGCTCACAGCGCTTTGATTTGTCTTTGCTTTGGAAAAAAAATAAATAATATCAAACAGGGAATGCCACATACCAAAAACGCAGCCTCCCCAAAACGAGCCCCATAGCACCCAGAAGTGCACACCACCAACACACACACACACACACACACACACACACAATCATGTACACCCACACATACACTACCAACACACACTAGCATACAAAGCAAACACCCGAGGTAGCCTTTAAAGTAAATATAGAACGTGCAAGATCGTACAGTTTGCAATTGTATTCTTCCTGGTATTTCTGGTATATTAAGTGTTATTTTGTCAACGCAGTATTGCCAATAGTTTGTGGCCAGTCAATATTGTACACACCTACCCTGTAAACTGGTCCTTACGCTTTTCAGACCTTTATGTGACCCATAGAGCTTCTTTTTTGTAGTTGAATATCTCTGTAGCAGAGATAACATAACAAACTGTCTTAAGACTTTGTCTTTGTTTCTCGAGTAGAACACCAATTCAAGCTGTGTCTCTTAGTGAAGTGCCTCCATTTGGGTAATAAAATGCTCCAGTAAAATTAATTTTCACTACTTAGCAGCTCTCGTATTGACTTAATACTCAGGTAGGAATGGGATACATTTCCATTGTTGTGGAACCATCCTCAGTAAACTATGCATATTGTGTGTAACCTTAAGATGTTGTAAGTCTCATATGGCCTTGATCATGGCAGGGTCTGTGGTTATGTCGTCCTAACCACTACTTATCCAACAATATATGATTTTCCTTTAATACAAATTAGTCTGGGTTTAGGGTAGGACTAGCCTATTTTAGTCTTTTAAGTCCGCCTCGAATTTTGAGTCATGAGCATAATATTTCTAAAACACATCGAAGGATTTCCATGAAAATTTGGTCAAGATTTTGTCTCAATGAGACAATTTAGGTCACATTTAGGGGTCAAAGGCCATGCTATATAACCTTAACTACATAAAGGATTTCTATGAAACTAATGTCAAGTGTTTAGGTTATTAAGACGATGTGTATAACATACGTTCCAACTGTGCCAGCTTGTGGTCAACATTAAAGTAAGGGTGAAAGCTCATGAGACTTGACGTGTTTTCATGTAATTTTGGTCAATTGTTCACCATAAATTATCAAGATGTTGGACATAATGCATGTTTCAGCTATTTTGGTCCAATGTCAAGGCCACACTTAGAGATCAAAGGTTATGTCACTTAATAATGTGCCCAATTTGTAACTCCTAAA
This sequence comes from Saxidomus purpurata, assembly GCA_022818135.1. NCBI lineage: Eukaryota > Metazoa > Mollusca > Bivalvia > Venerida > Veneridae > Saxidomus > Saxidomus purpurata. Next base: position 61,798,321 of record JAFMSR010000001.1, on the reverse strand, counting down.
CTACACACCAATGAGCATGCACAAATAAGTAGGTCACACATTTCAATTATATATTTAGGCTCACATACACACGATAACGTAACGGGAAATGCCATTTTTTGTGACAATGCGCGTTCATAGGGGTATTTTGATCACGCCCAGTGGTAATTCTAGTTGTCTTTTTAAGGAGGTATAAATGTGCCTGTGCGCATGCGCCATTAAATAAATTGAGATTACAATGTACCTTTATTTTGTTGAACTGTGTAGGATTACTTTAATTCACACAGTTTTGTATTTGCCATTACGACAGTGGTCGCTTTTTGGCAATTTTGCGTAATTTTAGCTGGCTGCATTTGACAGTGTCACGGTATATCTTTTCTGAACATCTCAATTTGTATCTCGATATGTAAATAGATAAGACTTATCTAATATATCTAAATAAAGTGAAAGTTAAATGAAGATATTATAAACGTGGACAGGGATAAACATGTAAATCAAATACAATGTGTATCTATATATCAGAGCAAAACAAATGTTGTGCTACATAGCAAAGATATTTATAGAACGGACATCTATAAAGTAGATCTAACCTTTGCTAATATTCACTTAATCGTTGTCCGTGCTTTAATCTCTGTCTTCATCGTTGATGATACTTGGCAGAGACGTTCCTTGCATGAAGCTCTATCAAAGGTGTTCAAATAATTCCATTCCATGCAGAAGTCGGGTTGCCATGGCAACGAGAAGGAAAACAATAAAATCTTTTTTCTCAAAATCCGGAAGGCCTAGAACTTAGATATTTGGCATAAAGCAAAGTCTAGTTGATCTCTACAAAGATCAAATTATGACTCCCCGGTCAAAATTGACCATTTGATTTTACATGGGCTTATGTAGGAAAAACGTTTAAAATCTTCTTCTCTGAAACCACAAGGCATAGAGCTTAGATATATTGGGTGTAGCATTGCTTCGTTGACCTCTACCAAGATTGTTCAAGTCGTGACCCCCGGTGGAAATTGACCACGCCGGGGGAGTCACTTGATTTCACATAGGCTTATACATGTATAAGGAAAACTTCAAAATTCGTCTTGTCTAGAACCACAAGGCCTAGCGCTTACATATTTTGAATGTAGCATCATGTTAGTTGTTCAAATCATGACCCCAGGTCAAAACTGACCCTTTTTTGTTGCATTTGTTGACCTAGTATTACAGCCAATCATAGCCAAGTAAGCGATATAGGGCCATCTTGGCGGTCTTGTTGTTGTTTTTGCAAGATGCTAGAGTACTTGTCAGGACCAATATCTTGAAACAATATCCTTATCTTAAGTTAAAGTATTCTCAACGATAATGTTAAAGATACATGAACTTAAAATATCGTAAGCTAAAGTAACCATATCTATGATCATCATTTTTCCGCCAGACACGTCTTTACCCGACTCCTTTTGTTCATGAAAGTTTGATAAATATGACACAAAAGAGAAAGAGAAGCCTAATTTCGGACTGGAAGAGCTCGATGTATAGTAGAAGAGGTAGGAGATTGTTTAAGGATATACTTGTCCAAAACCAAGAGGCACAGAGCTTTCATATTTGGTATGTAGAATCACTTAGTGGTCTTCTACCAAGATTGTTCAAATGATAACCTTGGTTCGAAATTGAACAAGCCCCAGAGTTCTCTTTTTTATGAGGAAATGTTTTTCACAATCTTCTCGTCCAAAGAGCTTAGCTCCCGAAGATTTACCGTTTTGGATATAACATATAACGGTAAATCTTAGGATTAAATATTGAATAGGAAGCATCACCTAGTTGTCTCTAACAAAGTTGTTCAACTTTCACCCCTGGGCCAAAATTTGGCCCTCCCTCCGACCATTTCATTTTGACTAATGAATAGATCTTTTTTGGAAAATATTTTTCTCCATAATTGCAAAGTCCAGAGCTTAGATGTGTGGTATGTAGCATTGTCTGATGGTTCTCTCACACGACTTTTCTATTTAATCCCTAAGATTTACCGTTTTGAATATAACATGTAACGGTAAATCTTAGGGATTAAATATCAAATAGGAAGCATCACCTCGTTGTCTCTACCAAGATTGTTCAACTTACACCCCTGGGTCAAAATTTGGTCCTCTCTCGGGCCATTACTTTTTGACTTATACAAGGATTTTCTAAAAATCTTTTTCTCCATAATTGCAAGGTCCAGAACTTAGATGTGTAGTATGTAGCATTGTCTAGTGGTTCTCTCACACGACTATTCTATTTATGCCCCTTTGATGACCTTGACATGTTGACATACTGTCTGTTTTGAGACTACAACAGCAAAAGTAGGATCATGTGTACAATTTCAGGTTATTCAGGTTAGCGATGTAGGGCCATCGCGACCCTCTTGTTCAGTATGTCCTTGAATTTGATGCGTTTGTGTCCTTTCAAACAACACGTAGCTTTTATATTGCCTTAAAATATAAACAATCGCTGAACTTTCATTTTGTTTTTGCGGCCATACACTGTAAAACATTACCGTTACTTTTACGGTCATTCGACATTAAATACTAACAGTACCTGTCCCGTACGGCGTTTTTACGTCCTAAATGAAGATAACGGAGAAATCCCGTAAAAAGAAAGGATTATAGGATACTCAGGAATTTCATTCGGAGGCACGTGGTGTGATATTTGGCACCACTTGGCCTTATGTAATTGACATAGAGTCAATTAACTTCACACAAATGTTCTTGTGTACCTGGTTTTTAGTTTACCAACTGGAGAGTGCATGCTCTGTAAGGACTGGGTCCAGCTGCATGTTTTTGTAATGTAATGATATACGGTATAGTACCGTAAATAATACGGGTTCTTCACATTGCCATTTACGGTTGACCGTAAAACATTACGGTGAGAGAACTGGAAACCAGCTGCCAGTTTTTTGACCGTAAATTCAACGGTAATTTTTTACAGTGTACAGCTGACCTTGTATAAAGGCCAATGATACCCAAGTGGGCGATAAAGGCTATCATGGCCCTCTTGTTTCTACTTTTCTTGGCAATCTTACTCGGATGGTGAAACTTTTAATAAGCGCTTATCCCTGGATAATGGTACCCTATTTACTTCCCATCTGCAAAGAAGAGCTTACTTGCATTTCCAAAGCGTTGATACCAAAGAGTACAATCTCGGAATTGATAAAACATGTTATTTTTTGTGTATATTGACCTCTTGCCAATGCTACTCGTTTGGGATCTATCTCGAAAACATTAAGCAATAGGAATGATATCATAAAGTTTTACACTGATTAATTATCTGAATATATAAAATTTGGTAAAGTAAGACATATATTTTCAATAAGTCAACTGTTATATTGAATTATACACTAAATACTCGGCCGTTTTTTCTTTTACACCTTTTGACTATGCGCAGTTTTTCAAAATTCTCTTCATGCTTCAACAACTCGGCAACTCTTCAACTCCAAATTCAACTAAAAACATTTACAGGTATTCACGTCTATTCCATAAAAGTTAGGCATGAGAGACATAGCTTTGCAAAAATGGTCATGATTCACTCGAGAAGGATTTCACCTCCTGTGCTATAACACCATATAAAGAAACCAAGAGGCAATGTGGTTTAAGCACCAAATTACGCTGGCAACGCGTGTCTGGTCTGTAAGCTCGACCACAATTCTTTGGCTACTGGCATTACTAACAATTTGGCTGAGTAATCAAAATATTTGGACAACACTGACTGGGTATTGCAGTCAGCTATAACAAAACTCCATAAAGTTTCAAAATTTGTTAGGTACCAGTATGTATAGGAGTCGTACTGGGTCTTGACACGTTCATCAGGGGACAAATCCTAGGGTCAGCCGGGACTATAAACAATCTAATAATAATGACTTCGAGCCAATAAGTTCTAAACATTTCACATTTGACGGCATGAAACACCATTTTGATTCTGTCAAGTTTTACAGTCATTACTTGTCTTCTGCCTTTGAACCTTCATTATGCCTTGGTCGTTGCATAAGATTAGTACGTTTGCTTAAAGGTGTATCAGTTTCAGTCTTAAATGGCCATCGATTGTCATCGGAAAGATAATTTCTTGTCTTCCGTAAAGACTCCGTCAAATGTAAACAGTTCTATTGTGTGTGCGTGTCGCGGGCCAGCCCAATCCGGTAGAGCTTTGTCGTATATCGATGTATCGGGGCTCTGGGGGTATAATGAAGACTGACCAGACAGACTGATACGGTCCTGTAATTATATACAAATGTACTCTCATTCAATATCATAAATAACCAATTATCGAATTAATACAAGAAAATGCACCAATCGACCAATACATTTCATTAGAAAACATCATAAGAAACAAATCTTTACCTGTAGTTATATAAATATATAAAGACAGTAGATGGAAATCTAACTTCTTAGCACAAAATGGCTATTGTTTATATATTCAAATATGGCGGAGAAAACGGGGAAGGGTGTGATTTGTTATTGATAAGTGCAAAACAGACTATTTTGAAGTGTTAATCGACCAAAATTACGGCTCTAGTCTAGATACAGTGACTACGTTATTTGACAACACTACCTAAACTACTAGACTATGGGTATTGCACTACTAAATTGATATTTTAGAATCTGAAAGACAAAACATGTTATACGATTGAGTTTATTTGATGGACACTAAAACAAATTCACCCTACGACATGCGCGTGTACGTGTGAGGAGGTGTGCTTGCGAGCGTGTGTGATTTTGACATAGGGTCAGGAAACTTTGCAGCAATGTTAATCAAGATGTACTGTTGATCGTCTTTAGCTTGCTTTGTTCGAGGCTGCATCCTGTAAAGACGAGCTAAGTAGTAGTAAAAGGAGTGTCCCCCCCCCTGATATTTTTGCACATACTGATATTTTTGCACATACCGATATTTGTGCACATACACCCTTTACGATGTAGGGGAAGTAACTGCTACAGAAATTGGGGTTATTATCGCAAGAGCGATGCCCTTGAATGATGTGTGGATTGAAAAAAGTACATTGTTTTAAAAGAGTCTATTTTCAGCCAATCGCGATAAAAGAAGAAGCATGAATGTCAATAACCTCTGAAAAAACTAATTTTTTAATATCTATTTAAAACGATACATTTGAAGAGAGTATAGTTTATGCACGCTGAGAGACAGCAGCAGACTTTTCAGGTTATAACGACCGGTTCGGAGACCATATCATCGCTTTTGCGTCCGCCATTCAATTCGCACTTAATGTCCGGTGTGTAAATCTTACATGCATGAGTCGGTTTTCTATAGGATGTGTAGCAGAGCAAAGGTCACATAATATATCTCTACAGGGGTATAGTAGGAATTCACTATTATATATATCAACACTATAAGCCACACGAAGTGACAAGATGAGTCATTCAGGAGGTATGATGAGGTATTGAGGAGGTAATGAGGAGGTACGAGGAGGTTATGAGGAGGGTCACTTCTTGTGGCTTATAGTGTTGATATATATAATAGTGATTTGGTACAGACGGCGAGGTCAGTTGCTAATAAAGCGAGACCGTTATCTCACTATGGAGAGTAACGACGAGAACATCATATTTCATTGTAGGAAATGTGGTTAGTTTTATTTTGCTTTGGAGAAACCTATTACACCACTTCAGAGTATAGCATACATGCGAGTATTATTCAAATATCTGTATATGCTGCGACTGCGTGTTTGAAAACCGTAAGGCATTTCTCAAGCATGTGAAAATGAAAGCCTCGGAGGTAGTGAGGAGAAACAGACCAATGCAAACGGATTCTAACCTTTTAGGGATATCTAAGGGAGGTAAAAGTCGTTTGGTTCGGTCTCCTGAATGTTTGCGGCTATATGTGTCAAAATGTTTTATTCGATTTCTATCTATATGGCACTGATTTCTGCAAATGAGACATGTATGTTGATATTTTGGATTATTTCATTTCAAATTTGGGGTATGCCGTCGAAATCATACAAGTAATACTGGACTTTAATGAGCACCCCAATGACCAATAAATGGAACCTACCCATTGTAAAATTCCAAATGAAACACTTATAAAAGATAGGACGGTTTATTTAAGCGTATAATGCAATGAAAATAAAACAAACTCGCAGATGGTGCCCTCTGCCTAAGTTTCTTGGTACTATTGTTACTAATACCATCTAACTTCCCTATGGAACCTTTACGCTTCCGAATCCGTGTTTTACTGACTTCTTTCATTCGTTGCAATTCCAGATCGATTAATGTCACTTTAGGTTTGGACTGACGATCAAGCATACTCTTAGCTATAGCTGTCGTCTGCTCCGCTGGGAGGACCATCCGTATATACATTTCAGAATGAGGCACATGGCTTTTACGAGATGCGCTCCAATTAAACTCCTCTTTTCTCTCTTTTCTTTTGTATCGAATATATCCACTTTTCTCAAGTGTGCGTCTTCACTTCTTGACATCCAAGCAATCACTGAAGTAAAAAATGTCATTCTGTTTATCGTTTAAGACTCAAGCTTTAAGACGTTTGAAAACCACCGTTGCAGTAATATCGATATTCACACGTAAATAGGTATATATCCTACTTACTACCAGCTTATCTATCAGTTCGACCTTATTGTTCACTTATCTTACCCTCCTCTCTCCTCCTCCTACCTCCCTTTTCCCTCCTCCTTCCTCCTCTCCCCCTCACCTTTCCTCCTCTTACCTCATTTTCTATCTTTTGTCTTATTTTTCCCTTCTTTCCATCGTCACTATTTTCACTTGAGAGAGGTGATATACATATCGACTGATGAAAACGGGACCAGTCCTAAAGTTGACAATGTTTGCTACAGTATCTCGCGACTTTGCACTTCTCGCAGTATTCGAGCGGTACTTCAATCTTGTCACACGCCCAGCATGCTGTGTTGGATGGTAACTGAAGTGGCGCCAAATCGATGCTATAGTTTGAGTTTGAGAAATTCGTCATGTCTCGATTATAACGTTACATCTTGAACTTATTTTGAGATAACACTATGGTCTTATCCGTATTACGTAGCATGCAACGAAAAGCTGAAACCTCTAGTGAGCTCGACAAAATATCGGTCAGTGTATTTATCGTTTAAGACTTTACCTTCAAAAAGCAATTTCCGTTAATCTTACAGTTTTCTTCCCAGCATATGTTTCAGATGCCTCAAAAATGTTCTTTGGTCCTGAAACGCTTTTTGCAGCACACGCATATGTAAGAATAATACTCACTTGTATGCCACACTCTTAAATGGAGTCCTTCTTAAGGTTATGATTCAAATATGGTTAACTCCTCGGAGGTAAGGGAGTGCCCCCTGCGGTAGGGGTTGGTGTCAGACACGTTTGGGGGCACTCCCTTACCTCCGAGGAGTTAACCATATTGAATCATAATAGAAAAGTGGATATATTCGATACAAAAGAAAAGAGAAAAGTGGATATATTCGATACAAAAGAAAAGAGAGAAAAGAGGAAGTTTAATTGGAGCGTATCTAGTAAAAGCCATGTGCCTCATTCTGAAATGTATATACGGATGGTCCTCCCAGCGGAGCAGACGACAGATATAGCTAAGAGTATGCTTGATCGTCAGTCCAAACCTAAAGTGACATTAATCGATCTGGAATTGCAACGAATGAAAGAAGTCAGTAAAACACGGAAGCGTAAAGGTTCCATAGGGAAGTTAGATGGTATTAGTAACAAGAGTACCAAGAAACTTAGGCAGAGGGCACCATCTGCGAGCAGAAAGCCGAAGCAAGCTTCAAAAGAAGATGAAAACATCACTACTATTGGACAGGTATTAAACTGAACACTTACATGACTCCTCCTCATTTGCAGTTTAGCCTTCAAGCGCGATGTTTGAATGTGATATATGTTTCAAAGTCTTTAGAAGACGGGATAATATGTTGCGGCATAAAAGGTCTGCACATCAAGACGAAGATTCAGAGGAAGACGTGATGTCAGACATTTCTGTACAAGAGGACATTTTTGGACCTGTTAAAGAAAACAATTCTGATAACAGCGACGACGATATGTCTGTAACATCTGAGAAGAGTTTGGATATTGACCCTTGGGAATACATTGTAGAGGAAGCGTTTGATAAGTGCCAGTCGCAGTATGAAACCGAAGTGAAGGAGCTTATGGAAGAAGATACCGAGATCAGTGAAAGTGAAGCCAGAGAAAATGTTTTTGAGGACATGAAAAGCACTAACAGGAAAGCCATGATGAACATTTTCGGTAGAAAACTGGTGTGGTTCGATGCTATGAAGAAGGATCCCATCTATAAAGCGATAAAGAAGACAGTCAATCAACTAATTGCAACAGAACACTACGAAGGGGAGGAAGCCTTAAAGTACGCCATTCTTAAACGGAGATTTCTGTTTGATAAAGTGCTGGACAATTACGTCACTCCACAGTTGGAAGAGGAAGAAGATACGGAACAAATGGAAGATACTGAGTGAGAGTGATACATGTATAACAGGACTGTCAAACTTGTTCGGCTAATAGTAAAACGATATTGTCGAAGCTAAAGTGAGCTGCGTGTCTTTTGTATAAAAAAAAACTTTATGATCTGTGACATTCCTATCAACGAATTGACTGACTTCATTCATTTGTTCCATCTGGAAAGAGCAAACCTTGTGTCTGTTTTATTAAAACTCACGCTTTTATATTAAAGAAATGTAGATAATTTAGAAGAAAAAAACAAATGTAGCTAATAAACACAGATGTTGCTTTGTGACTTCTCTTTCTCGGTCATTTTTCCAATAGGTGGTGTTTACCATTTAACTAAGGGTATATAAAAACGTCTAGCAACAAGCAAGAGTTTAAATCAAGTAATAAGCTTTTATCTAAAACTATTCATTTAAAATATACGCAAGATTAAATTAATGTTTTCCTACAGCGCTCACTCCACTAAAATTAACGCTATTCCAAGAAAAGGCTTGCGGCTTACGGGTCGCAGTGTGTGCTTGGTATTCTTTCAAAAAATGTAATTTAATCGTGTCACCATGACAATCTCGCTTGTTATTTAATACCTGTTTGTGGTTTCTATAAGTATGCAGTCTTTCGAAATATATTAGTTATCAACTTTTTTAAATATTTGATTAATCTACATGTATATTGAGAAATATACGCAAAAGTTTGTTTTATTTTCATTGCATTATACGCTTAAATAAACCGTCCTATCTTTTATAAGTGTTTCATTTGGAATTTTACAATGGGTAGGTTCCATTTATTGGTCATTGGGGTGCTCATTAAAGTCCAGTATTACTTGTATGATTTCGACGGCATACCCCAAATTTGAAATGAAATAATCCAAAATATCAGCATACATGTCTCATTTGCAGAAATCAGTGCCATATAGATAGAAATCAAATTAAACATTTTGACACATATAGCCGCAAACATTCAGGAGACCGAACCAAACGACTTTTACCTCCCTTAGATATCCCTAAAAGGTTAGAATCCGTTTGCATTGGTCTGTTTCTCCTCACTACCTCCGAGGCTTTCATTTTCACATGCTTGAGAAATGCCTTACGGTTTTCAAACACGCAGTCGCAGCATATACAGATATTTGAATAATACTCGCATGTATGCCATACTCTGAAGTGGTGTAATAGGTTTCTCCAAAGCAAAATAAAACTAACCACATTTCCTACAATGAAATATGATGTTCTCGTCGTTACTCTCCATAGTGAGATAACGGTCTCGCTTTATTAGCAACTGACCTCGCCGTCTGTACCAAATCACTATTATATATATCAACACTATAAGCCACAAGAAGTGACCCTCCTCATAACCTCCTCGTACCTCCTCATTACCTCCTCATGCCTCCTCATTACCTCCTCAATACCTCATCATACCTCCTGAATGACTCATCTTGTCACTTCGTGTGGCTTATAGTGTTGATATATATAATAGTGAATTCCTACTATACCCCTGTAGAGATATATTATGTGACCTTTGCTCTGCTACACATCCTATAGAAAACCGACTCATGCATGTAAGATTTGAATTAATGTATGTACAGTAGATACATTATACACTTTATATGCCATAGACATGATTTTTGTCAGCAGCATTGTACACTATCCATAATGCTTATAGAAGCAGTCAAACAGGAAGTCAGGTAGATCTATGAAACATTAAAGATACAGTGACTACACATATCCAAAAACTTAAATAAACTCATGCACATGATACAATGTACTTATTAAAAAAAATCTTGTACTAACTTGACTTCTTGTCAGGAAATAATTCAGGTATCAGGAATTATAGATCTATGAAGAAAGTCATGCCTGCATCAGGAATTGAGCCTGGATTTTTCAGAATTTTTAAACAATGCCACAATTTACTACACCCTCCCCCCACCCACTCCCAGTCAGTTTTCCAGATACAAAATTCATTTATATTAAAACACATAATGTACTAAGTCCGGTAGAGCTCTTTAAATAACAGTGTGAATTTTTGCTGCACTTGACTGAAACCGCCACCAGACAGTAGGCATTCTTTTGAACGATCTCCCTGTATCGTGTGAAGTTATGTTTTTATGGAATATACTTGAAAAAAGTTAAACAGATTTACTTGATATTTTGCACAATGAGGATATTCAAAGCATTGTAATGTTCATAAATCATAACTTATTACTGATATATGATACGTCCCTTTATTATTTTCCATTTTGCTTGTCTACAATTGCAAGTTTTATGTAAAGTAATTGAAACTTGTTAACAGAAAATGTGTGATGTCATCCGCAAATGCATGCTTTAGAGAGACTGATTTTGTTGAAACTCAGTAGCAATATTTTCCTTTCATGTTTGTTTCGCCATTAATTGTAAACATAACTGTAATATTTCACATAGTACAGGTGTTAAAATACTAATAACCATACGATGAGATCAACTTTAACATTTAAGAATTGCGGTTGAAAAAATTGAAGAATAGAACAACTGACAGAAATAATATATATTTGCTTCTATGTAACTCATAACATATTGGTATAAATGAAACAAAACGCCAAGTCATTTCATATTTATGATTGCCTGACTATCAGATCAACTGTTCCCCCGTATGAAAATTTAATGCACATATTAATATACTTAAAAGTGCGTTTTGTACGCCAGTAAATGTTGGTTGTTAATAATAAAAATGCGTCATTTTTCCCTAAACAGACAATTAATAGATCACCTTGCTGACAAACATTTATGAAAATCTTAAGAGAAGACATAAGTATGTATTACTTCATTTTAAAATGTAATTGTATGATTTGTTTTAGGCCCTTAGTCAGACTGAATGGATCACATGCTACACACTCAACCCAGAGAAAGGAAGCAGGCTTAAATATCAGTTGCATATTATCGATACTCCCGGTTTTGGAGATACACGTGGTTTGAAAAGGGACCAGGAGATCGTGGAGCAAATACGACAATTGTTTTCAGAAAAACAGCCAAGAGGTATTACATTCATCGATGCAATCTGTTTTCTTATCAAAGCACCTGACGCACGTCTTACTGCTATTCAAAGTTACATATTTCAGTCGGTTATGTCATTATTTGGAAAGGATATTGAGAAAAACATATGTTCCCTCATTACATTTGCTGATGGCTTAGATCCACCAGTCCTTGCCGCTTTGCAAGAGTCAGGACTTCCATTTGGGAAAATTTTCTTATTCAACAACTCTGGTCTCTTCGCCAAAAATGCAAATATTAGCGCCGCAAGTTTGTCGCCGATCTTTTGGGATATGGGACTGAAAAGCTTCCGTGCTTTCTTTGGCCACCTTGAGCAGGTTGAAACAAAAAGTCTTCAGCTGACAAAAGACGTCCTTGACGAACGTTCCCGACTGGAAGCAACAGTAAAGAATTTGCAGCCACAACTGGATGCGGGGCTCTTGAAAGTTAATAGTCTTAAGCAAGAGATTAAGATTATCGAAGAAAACAAGTCTCTTATAATGGATAATAAAGATTTTGAATACGAAGTGGAAGAAACACAGCAGAAGAAGAAAGAGTTACCGAAGGGAGAACATGTAACAAATTGCACCCATTGCCAGTTTACGTGTCACGAACACTGTGCCTTCGCTAACGATGATGAAAAAGCTAGATGTTGCGCAATGAATTCAGATGGTAAATGCAAGATCTGTCCTGACAATTGTCACTGGACAAAACATGCGAACACACCATATATATTTGAATTTATAAATGTCAAGGTAAAAAAGACCTATGCAGACATGCAGAAAAAGTACAAAGAGGCAACTGGAAAGTTATTGTCACAAGAACAAATTGTTGAGAAAATGGGAGAAGAGTTAGGTGACTTACTTGATGATATAGAAGATATGATGATTATCATTAAAACGTGTAATGAGAGGCTGGAAGAAATCGCCCTTAGACCCAATCCGTTATCAATGACAGATCATATTGATTTGATGATCGAAAGCGAAAAACTTGAGAAGAAAGATGGATTTTTGCAGAGAATCTACATACTGAATGACTTTCGAAAAAGGGCACAAATATCTACGGAGTTTGATACGTTCAGGAAAGAGGCACAATCTGCACTAGGAACAGTTGGTAAAAAACGAAATCGCGACCCCAAATCTGTTTTAGCCAGAGTCGGAGCATGGTTCAGGAAACCATTTTTATAAGGTGTTTGTAAAAATAAAAGCTATATACGGAACGCTTGGTGCAAGCAGAATTTAGTAAATGGCTTGTAAGATATCTTTGACTTAGAGAATGAATTTCAAAAAGAATCGCACATCCTCTGACATGTACATTTATATAACGTTTGAGCAAATGATAAAATTTATATTCAGTAGTTTGTGACGCCGTTTTGTACAAAGTGACTTTTTCTCAGAAAGTTATATTAATCGTATACTTCGGATGAATGTTTATAGTATCACTATATTTTTGAAATTCACATCCAGTTCATAGCCCTTCTTCAGTTATAACTTATGAAAGAATGTTGTTCTGCGTAAGTGAAATTTCCATGAAATCGATATGAATTTCCAGGGCACAGTGCTACGTGATCAAACTTTTGTTCGAAAATCAGTTATAAAGCGTATGGCATTTCAAACAAAATAATTCTTATTATCAAAATTTAAACCGCTGTTTACTATATCAACTAAGACAGAAGAAATTTGGAAGAGAAAAACATAGTAGATACAGAAAGGAAGAAGAAATAATGAGACATTACCTGAGATCAATCCCATATATAAGGGAAATACAATAGTGGCATCGATTCACGTGTCAAATCATTCTGATTTAATGATAAACTAATTATAGCAAATGCTACGGGTATATTATTGTATGCTTTAGTCGATCACAAATACTTTTGACAGTCCGAGGGAAACGAACAGAACTCGATGCGAATAAAAGAAAGCAGTTTCTTCTACCCAGTGGATACTTAGTGTTTACAGACGATAGATAAACATGTTATGTATGTGGAACAAACTAATTCGGATGGATTAAGGGCGGACAACTAAGAAAGTGTTTATTTATAATAATAATTGGTCAAATGATTTTAAACACGTTAGGTTTACATTAGGGTTATCCGAATATTTTGAAACAGAATAGCTATTAAGTTACTTGTTGTCCATCACTATAATATTTAGTCAGAAGTCCGACATTTTTCAAAACTAAGAACATATCGTCTCTTTAAGAATAGCTGTAAATGCGAGGATTACGTAAAAATGAATTTGAGTAAGAACGAACTCTCGGTATATATTTGAAAATCTTTCTTATTTGCCCATTAACCAGAGAATTTCACATTGTATATCATCATACCCAAGAAAACTTGCAAAATTGCTTGTTTTTGCTTACTTGAAAGAAGAAATATTTTAAATTCATAAACGATAATGTCATGCAACTTTGTTGTATGGCCTTTAGTCCATATCCTCATTATTTGTATGTTTATGCTAAAAGATATCTTTCTACGAAGTGAATTTCTATGAAATTGTAACTGATGACTGTTTATATTTTATATACAGCTTTATTATTATAGTTCTTTCAGTCGTACACATTTGTACACTGCACAACTATTGCATACATTATAATACTATTTACGATACGTCATTCCATCTGATTTTGATTGTTTTACACAATTGAACATTATTTTGAACACTTTGTATACAGTGACAATTGATTTGAAATGATTACATAAAATGATATAACTAAGAGAAAAAAATAGGGACTGAATAGATTTAATTTGATTAATATTATATAATGTACTGAGATTTTATTAGTACCTTCCAACTGTTAATGCTACATCAGTATTTTGTATTTCATTGTTAACCTGTGTATATAATCAGTGTTTATAAATTCTGTATATAATTATTACCATGCTTAACCTTGTGACATATAGGCCCAATGGGCCGTGTGCTGTATTTGTCAGATATATATATGCACTTGTATAATTTGTTAATTTATGCACATGTTACAATAATAAATAATATCAATACCAAAGAAAGACATACATCAACATAGTTTAAAAGTAAATAGAACACAGATCTATTATTATTCTATCATTAAATCAAGTATTTTATATGATCAAATTTAAAATGATCTGGGATTTTAAAAGTGATTTTCACTTTGTTCAGTAGAAAGAAAAATGTTATACAGGTTCATAAATTGATTTCTGTTTTCTTTAGTATTATGTAATACTTAATGTCTATCTTAAAGTTTATTTTTCGCCGTAATGTTCATTATGACTTTAACAAATGGATACTGGTCCGAGAAACCTGTTTTAAAGACCAGTTAATTTTAATGAGGAAAACACGTTATGTGCCTCCTCACTTATTTCGAAACATTAAAAGCATATAGAACTGAACTAAGAATTATTACTAGTAGAACATAACATCAATAGGATAAACTATAGTGTTAGCACGTAAATAGTAACCACGCAGAAAGAATAATTGGAAAAGTTTGAATTTCGGATTTCTCTATAGTATTAGTATTTATCTTAAAACATATGTTGATGCAGTTACCCTTGCACTTTTATGTTGTATTGCATCATCTTCAATTCGAGTCTGCCGGAACTTCTTTTTTAAGTAGTGCATATACATGTTTTTGCTTTTGTTTTAATAGTTAGCATAAAAAGAAAAAGAAAAGTTGTTTGCTTTGAGTGGATATGGAATATATCTCAACTCAAAGTGATACAATTTTCACATTTTATCTCGCGATAAATACATCATACCTTTTTTTTCTTACTCGGATATAGCCATCCTTTTGGCATATGATTAAGTTTTTTCAGTAACACAAAAATACACAAAAAGAGTGAAAGAAATTGAACGAACGGGGTGGTCGTAATAGATTTAGAAAGAAAGAATTATGAAAACACGAATGACAGGGTATGATGAACAATGTGCTCGTGAAAATATTACAATTGTATCACTTCTCGATGAGATATATTCCATATCCACTCAAAACAAACAAATATCCTGTATGTATCTTTCTTAAAATAGAACATGTGTATTTAACAAATTATGAATATTATACTAACAAAAGTAGTGTATGTATTTATGAGGGGGAAAAATATACAAAAATACAAAAAACGAGAGTGAAAGTATGATGCGAGTGAAAATGATGTATCTGTCTTAGTTTGGAACATATGTATTTAACAAATTATGAATATTGTACAAACAAAAGTAGCGTATGTATATATGAGGGGAAAAAATATACAAAAATACACAAAAAAGAGTGAAAGAAATCGAACGCACGGGGTGGTCGTAAGAGATTTAGAAAGAAAGAATTATGAAAACGCGAATGACAGGGTATGATGAACAATGAAAATGGCGCGGCAAACCGGCTACCTTTTTTTTCTTACTCGGATATAGCCATCCTTTTGGCATATGATTAAGTTTTTTCAGTAACACAAAGTACAGATCATGTATATAAGATCCCTGCAAAAAATAGTTTTTTTTATTTCAATTAAATTGTTTAGAAACCAAATAAATGATAATACAAAACTACAACGGCCACTTGACTTGGGTTTATCTCATAACATTAAATAAAAGGAATATAACTGTACATTTTTCTTTAATTAATATTTACACTCGTTTTTTAAAACTCTATATATATCACATTTTGTTCAGTAAGCCTTTCAATAAGTCAAATAGTATATTATACTTTACATTAATTACTTGGCCGGCTTTTTGTAAATAACTTTTTTCTCCTCTTTTTGACTGCGTGACTTTTCTTACAGAAAACTCTTCTTCTGCGATATAACACACAAAATGAACACCACGAGGCAACGTGGTTCAATTACTAATAAACGCTGGGAACGCTTGTCTGATCTGCAAGATAGCACACCTATCTTTTGGCTATATCTATACTGGCATTTTTACACAATTTGGCTAAATAATCACCATCTTTGGGCACAACTGACTGTGTATTGCAGTCAGGTAAAACGAAACTTGATTTTTCAATTTTGTTAGGTACCAGATTGCATGGGAGTCATACTGGGGTCTTGGCGAGTTCAACAGGGGAGAAATCCCACGATCGGCCGGGACTATAAACATTTTTTTTTTAAATAGACAAAAGAGAAATACACGTGAAAGAGATTGTAAAATATATGCAATTAAAGCAACGAGTGCTTTAAACCATTATTTATTGATGTTTATGTTATTTTAGGTAATGACATTTTTTCTTTGTATATCAGAAGCAAGTTATCTGAACAAACAATCTTTATATCTTTATGAATTTGCCTGATAATAGCATAGAAGACATCGCTCTTTCTTTTGCGACTCATTTCATTTTGACTGTTTAATATCAACTGGTTTCGGTCGAAGAAAAGCTTTTCGAAAAAAGTAGAATAAGGTAAATCTAAAAGTGCAAAGAATTGTTACATTCTGTATGGTATTATTTCTATTATAATCTCTACAAGAGCGAACATGTTGTACTGTTAGACACTGTCTTGTCCTTACTGATAACGCTTCTGGTACATAAGTTTTATTCAGATGTAACGTTTGTGTGTCTGCTTTGCATACATATTTCATCTAAAATGCTTGCAGAAATGAATAATCTTTTTACGAAGTTCGTTTGTCAGTCTTATGTGGTTCTAACAAAGACCACATATGTTTGGATCACATCAGTTTAACTTTGGCAAACACTTGTTTCTGAAGATTATTTACACCAACATGTGTGTGTCGCAATCATTAAAACTTAATAATAAGAATAAGTATTTCTTTTTACAGTGTTCCATTGCCTTTGTACAAAGAACGTACTTTTGGTGAAGTAATAAAAATAAGACTGTACCTTTTATAAGTGAATTAGTAAAATCACATAAGTTATTAAACCAATTAGTTTCGTAAAAAAGCTTTTGTATACTGTATTATTTATAATCACTTTTGATAGGAAATTCAGGTGACTCTTAAATTGATAAAACTGAATTTTTACTCGCTCATTTTGAAGTTGCTATTGCTTCTCCGTAATTTTATGTAAGAGTTAAAAATGTTTTTTTTTAGCTCGCCTAAGCAAGTTGTGCTTATATTGGGCTATAAGGTTTAATAAACGTCCGGCATATCTAAGACCTTCTTTGTTGTCTGTATATATCAGTTTGTTTACACTTTAGCATCCTTATTTCCGGATCAATCCTAATCAAAATTGGACAAAACGTGTATCTCTGCTTGATTATGTATTCAATCAGATATTAAGAACTTTCTAGGTTAAAGCGTCTGATTTAATGAAAATGCAGTATGGACAATTTTAACATCCTTTGAAATCTTATGCAATAGTACCAAATTTAAAAATTCGCAGTTGATTTACACTTTTTAATTGGATAACAATTTGTCAAAGAAGGTCCCTTTATTGTCAGTGTTTGCATATAGGAAACGATTTTGGATAAATATTCATCGTTAACACAAATGCATTTATTTATCGTTTTACTTACATTTAGCCCCTTTTATAATTTTTGGGCAGATAAGGTCTACTACGCTCGACACTCAACATGGCAATTTTTCAACTGAAATTTCATAAAGTTCAATAAGAAACTAGTATTAATAGAAATCTATATGTATAGCAATCGTGTAATGACGAATGAACATCTTCAACACTAAGTTAAGATACTGCATCTGTTTTTTAAACTCGTCATTTAGAGCAATAATTATTAGGGTGAGCTACATTAGGCCTTGTGGCCATCTTGTATAATTATTATATGTGTGCCCTTATTATTATAGTTTATTATTTTGTTTGATGGTAAATGAATGCTTTTTATTTATTTTTATAAATCTTATATAAATAGATTGAAAAAAGAAGGTGGTAAATGTTTGCAGAATGAACCGATCCTCCAACAGGCGATTAAAAAACTTTGAGAACGACTTTTAATATATATTTTTAAAGTCTAAATGTAGTACAACAACATGTATATCAAACCGATCGAATTCACAAGCGATTTATCTTAAGTAAAAGTTATATTCTAAATCTGGCTGGTGTAGTTTCCGTTCGTTCAGCAGGCTTGTTATGAAATTCTTTTATGTACCTAATATTTTCCGACAAATCCGCCATAACGGATCAATTATATGTAACATTCGATATTACCATTTTTTGTATGGAACATAGAAAAGCTTTCCATGTCAACCACGTTAATAACGTCGCTTATAATTTGATCGTTGCGTTAATGCAATTACGTCAAATAAATGACGTCGCATGCAACAAGTGTTTCCAACTTCTTTATGCTTAAACGTCATTTGAAATTAAGAGTAAATGTGTGGGCAAGTACCTATATTTTGATCCAAAAATTTAATCCTTGTGCTTGATTGGCTCTCTTCGCGATCGATCATACTCGTGCATCAAATTCGTATGATCCGATGCACGAATCTGACAAATCCGGCATTCTGGATCACACTGCTATATCAATAACCCTATTGTTTGATCTTTTCCAAGAAGCCATATATGCAGGCAAAATATGAGTTATACACAACAATAATGATAATAAAGGGTAAATAATTGATCGAATTCGAAAATTAAAGCATAAAAATGCTACAATTATATTTTTGCTTATCTTGACAAAGTGTGTTTTAATCATTTAGATTGTACAATTTTCTCTCATAAGAGTGTAAGGGTTAGGGATATATTTAGACATTTTGTACGAGTGTAATATATTAACCCCCACCAAAGGCGACGGGATTTTGCTTCAGCGTTGTCCGTCCATATGTCTGCGTCCACGAACTATGGCTTAAGAAGCACACAAGTCACAATCCGTGACCTTCAATCCGTCAAAAACACTTTTAAAGTGACACTTTGTTACTTTTATGTGACCTAGTGTCATTTAAAAGTGATTCGTGAGTACAGCCATTCTTCTGTCCATCCGGTGCCATAACTAAGCAACAAATAGATAGAATTTCATAAAACTTACAATAAGCATAGACACGCAGCATTTGTCAGGATAGTTTAAGTAACACCAGAGTAATTTCTATTTAAATGGGGGTTTTTATTATATATTCAATATAAAATAGTAAAAACCTCTATCTCTGAAACCGGTTGCTAAGATTTAATTTAATGTAATGTAATGATCACATTTTGTAATACCCACCCCTTCACAATCTGCCCCCACAATACCTCCAACCCCTAGTGATCGGTCAGATGTTTAAAACTGCTTCTTTTTTCTGAAAAGGCTTGTTAGAATTTGATTATGTTTTGCACAAGTAATCAATTTTGTAGTCCCTAACGAATTATGTTAGAAATGAAACCCTTGAGAGGGTGGAGCTCTTTTCTTACATGTCTGTATAAACTTTAGAAATTATTATTTTCTGAAACTTTGATTTAACATACAATAATTAAGTTCTTTATGACTGTAAAAACTTGCAAAAACAATGATCCCCTAAGAGACGAGGCCCCAATGGAATGGTGCACTTTCAAAAATGTTTCTTTTTTATGAAAACTTATCAGAATTTGATCATGTTTGGCACAAATTGTCAACTTTGTAGTCTCTGATAGGAAGATTTAGACAATGGAGTTTGTAGGAATTGATGCTCTAAAGGGATATAGCTCTTTTGTTACATATTCTTTGCAGAATATTAAGGATTCTTAAAAAATATCCCCTGAGATATGAACCCCAATTGAGTGGTACGGTTTTTACTCATGTTTAAATTCTTGTTCTCTAAACATGTTTGTTAGATCTTGCCAACGCCGAAGAACTATCCGTTCGTGCCGAGCTGCAAATAAGTAACTGTTTCGTGAATCTTACAATGGTTCCATAGTTAAACAACATTTTAAGTGCCGCAAACTAGTTTTCCAAGACATCTTCCATAAGTCTTTTTCAGTTATTTGCCTCATTTGGCGGGGCATATATATTCATTGAATTTGCTTTTTGCTGTGGTATTTGATATATTTAGCATAAGTTGAAATTATATGTAATTTTGTAAAGATTTGTAGATACATATATCTTAGTGGAAAAATTATAACAGGTTATCACTATTACACCTTCTTGAAAGGTAAAAAAATGAATATTTTACAACTGAGATAAAAAAAAACATCAATAAATAAAACATGGCGCGATTGGGTAATGGTACACACCAAAACTGTAGGTTTAACTAATTTTGCAGGTTGATGTTTACGACGGTAAACGCAGATATTAATAAAGTGATAAACATGCTACTATTCAGATCTCTGTAGCTTTTTGTATTATTGTTAGAGCTGTAGGATAAAAAGGGCATAATGTTATGTTTGATATGCCGCTTTACATTAAAAGTAGTTTCTTGAAAAACATTGCCTTTATATGCTTTTAATACTTCTTGTTCAAGCTGTATTTGTTTCAGCCTACAACTGAATACAAGGTTTTTCCATGGTCTAATTGAAAAAATACGAAAACGTTAGTATTGCGATGACTCAGTTTCAATATATATATATTTTGTAAATGTCATGATATATTTTTTTGACTTGCTGTGCTGAAAAGAATGCAATAACTACAGAATTTTCGGTTAAGTACAACTACCAAAATTTGCTTCGGAATTTTGTTAAGATAATTATTTGCCTTATTATTATGTTCCGAGAAGGGGTACACAATTTAGTCGACACTTTGTGCGTCCGTCTGTCGATCAGTAACAGTTATATCCGGATTGTAACTCCATATAGTATTCAAGGAATTATGTTGACGGTTCAAGTTTATACAAGATAGAACCATTTAGGGATATTGCAGTTGTGAAAAAGTCATAATGCTGTCTTGGCAGTTTTAACAATATCCTTTTATTAATTATGATTCGCCTAAACATGCGTGAAAAGCTATGCAAGTGGTATTTTCAACAACGTGATAGAGGCTATTGAGAGAAAGTGCGCTGACTTAAAATCACGAGCCTACTTCACATATCTTTATTTTTTTAAACATTAATCATATGCAGGTCTGCGTGTCGGAAACATAGATCGCAAAATCCATTAACGCACGCAACTGAACGAACATACAATTACAGAAGCCATTCCAGGGAAGTGTTAGTAACAAATAACCATACCTATCTATATCTTACCCAAATTATTAACTGTTTTCCTTTATTTTACGAAATTAAGCTTTTTGTCCTAAATACTGACTGAGATGTCGAATTGATTTTTACACAATGACAACATAAATTGAAAAGCAACACAATTTCCATGAGCTATAATTTTACATTGTTATGAACTTATTATTTTTTATCACATATCCGGAACATAGCGCAAGCATATTCAACGGCATATTACTGTCATACTGTTTCCTGAACATACGCTTATTTTTATATTATGCTTGTCTGCAAACAGTAACTTAGTAACTATTAAAAACATAAGATATTTTAACACTTTGATAGACGGTATCAAAGAAGCCGTAGCGTACGAAAAACTTACCTAGCCGTTTTTAATTATCCTCTTTATTATAATATATATTGCTTTTCTAGAACATAGTTAAAAACAATTAAGGTGATTTCATTGCCATTCTGACACAATAATAGAAGGTATTAAGAGGAAGTGTAGTGTCAAAGTACCATGATCCTTTCTTCCTCGAATGTCCGCCTCCGTGGTTGAAAAGTTAGAGTCGTTGATTTCAGATCACTCAGGGGCCATGGGTTAGTGCCCTGCTTTTATATGAGAAAATTGGCAGTTTCCGATGGAGGATAGGGATCTAGTAATGATTGGTCCCAGAGGAAATGTTCAGGCAAACAGCAACAATAATCTTCCCAAAACTGTGTGTTATCTCTTTATTTTTTTTCATTATCATGTTTTACCTGTATTTAATCTGACAATAATACTACTGCTGGTTTTGATTGGTTAGAACAGAAGATGTCCGGTAGTGATTATGACAAACGCATGTGTCGGGGAGCTCACATCGTTGTTACCAAATGTTGTTATTTACTAGTATTAAATAATTAATACTTATATTTATTCTCTAAATTACAATATAATTCATGTATGTACACACGTACACTTGACGAAACAGCTGAGTACTTAGATTTCATGCTGCTACATTTACCAGAAGATTCTTTTCAAGAAAATCCCGAATGATTTCCTGTACAGTAGTGTGTGATTTATCGAACCCTGTCGTTATAGAAATCATGCAAAATTGCACCTAAGTGTATAATAATTAATGACAGAGTGAAATCCTTAATCCTGTGATTTTGAATTACCTCCCTTTCAGGTGAAATAAGAGCATTTTTTAATAATTAATAAAACTTACTACATGTACAGGAAATAAATTGTGATATCTTTTCTTGAAGTACATTACTTAAAACTTGTATTACTATCAACGTGTTCAAGAAATTGAGCAGTTTTGATTTATGAGTGCATGCTCGCAATTCAATAACTTCTATGGACACCTCTCTGCATGGGTGAAGTACTTGGCACTTTTGTTTAGTGTACGTTGGAGCTTGGAATCACGCAAAATCTTGAAATTGTAGACTTTTATTAATGAAATTAAAGAACTATGTAATCAGCTTTGTTTTCTTTTTCTTTTTTGCTCAACTGAGCGCGAAGTTCTCACTGTGATCTATTGTGATCGCTTGATGTCCGTTGTCCGTCGTCGTCAGTTGTCCTTCGTCATCAATCACTTTGAATGACAATTCTTTTTTAACCAGTGGACAAACCTCAACCAAACTTCACAGCAATAGTCCTAGAGTAATCTGCACTTTTATTTCCTTAAATTAAACTAAACAAAAAGACCGGAAGTAAACTTCACAGAAATGTTCCTTCAGTGGTATAGTTTTCAAACCGTTCCATCCTGTTTTACAAAATGGCTGTCAGTGTGATTATTAGATGGATGGTCTTTTTTGGACTGTTTTGCTCCATTGCACAAGCCTCCGTAAAAACAAAATTAAAACAAAAGCGTCAAGTTGGCCCTAAGTCGCTCATCTGAGCAAGCTGGACAAAAGTGGTCAATATTGTGATTTATGTGACAAAGCTCTATGTAGCAGTTAGTATTGAAGTACTATACAACACTCTAGTCCTGTGTATTGCAACAGTGCTGTACTAATGTATAGTAGATAATACATAGTAACCTAACAATTTTCTATTTTAAGTAACAGTGACCCCCATGTACACTGGTACCATCCCCTACTTTTGAAAAGAGTCAAATGTAAGAATGCTACAAAACAATTATGGTGACAGCCCCTGTGTTAAATGGACCGAAACAACTTCCCTTTTTTTAGAAAGAAATCAATGCGAGTATGCTGAAAAGCAAATTTGTTGACTTTCAAACAAGAAGCCGTTTAATGATTTCTGTATGAAATAATAAAATCTGTATTTAATAAAAATGATCTTATGTGCAGTGAACTATTTCCTATTTTGAGAAAGGAGTAAATGCAAGAATGCTACACAGCAAATTGGTGATTTACCTACCATCGGTTCATGAGAAGAAAGTGTATAAAGATCTTTAGTTACAGAGGCCCTATGTGCAGTTGACCGAAACCATTTCCTATTTTAAGACAGTAGTCAATGCAGGGATGCTGCAGAGCAATTTGAACGACTTTCCAATCATTTGTTCATAGGAAGAAGCAGTTTAGTGTTATTGTTTTTTCTACTAGTAGTAACACTTGTCACCATGTGCAATGGACTGTAAACATATCCTGTAAGAGGTTCAGGTAAGGATGCTTCTCGGCAATTCTGGTGACTTTTCAATCATTGGTTCATCAGCAAAAGCTGAATAAACTTTTTCCGATTTATAGTAACAGTAGTCCCGTGTTCAGTGTTCAGCACTAGCCACTGTGTGCAGTAGACCGGAACGATTTCAAAGTTTGTGTATGGTCAAATCATGACACTGGGTCAAAAACGATCTTGGCCTTCGGTTTACCCGTTTAATACAGAAAAAGATATTTAAAATCTTTTTCTGTAGTACCTAAAGACCACTCTCTCACTTATTGTGCGTGTTACATTGTCTATTTAGGCATTTTTAGGGTGGTAAAATTTTTCAATTCATGCTAAGGGGGTAATAATTGATTCCCCAGGGGCTCTCCTATTTTACGTATACTTATATTTGAAAAGCCTTTTAAAACAATTCTCGTCCAAAGCCGCAAGGTCCATATCTTTGATATTGTTATGTGACATATATGTGGTCCCTAACCAAGTTTGTTAATTCCTGTCCCAGGCCGTTATCATTTGGTCAAAATTAATCCTACCCTGGTTTCACCTGTTTAAAATATAGATTTCATAGGGAAAAATACAATCTTCTTCAAAGCAAAACGTTCCTTCAAGCTCAACTCATTCGTTTTTGTGTGAACAATTTATTTAAACGGGTATTCTTGGCCATCTAGGCCGTCCTGGTGCTCATTTGGCCATTTTACGGCTTTGTTTTGAATTCCTTTCCAGTTCCTGCAGACTCATGAATTGGAATATTTGCTTTTAGCAGACTGCCGCTATTCTTTGTTATAATTTGTGAAAATCACTGAATCACAATTTCTCATATTATCACAGATATTTTATACAAATGTGAGAAAAAGCAGCACGATGCCTCCTTCTGAAGTGTATGTACTAATAACCAGTTAAAGAAACTTTGTCACATAAATTAGTCTTTTGAAGAGCAAGTAAGTAGATTGAAGGACAAAACATTTTAGTTTAAAGGAAAAAGCTAAAATTAAAATATATGGCAAATTTACACCCTTTCCTATTTTTACCTGTAATTTACTCTGTTTCTATTTATTTCAGTTATTTTTACAGGCGGTCAGTTTACCTAACAATCGTCCCGGGGAAGAACCAGTACTAAAGCCCTATCTCTCATATGAAACCACAAATGTTCTTACATAAAGAGCAGGGATCAAACCCATGACCCTCAATCAATGAGTGCGGACGGTGATTTCAAGCCAGCGACGTTTACCACTCGACAAGTAATTCATTCCATCAAATTTAACGAACGGAAATATAGTGTTACTTTATAAATAAATTGCATCAACAACTGTGTATTTTTCATGTTACAGATATATCATTTTACTTGGCACGAGAAGCATTGACATACAATTAATATAAGAGATTTAATAAATCCCATCTACATTTTGCGAATTATCAATAACGAGAAATGTCAAGACATAACTACGAAAGTGGGCTTCCCGATGCTGTTACCCGCCTCAATGGATGGTTCCTTTTGCTGTTCTTCACAAGTTCGTTTTTTTGCAAAGCCCCATGCAGCAGCAGCTATGCTGGGTTTTAGAGTCTGTGCACTTTTGCTGACTTCACATAAATACAGATGACTTTGAAATTAACCCTAACTAGCATTTTTTCTTTACGTTATATATGGCCCTAATTTGTTTAACTGCTTGTTCACACTTTGTAGTGGAAAATCTAAATTTCTCCAACATTATATAATAAAACATAAAATGTAAAAGTAAATGGTAGAGTCAACAATACAAGTTAAAGCCAGCACATCAGTTTAAGAAAATATATTGAAAATGTTGATGAGATTGGTTACACTACACGCTACACTGGATGGTTACATTGGGA
>JAFMSR010000001.1:61480093-61772014 GCA_022818135.1 Saxidomus purpurata | reverse complement strand
CAATTTGGCAGGGTCATCATAATATTTGGACAAAACTGACTTGGTATTGCAGTCAGGTATAACAAAACACCATAACGTTTCAAATTTGTTAGGTACCAGCATGCAAAGGAGTCCCAGCTGGTCCCAGTTTTGAAATATCTCCTTTTATGCGATATGCCTGTCCGAAGCATAAATTGAAAACTATGTAGGGGCTGATTTGATATTTCACCCAGTGATAGAGGCCATTGAGAGGCAATTTTTTGATTAAGAAAAATAAGTCTGACTGACCCCATCTGAATTGCATGAAATAAAGCGTGTCCTGAACCCTGAAACATTTTTAGTTGAAATGTGTACGAGAAGAGATTTGAAGAAGTACACTATCAAATAACCTTAACGCTGCCTTGCCTCCTTTCATCTCCCTTTATCGTGCGAAATTATGTTTTTTCTGTAACATACCAGAAAAAAGTTAAACAGATTTACTTGATATTTAGCACAATGAGTATATTGAAAGCAGTGTAATGTTTATAAATCATACATTTTTACTGATGTATGATACGTTCCTTTTTTATTTTGCTTTTTTACAATTGCAATTTTTATGTAAAGTAATTGAAACTTGTTAACAGAAAATGTGTGATGTCATTCGCAAATGCATGCTTCGAGTAGAACGGTTTTGTTTAAACTCAGTAGCTATATTTTCATTTCATGTTTGTGTCACCATTAATTGTAAACATAGCTGTAATATTTCACATACTGCAGATGTTAAAATACTAATAACCATACGATGAGATCAGCTTTAACATTTTAGAATTGTGGTTGAACAATTTGAAGAATGAAACAACTGACAGAAATGATATATATTTGCTTCTATGTAATATATTGGTATAAATGAAACAAAAAGCCAAGCCATTTCATATTTTTGATTTCCTGACTATCAGATCAACTGTTTACCCGTAATGAAATTTAATGCAAAGGTTAATATACTTAAAAGTACGTTTGGACGCCAGTAAATGTTGGTTGTTAATAACAAAATGCGTCATTTTTCCTTTAACATACAATTAATAGATCACCTCGCTGACAAACATTTAAGAAAATCTTAAGAAAAGGCATAAGTATGTTATACTTCCTTTTAAAATGTAATTGTGTGATTTGTTTTAGGCCCTAAGTCAGACTGAATGGATCACATGCTACACACTCAACCCAGAGAAAGGAAGCAGGCTTAAATATCAATTGAATATCATCGATACTCCCGGTTTTGGAGATACACGTGGTCTGAAAAGGGACCAGGAGATCGTGGAGCAAATACGACAATTGTTTTCAGATAAACAGCCAAGAGGTGTTACATTCATCGATGCAGTCTGTTTTCTTATCAAAGCACCTGACGCACGTCTTACTGCTATTCAGAGTTACATATTTCAGTCGATTATGTCATTATTTGGAAAGGATATTGAGAAAAACATTTGCTCCCTCATTACATTTGCTGATGGCATAGATCCACCAGTCCTCGCCGCTTTGCAAGAGTCAGGACTACCATTTGGGAAAAGTTTCACATTCAACAACTCTGGTCTCTTCGCCAAAAATGCAAATATTAGCACAACAAGTTTGTCGCCCATCTTTTGGGATATGGGACTGAAAAGTTTCCGTGCTTTCTTTGACCACCTTGAGCAGGTTGAAACAAAAAGTCTTCAGCTGACGAAAGACGTCCTTGACGAACGTTCCCGACTGGAAGCAACAGTTAAAAATTTGCAGCCACAAATGAATGCGGGGCTCTTGAAAGTTAATTGCCTTAAGCAAGAGATTAAGATTATCGAGGAAAACGAGTCTCTTATAAAGGATAATAAAGATTTTGAATACGAGGTGCCAGAAACACAGCAGAAGAAGAAAGAGTTACCGAGAGGACGACATGTAACAAATTGCACCAATTGCCATTTCACGTGTCACGATAACTGTGCCTTGGCTAACGATGATGAAAAAGCTAGATGTTCCGCAATGAATTCAAATGGTAAATGCAAGATTTGTCCTGACAATTGTCACTGGAAAAAACATGCGAACACACCATATATATTTGAGTTTATAAATGTCAAGGTAAAAAAGACCTATGCAGACATGCAAAAAAAGTACAAAGAGGCAACTGGAAAGTTATTGTCACAAGAACAAATTGTTGAGAAAATGGGAGAAGAGTTAGGTGACTTACTAGATGATATAGAAGATATGATGATTATCATTAAAACATGTAATGAGAGGCTGGAAGAAATCGCCCTTAGACCAAATCCATTATCAATGACAGATCATATTGATTTGATGATCGAAAACGAAAGACTGGAGAATAAAGATGGATGTTTGCAGAGAATTAACATACTGAAGGACTTTCGAAAAAGGACACAAATATCTACGGATTTTGATACGTTAAGGAAAGAGGCACAATCTACGCTAGGGACAGTTGGTAAAAAACGAAATCGCGACCCCAAAACTGTTTTAGCCAGAGTCGAAGCGTGGTTCAAGAAACCATTTTCGTAAGATGTTTGTAAAATAAAAAGCTATACGAAACGCTTGCTGCAAGCAGAATATAGCAAATGGCTTGTTAGATATCTTTGACTTATAGAAAGAATTTCAAAATTCATCGCACCTCCTCTGACATTTACATGTATATAACGTTTGAGCAAATGATAAAAAGTTGTATTCAGTAGTTTGTGACACCGTTTTGTACATATTCACGCTTTTTTCAGCATGTGATATTAATCATTCACTTTGGATGATTGTTTATAGTGCCACTATATTTACGAAGTTCACATCAAGTTTATAGCCGTTCTTCAGTTGTAACTTATGAAAGAATGATGTGCTACGTAAGGCAAATTTCCATGAAATCGAATTCCACAGTACAGTGCTACGTGATCAAACTTTTGTTCGAAAATCAGTTATAAAGCGTATGGGGTTTCAAACAAAATAATTCTTATTATTAAACATGAAACCGCCGTTAGGCAGAAGAATTTTGGAAGAGAAAAACCTAGCAGAAACAGAAATGAAGAAGAAATAATAAGACATCACAAAATGTAACCGAGATCAATGCCATATTTAAGAAAAATACAGTAGTGGCATCGATTCACGTGTAAATCCATTCTGATTTAATGATATACTAATTATAGCAATAATGAATGGTCAAATGATTTTAAACACGTTATGTTAACATTAAGGTTAACTTATTCGAATATTTTGAAATATACTAGCTATTAACTTGTCACAGCAGTCACTTGTTGTCCATTATTTGGTCAGAAGTCCGACATTTTTTCAAAACTAAGAACTTATCGTTTCTTTAAGAATAGTTTTAAATGCGAAGATTACGTAACAATGAACTTGAGTAAGAACGAACACTCGGTATATATTTGAAAGTAATTCTAATTTGGCCATTAACACGAGATTTTCACATATTATATCATCATACCCAATAAAACTTGCAAACTTGTTTGTCTGTGCTTACTTAAAAAGGAGAGTAAGTACTATATAACAGAAAGCCCGAAAAGTATTTCGATCGTAGTATGGCACAGCTCGAAACCTCACGCTAACAAAAGAGTAATACTATACTTTTTAAAATTATCGTTACCGAATTTTGATAATGTACGTTGGCAAAAGAATAATATAAGGCTAATACAAAATAATGAGGGTTATGTATAACATAGTACCAACCAAAAGTTTCGGCTTTGACATAAAAGCCTACAAATGAGAGGAAGACAAGAGAATGATAAATGAGTGAAGTGAAAGATGGTGGAGGGTTCTTTTGAATATAATTATATTATATATACTCTGTTGCAAAAGAAAGTGTGCACTTAGGTTTTTGTTAATTCTATGTATTATTTTAACAGAAATATTTAATTGATTGGTATTAAAACTCAGAGCCATTTATGCTCAGTTTCATTTGCATTGATAGCACATTCAATTGATTGCACATGGTGTATACAGGTAGTGCTCGAAATTTGAGACCGATATGTTTTATCAACAAAGAGATATTTAAAATAAAAAGTGCACACTTTCTTTTGCAACTGAGTATAGAATATCATGTATTGTAGATCATAATTCGAAACAAGAAAATAAATATTTAAAAAAAAAAAGAGAGTGAAAGTATGATGTCGGAAAGAAAGATGAGTGAATATGATGTAGCTTTCTTAAAATACAACATGTATATTTAACAAATTAAGAATATTATACTAACAAAAGTAGTGTATGTAATTATGAGAGAGACAAATATACAAAAATACCAAAAAAAGAGAGGAGAGTAAAAGTATGATGTCAGAGAGAGAGGCGAGTGAAAAAGATGCATCTTTCTTCGTTTAGAACATATTTATTTAGCAGATTATGAATATTATACTAACAAAAGTAGTGTATTTATATATAAGGGGGAAAATATGCAAACATACAAAAAAAAGAGAGTGAAAGAAATTGAACGAAAGAGATTTAAGAGATTTAGAGAGAAATAATGAATGACAACGCGAATGACAGGGTATGATGAACAATGAATATGACGCGACAAGTCGGCTGCCAAACCGGGGGTTTTTTTTCTTACTGACATAAAGCCATCCTTTTGGCATATGATTAAATTTTTTTAGTAACACAAAGAACAGATCATGTATATAAGATCCCTGCAAAAAAACTGAAGTAACAAATACTTTTTATTATTTTAAGTAAATTGTTTAGAAACCAAATAAATGATAGTAGAAAATTACAACGGCCACTTGACTGTGGACTGTCTCTAAAACATCAAATAATAGGAATATAACTATAAATATTTACACTCGTTTTTTAAAACTCTATATATATCACATGTTGTTAAGTAAGCCTTCCAATAAGTTAGCCAGTATATTAAACTATACAATAATTAGTTGGCCGGCTTTTTGTAAATAACTTTTTTCTCCTCTTTTATACTGCGCGATTTCTATTTTATTTTTACAAAAAGCTCTCTTCTTCTGCAATGTAACACAAAAAAAGAAACTTGAAAAAAAACTACTTATTAGAATGGCGATGTCGTATGTCGGGCTGGTGGGCGGGCGGGCGTCAAACATTGGTTTCCGTTGGATAACTTTAGTTAGGAGTGACCAATTGCAATGAAACTTGGTGTGTAGGTAGCTTGCGTGGAGACGCCGCTTGGGATTGCATTTGGGGTCACTAGGGTCAAGGTCAAGGTCACTGTTACTAAAAATAGAAAAACGGTTTCAGCTCAATAACTCAAGTTAGGAGTGACTAATTGCAATCAAACTCAGTGTGTAGGTAGCTTGTGTAGAGAGGAAGCTTGGGATTGCATTAGGGGTCACATGGTTCAAGGTCAAGGGCACTGTTACTAAAAATAGAAAAATGGTTTCCACTCAATAACTTGAGTTAGGAGTGACCAATTGTAATGAAACTTTGTGTGTAGGTAGCTTGCGTGGAGAGGAAGCTTTGGGTCACTATGGTCAAGGTCACTAGGGTCAAGGTCACTGTTACTAAAAATAGATTTTTATTTATTTTTAGTTTTTAGATTGTTTTAAGCAAAAAAAATTTGTTGGGTCAAGGTCACTTGACTCAAGGTCAAGGTCACTGTTACTAAAAATAGATTTTTATTTAATTTTAGTTTTTTGATTGTTTTAAGCAAAAAAAATTGTTTTTGGGGTCAAGGTCACTATGGTCAAGGTCAAGGTCAGTGTAACTAAAAATATATTTTTATTTATTTTTAGTTTTTAGTATTTCAAGAATTTTTTTTTGGGGGGGGTCAAGGTCACTAGGGTCAAGGTCAAGGTCAGTGTTACTAAAAAAAGATTTTTATTTATTTTTAGTTTTTAGATTGTTTTAAGCAAAAACATTTTTTTGGGGGTCAAGGTCACTTGGCTCAAGGTCAAGGTCACTGTTACTAAAATAGATTTTTATTTATTTTTAGTATTTTGATTGTTTTAAGCAAAAAAAATTTTTTTCGGGGTCAAGGTCACTAGGGTCAAGGTCAAGGTCACTGTTACTAAAAATAGATTTTTATTTATTTTTAGTTTTTAGATTGTTTTGAGCAAAAAAATTTTCTTTCGGGGTCAAGGTCAAGGTCAGAGTTACTAAAAATATATTTTAATTTATTTTTAGTTTTTAGATTGTTTTAAGCAAAAAAATTTTTTTGGGTCAAGGTCACTAGGGTCAAGGTCACTGTTACTAAAAATAGATTTTTATTTATTTTTAGTTTTTTGATTGTTTTAAGCGAAAAAAAATTTTTGGGTCAAGGTCACTAGGGTCAAGGTCAGTGTTAATAAAAATAGGTTTTTATTTAGTTTTAGTTTTTAGTCTTTCAAGAATTTTTTTTTTTCGGGGTCAAGGACATTAGGGTCAAGGTCACTGTTACTAGAAATGTTAAAAAAAATTTAGTTTTTAAATCGTAGCGAAATATTTATTTGGGCATAAGGTCACAAGGGTCAAGGTCAAGGGCACTGTTACTAAGATAGGGAGGAGTCAAGATGACTGTTTTTTTTAATTCTACAATTTCTACAGGCGCTGTTTAAACCTGCTTTGGCGGCATTGCCGCGTCTTCTTGTTATCTTTTAATATATTTATCTTTTTTCCGGCACATGTTTTTGAATTTTTCACGTATATATATATATATACTGGCATATTTACACAATTTGGGTAAATAATCATCATCTTTGGGCAAAACTTACTGTGTTTTGCAGTCAGGTAAAACTCACTAGATTTTCAAATTGTGTTATGTACAAGTATGCATGGGAGTTATACTGGGGTTTTGGCGAGTTCACCAGGGGAGAAATCCCACGGTCGGCCGGTACTATAAACATTTTTTTGAAATAGACAAAAAAGAAATAGTGAACGAGATTGTAATATATATGTAAGTATAGCTATGAGAGCTTTAAACCATTATTTATTGATATTTATGTTATTTTCGGTTAAAGAACAGCTTTTCAAAAAAAGTAGAATAAGGAAAGTAAACTAAAAATGCAAAAATGTGTTACATTCTGTATGGTATTATATCTATTATATAAACATGTTTTACTGTTAGACACTGTCCTTACTGATAACGCTTTTGGTACATTAGTTTTATTTAGATGTAAAGTTTGCGTGTCTGCTTTGCATAGATATTTCATCTAAAATGTTTGAGTTTGATTGAAAATGCCTTGTGTAAATGAAGCATCCTTAATGTTTTTAGCTCGCCTAAGCAAGTTGTGCTTATGTTGAGCTATAAGGTTCGATGGACGTCCGGCATATATAAGACCTTCTTTGTTGTCTGTATATATTTAGTTTGTTTACACTTTAGCATCCACATTTCTGGATCAATCATAATCAGAAAATGGACAAAATGTGTATGTGCACAAATCTCTGCTTGATTATGTATTCAATCAGATATTAAGAACTTTCTAGGTTAAACCGTCTGATTTAATCAAAATGCAATATTGACAATTTTGACATCCTGAGAATCTTATGCAGTGGGCAATTGTACCACATTTAAAAATTCGCAGTTGTTTTACACTTTTCAAGTAGATAACAATTTGTCATAGAAGATCCTTATATTGTCAGTTTTTGCATATAGGAAACGATTTTCGATAAATATTCATTGTTAACAAAAATGCATTTATTTATCATTTTACTTACATTTAGCCCCTTTTATAAGTTTTGGGCAAATAATCTGCTTGCTGCACGCGGTCTACTACGCTCGACACTTTACAGGGCAATTTTGTAACTGAAATTTCATAAAGTTCAATAAGAAAATAGTATTAATAGAAACATATATGTATAGCAATCGTGTAATGACGAATAAACATCTCCAACACTAAGTTAAGATACTGCATCTGTTTTTTGACCTCGTCGTTTAGAGCATTGGTACTCGGGGTAGCTATATAAGGCCTTGTGGCAATCTTGTATAATTATTATTATAGTTTATTATTTTGTTTGATGGTGAAGGAATGTTTTTATTTTATTTCTATAAATCTTATATAAACAGATTGGAATAAGAAGGTAGTAAATGTGTGCAGAATGAACCTATCCTATTATAGAAATATTTTCTACAAGAGCGAACATGTTGTACTGTTAGACACTGTCCTTACTGATAACGCTTTTGGTACATTGGTTTTATTCAGATGTAACGTTTGTGCGTCGGCTTTGCATAAATATTTCATTTAAAATGTTTGATTTCGATTGAAAATGCCTTGCAAAAATGTAGCATTCTTTTAACGAAGTTTATTTGTCAGTCTTGTGTAGTTAAACAAAAGACAACATATGTTTTTATCACATCAGTTTCACTTTGACAAACACGTGGTCATGTAGATTATTTAAAAACAACATGTGTGTGTCGTAATCATTAAATTCTTAATAATAAGAACTAGTATTTCTTTTTACATCGTTTCATTGCCTTTGTACAAAGTACGTACTTTTGGTGAAGCTATATAATGTGTTTTACTTCCTGATGAAGTAAAAAAATTAAGAAGTACATGTACCTTTTATAAATGAATTAGTAAAATCACATAAGATATTAAACCAATTAGCTTCGTAAAAAGGCATTTGTATACTGTATTATTTATATACACTTTTGATAATAAAACTCAGATGACTCTTAAATTGATAAAAAAAATGAATGTTTACTCGCTCATTTTGAAGCTTGCTATTGCTTCTTCGTAATTTTATGTAAGAGATAAAATTGTCTTTAGCTCACCTAAGCAAGGTGTGCTTATGTTGGGTTATAAGGTTCGATGGACGTCCGGCATATCTAAGACCTTCTTTGTTGTCTGTATATATTTAGTTTGTTTACATTTTAGCATCCACATTTCTGGTTCAATCCTAATTAAAACTGGACAAAATTTGTATGTGCACAAATCTCTGCTTGATTATGTATTCAATCAGATATTAAGAACTTTCTAGGTTAAACCGTCTGATTTAATCAAAATGCAATATTGACAATTTTAACATCCTGGAAATCTTATGCAGTGGGCAATAGTACCACATTTAAAAATTCGCAGATGTTTTACACTTTTTAAGTGGATAGTGTTATAGAAGATCCATAGATTGTCAGTTTTTGCATAAAGGAGATATTCATCGTTAACAAAAATGCATTTATTTATCATTTTACTTACATTTAGTCCCTTTTATAAGTTTTCGGCAAATAATCTGCTTGCTGTTTGCGGTCTACTACGCTCGACACTCTACAGGGCAATTTTTAACTGAAATTTCATAAAGTTCAATCAGAAACTAGTATTAATAGCAATCGTGTAATGACGAATAAACATCTCCAACACTAAGTTAAGATACTGCATCTGTTTAGAATAATGGTACTCGGGGTAGCTATAAAGGCCTTGTGGCCATCTTGTATAATTATTATTATAGTTTATTATTTTGTTCGATGGTGAAGGAATGTGTTTATTTTATTTCTATAAATCTTATATAAACAGATTGGAATAAGAAGGTAGTAAAAGTGTGCAGAATGAACCTATCCTCCAACAGTCGATTAGATAACTTTGAGAACGACTTTTAATATATATTTTTAAAGTCTAAATGTAGGTCAACCCGTTTGTAATCCTTGTTGTCCTGCCTGTAATAACTAGTAGTAAATGTATTTCTTTAATTAGATATTTCAAAATATCCAAGGGTTGTACAACAACATGTTTATCAAACCGATCAAACTTCACAAGCGATTTATCTTAAGTAAAATGTATATGCTAAAACTCTCTGGTCTTGTTTTTGTTATTCAGCAGGTTTGTTATGAAATTCTTTTATATACGTAACATTGAGAAATATGTATTTTCCGACAAATCCGTCATAACGGATCGGTATTACCACTCAAAATTTGGCATTTTTTGTAAGGCTGTTTCCCGTTGGAACATAGAAATTCCTTCCATGTCCACCACGTTATTAACGTCGCTTATTATTTGATGGTTGCGTTAACGCAATTATGTCAAATAAATGCCGTCGCAAACAAAAAGTGTTTCCATCTACTTTATGCTTTAACATCATTAAAAATTAAGAGTAAATGTGTGGGCAAGTACTTATATGTATATCATACAAAAATGTGATTCTGGTGCTTGACTGGCTCTCTTCGCGATCGGTCATACTCGTGCATCAAACTCGTATGATCCGATGCATCAATCTGACAAATCCGGCATTCTGGATCACATTACTATATCAATAACCCTATTGTATGATCTTTGTCAAGTAGCCATATTTGCCGGCAAAATATGAGTTATACACATAATAATAATGATAAAAAAGGGTAATAAGTTCAGAGATATATCACGCGGTAAAAAGAAAAGATCGTTAATGAATGTCAAAACCATAGTAAATAATCGATCGAATTCACAATTCATGGTATAAACATGCCACAATTACATTTTTGCTTAACTTGACAAATTGTGTTTGAATTTTATTCTCTAAATTATAAGATAATTCATGTATGTACAAACGTACGCTTAACAAAACAGCCGAGTACTTAGATTTCATGCTGCTACATTTACCAAAGCTCAAGAGGCGTAACTCACTTTTTACAAAAACAGATTCTTGTCAAGAAAATCTCAATTACTTTCCTGTAGTGTGTGATTTATCGAACCCTTTCGTTATAGAAATCATGCAGAAATGCACCTAAGTGTATAATGATTAATGACAAAGTGAAATTCTTAATCTCATGATTTTAAATTACCTCCCTTTCAGATGAAATAAGAACATTTTTCAATAATTAATAAAACTTACTACATGTACAGGAAATAAATTGTGATATCTTTTCTGGAAGTACAATACTTAAAACTTGTATTACTATACACGTATTGAGCAGTTTTGATTTATGAGTGCATGCTCGCAATTAAATAACTTCTATGGACACCTCTCTGCATGGACAAAGTACTTGGCACTTTTGTTTAGTGTATGTTGGAGCTTGGAATCACGCAAAATCTTGAAATTGTAGACTTTTACTAATGAAATTAAAGAACTATGTAATCAGCTTTGTTTTCCTTTTATTTTTTGCTCAACTGAGCGCGTTCTCACTGTGATTTATTGTGATCGCTTGATGTCCGTTGTCCGTCGTCGTCCGTTGTCCTTCGTCATCAATCACTTTGAATGAGAATTCTTTTTTAACCAGTGGACAAACCTCAACCAAACTTCACATCAATAGCCCTAGAATAATCTGCACTTATATTTCCTCAAATTGAATTGAACAAAAAGACCGGAAGTAAACTTCACAGAAATTTTCCTTAAGTGGTCCGCTTAATATTTTTCAAACCGTTCCATTCTGTTTAACAAAATGGCTGTCAGTGTCATTATTAGATGGATGGTCTTTTTTGGACTGTTTTGCTCCATTGCACAAGCGTCCGTAAAAATAAAATTAAAACAAAAGGGTCAAGTTGGCCCTAAGTCGCTCATCTGAGCAAGCTGGACGTAAGTGGTCAATATTGTGATTTATGTGACAAAGCACTGTGTAGCAGTGTATGTAGTATTGAAGTACTATACAACACTGTAGTCCTGTGTATTGCAACAGTGTTGTACTACTGTATAGTAGATTATACATAGTGACCTAATAATTTTCTATTTTAAGTAACAGTTATCCCCATGTGCACTGGCACCATCTCCTACTTTTGAAAAGAGGCAAATGTAAGGATGCTACAAAACAATTATGTTGATAGCCCCTGTGTTAAATGAACCGAAACAACTTCCCTTTTTTTAAAAAGAAGTCAATGCGGGTATGCTACAAAGCAAATTTGTTGACTTTCAAACATGAAGCCGTTTAATGACTTCTGTATGAAATAATAAAATATGTATTTAATAAAAATGGTCTAATGTGCAGTGAACTATTTCCTTTTCGAGAAAGGAGTAAATGCAAGAATGTTACACAAGAAGTTTGATGACTTACCAACCATAGGTTCATGAGAAGAAAGTGTATAAAGATCTTTAGTTACAGAGGCCCTATGTGCAGTTGAACGAAACCATTTCCTATTTTAAGACAGGAGTCAATGCAGGGATGCTGCAGAGCAAGTTGAATGACTTTCCAATCATTGGTTCATAGGAAGAAGCATTTTAGTGTTGTTGTTTTTTTCTATTAGTTTATACTGATGTACTGATTATACTGATTGTGAAGAAAGCTTTAAGCTTATCGAGTCACTCTCGAGTCCGCTTCCTGGAAAAACCAGTACTGGTGTCATAAGAGGAGGTACGGCATGACCCCAGTGGGGCTGGAGCCCCGAACCTCCGGGTTGAGCAGCAGACACCTTAACCACCGCTCCCCTTTTTTTCTATTAGTAGTTACACTTGCCACCATGTGTAATGGACTGTAACCATATCGTGTAAGAGGTCCAGGTAAGGATGCTACTCGGCAATTTTGGTGACTTTTCAATCATTGGTTCATCAGCAAAAGCTGAATAGACTTTTTCCGATTTATAGAAACAGTAGTCCCGTGTTCAGTGTTCAGCACTTGCCACTGTGTGCAGTAGACCGGAACGATTTCAAAGAATGTGTATGGTCAAATCATGACACTGGGTCAAAAATGATCTCGGCCTTCGGTTGACCCGTTTAATACAGAAAAAGATATTTAAAATCTTATTCCGTAGTATCTAAAGACCACCCTCTCACTTATTGTGTGTGTGACATTGTCTATTTAGGTTTTTTTAGGGTGGTAAAACTTTTCAATTCAAGCTAAGGGGGTAGTTATTAATTCCCCAGGGGCTCTCCTATTTTACGTATACTTATATTTGAAAAGCCTTTTAAAACATTTTTCGTCCAAAGCCGCAAGGTCCAGATCTTTGATATTATTATGTGACATATATGTGGTCCCTAACCAAGTTTGTTAATTCCTGTCCCGGGCCGTTATCATTTAGTCAAAATTAACCCTACCCTTGGTCCACCTGTTTAAAATAGACTTCATAGGGAAAAATACAATCTTCTTCAAAGCAAAACGTTCCTTCAAGCTCAACTCATTCGTTTTTGTGTGAACAATTTATTTAAAAGGGTATTCTTAGCCATCTAGGCCGTTCTGGTGCTCAACTGCCCATGCTATTTGTTAAAGTGACATTATTATGCGCATATTACTGCACAATGTGTATTTTTGGTGACAGTTTTATAAAAGCAAATTTTGGTTGCTGTGCATTTAAATGTGTTAAATTAATGATTATGCCGCATTAGTATTTGAAGTTGGTGCTTTAGATATAAAAAAAACGGACTGATAAAATAATAGTTGAATGTGTCGTTGTTGATATTGGTAGAGATTTCGGCAGTGGAAGGGAAGCAACTCCTGCATGCAGTTGTTCTTTTCTTAAATTGACTCTCCCAGTCAAAAAAGAAAATCAATATTTTGAAAGTTATTTTTATGCCCCCGAAGGGAGGCAAATTAAAATCGCACCGTCCGTCCGTCTGTCCGTCTGTCCGTCCGTCCCCACTTACAATTCGTGTCCGGACTGTAACTCTGTCATGCATTGAAGGATTTTAAAATAACTTGGCATACATGTCTAGCACATCAAGACGACGTGTCGGGTGCAAGACCCACATCCCTACCTCAAAGGTAAAGGTCACACTTGGAGTATGAAGGT
Organism: Saxidomus purpurata; assembly: GCA_022818135.1. Classification (NCBI taxonomy): domain Eukaryota; kingdom Metazoa; phylum Mollusca; class Bivalvia; order Venerida; family Veneridae; genus Saxidomus; species Saxidomus purpurata. Next base: position 61,758,536 of record JAFMSR010000001.1, on the reverse strand, counting down.
TATGGAATCCTCTATATATGCACACATTCGTGTCCGGACTGTAACTTTGTCATGCATTAAAGGATTTAAAATAACTTGGCACAAATGTCTAGCACATCAAGACGACGTGTCGCGTACAAGACCCACGTCCCTAGCTCAAAGGTCAAGGTCATACTTAGAGTTTGAAGGTAATGGATTCCTCTATATATGCATATATGCACACATTCGTGTCCGGACTGTAACTTTGTCATGCATTCAAGGATTTTAATATAACTTGGCGCAAATGTCTAGCACATCAAGATGACGTGTCGCGTACACGACCCACGTTCCTAGATCAAAGGTCAAGGTCATACTTAGAGTTTGAAGGTAACGGATTCCTCTATATATGCATATATGCACACATTCGTGTCCGGACTGTAACTTTGTCATGCATTCAAGGATTTTAAAATAACTTCGCACAAATGTCTGGCACATCAACACGACGTGTCGCGTGCAAGACCCACGTCCCTAGCTGAAAGGTCAAGGTCACACTTAGAGTTTGAAGGTAATGGGTTCCTCTATATATGCATATATGCACACATTCGTGTCCGGACTGTAACTTTGTCATGCATTGAAGGATTTTAAAATAACTTGGCACAAATGTCTAGCACATCAAGATGACGTGTCGCGTGCAAGACCCACATCCCTACCACAAAGGTCAAGGTCACACTTAGTGTTTAAAGTAATGGAAAACTGTATGCATGGTTACTCTGTCATGCATGGAAGGATTTTAAAATTACATAGCACATTTATTGAGCACATGGAGAGGACACAGACTGTGAGGCACCTCTTTCGGGGACATTCGTCACTTGTGAGGGACAGCTCTTGTTTCATACTGGTAGCGAGAAGAGTTTGGTGTATTGGGTTAAAAGTTATTATTTCCTCTACACTTTTGTACACACACCATTTTCAGCTGGATTTTTACTTGAAAAAAATGCGCAGATGTCACTTTAACGAACCGAAATATAGTGTAACTTTATAAATTAATTGCGTCAACTGTGCATTTGTCATGTTATAGCTATATTATTTTTACATGGCACGAGAAGCATTGACATACAATTAATATCAAAGATTTAATAAAAGTCATCAATCATTTTGCGAATTATCAATAACGAGAAATGTCAATGTATAACGACGAAAGTGGGCTTCCCGATGCTGTTACCCGTCTCAATGGATGGTTTCTTCTGCTGTTCTTCACAAGTTCGTTTTCTTTGCAAAGCCCCATGCAACAACAGCTATGCTTGTTTTTTAGAGTCTGTACGCTTTTGCTGACTTCACATGAATACAGATTACTTTGAAATTAACCCTAACTAGCATTTTTTCTTTACGTTATATCTGGCCCTAATTTGTTGAACTGCTTGTTCACACTTTGTAGTGTCTCTGAAAAACTAAATTTCTCCAATACTATAAAATAAAACATAAAATGTAAAAGTAAATGGTAGAATCAACAATACAAGTAAAAGTCAGCGCATCAATTTGAGAAAATATATTGATCATGTTGATGGGATTGGTTACGCTACACGTTACACTGTATGGTTATATTGGGATTTCAAAACCGTTTGTAACGCTATATAATTTGCTGGAATATAATTTCAGAAAAAAAACTTTGTATAAATACAGTCTGGAACCTTAGGTTTTGATGATTCGTTCCAAAATATATTCATTTCTGACAATTCGAAGAAATTTATTCTTTCACCAAAACCTGAGAGCGAGCAACTTTAAAACAAATACGTAAATCGTTATGATAAATTTGTAGAGACTATCATATATTCAATAAGCAAAACGTACACTGAATTAAGAAATAATGAGTAAATTAAACTTCTCAAGTTTTTTTCAGAACTAAAATATTTAGGCATGATACAATTAGAGCGAGTAAAAGCGATTATCATGACAGTCAACCTTGTTAATTAATTCTGCACAGTCCCGGTGGTTGTCGTAAATAATATGTAAATCGAGAAAAGGGTGGTATGAGAGAAAATAAAACTGAAACAGTTTTCGAACAACACGGTCATATTACAAATGTCGAGATACTGTTACCTTGGAGATAGACCTGCAAAAATGTTTAAAGTGTCTATTGATATAATGTATCCCAATATATTGAACATTTAATTTTAAGTGTCAAACAGTTTTAGAGAAGATGTCGTTTGAAGGAAATAATGGATGTATGACGTACGACGGACGACAGACGGTGAGAGATCCTAATAGCTCACCCTGGCACTTTGTGCTAAGAATGATTGTAATCCTTCACCGTCTATTGACACCACGGAATATGAATATTTCTGGTCGGGGCGATATATGCCCTCTCCCCAGCCCTATACATTTAAAACCAATCAAAATAGACACCTAAATAGAACATTGCAGATATGTACTTCTCGTAATTAATTTCTGACCTTCAAACTTTTCTGTTAACTATTCAGATTTTGTGTTCGATTTATATGTTACTTCTTTCAAATATTCTGTCAAAGATGATAAGCCATTGCTTCACAATTTAAACAAAATCAGGCTTTAAATTATTCTGAAAAGATAGTAGCAGAAATAAAATGTAACAAAATGAACGTTTTCGTTGATAAGTAAAACCAATGAATACGCCAAATCAGTTGGATTTGCCTAGGTATTGGTCCGTTTATTTGTTTTTGTTTGTGTCAATCTAAATGTTACAAATTTATAGCTGTTTTAATGACACCAATGTCTGTCTGTTTGTCGAGGTAACAAAATATATAACACATGATATACACAATATACAAAATGAAACACCAAAGGCCAGGTGCAACATCATTCGGACACAATATATAAGACACATTAAATAAGACCACAGACCATTTTTTTACGACTGATCTAAATACCGTATGAAAACCAAAAGAGCTTTTATGTGTTCTGAAACAAGTGAACATGTACATAAAGGCAAACAATTGGTTTCGGTTACATGCCTCAAAAAGTAAGGTTGACATTGCTTAAAAGTACGACAAAAACGGCATAAAACGCACAACACCTGAATTATACACCTGATATAAGTGATGGATTGTAGTGACAAGGTGACAAATTAACCTAAAGCTATAGTCTTAGGTGAGATTGTAGATCTATAAATGTATTTTAGATACTATGTTTAAAATTATGAAGGTAGTGGTTTCTTTCTCGGTGAAATACTCAAAGATAAAAAGGACACAAACCAATATTTAATTACCTGTAATTATTGAACAATCTCACAACTTTCAATAATTCATCACTTAATTTTAGAACTATATTAGCTTGGTTAACATTGGTATACTTGTTGTTTCGCTGTTGCTTGCTGCTGTTATTCTTGTTGCTGTTATTGTTTTGTCTTTTTCCTATTTGTTAGACGTATCAATAATGTATGTTAGATCCCTTCTGTACATTAACGAAACAAATGTTCATATATACAGGTTGTCAAGCTAATTATTTGATCAATTATTCAAATACACTTAGTATCCATGTCGGATTATTATCTCAAAGTGTATACGTGAATAATATTCTAGAGATCTTGATTTTGAGCCGTGGAAGCTAAATCTTGGAATAACATATCTCTTTTATGTTATGTAGGAACTTAAAATAAATTTGTTTCCTTTGAGTTGCTTTTAAAATTATACATAATGAATAATTAAGTAAAGTGCTTGCATTGAGATGTTAAAGACATTTCATTCGTACTGAAATTTGCAAATAGATTGTAGTAATGGATGCAAATATGTAACATAAACAAGATGCATTAATTTAGAAATTATTTTTAATATTTCTGAAACTTTTGTGGTTTTCAAATGAAAAGGATTTTTGAAAGCACAAAGCTCCTACCAACTGTTTTCTGAAAATACTTCTTACGGAGACATTGTGTTTACATGCTGTGAGAGAATTTCTTTCAAGCTACATTTGTATGTCACATTTTTGACTGTTTTACTTTGTAGCATTTAGCATTTATGACTATTAATGAATGAATCTCAAAAATGACCATACTACTTACAGAATCACTCAGAACTGTAGTGGTGTTATTTTCTGCTTGGATAGTTCATACGGAAAAATTGTATTTCGCTAGGTTCATAAACACAGAACAAGACCATTTTACATACCATGCGCATACAATTAGCATTGAGAACGTCGCGAAATGTGTTGAAAAATGTAAATCATCCGACGAATGTAAATATATAAATTACCATGTCGCAAGCCACGTATGTTACCTCATTGGTGAAAGTGCAGAAGCTTACGTTGATATAGCCGACAGAGTTGAAATGAAAAAGGGATATGTTTTTGGAAACAAAGCGGACTGGATTCTGGTATGTGCATAAAAATTTGATCTTATTTTGATTTGTTCCTGTGCCTAGAACATAGGCTTAAAACGTACAAACAACAGTAGAGGCTCAAGATAGTTTTTAAACTATGTTTGAAAATCTTCGGCTGAAGTTGTTGCGTTACGAATGACTCAAAGCGAGTACTGAAAGTTTCGTTTTTTTAATATAACGAGTTTCTTCGCTAGTGACCAGGTTTCATTTTACTATATTTACATCACCTTTTTTATTGTCATAATTGGCACAACGTGGTTGTAATACAATTTCTGTCATTACAAAAGAAAGGGTTGACAATGATTTTTCTCGTTTGATCATTCAAACTCAAAAGTCTTTCCAGGCCATAGTGTTATTTTATGTTCATTGTGATTTTTGTTAGATGATGTGTTTTCTGTGTGCCTGTATATGTACCATTAGCTAAATTCACAATCGGGCGAACACATCTCATATATTGACAACAAATAATATGTGCCACGAACGTTTCTGTAAGTTGCAAGTTCACGGGTCTTACGTCCGCTTACAATGTGACAAATATCTATTCCAGTAGCATCTTAAGTCAGAACTTAATATTTTCCTTATAATTTGCAGTTTATTTTGGAAAATCATTTTATAAAAGAAAGTATGTATTGCAGCCTGTTGAAAGTTTGTCAAATCTTCAATAGATACATGATGATGTAGTTATAGATATTCATTGATCCTTTAAAGGAATTATGATAAATTGAAACTAAGTTAAAATAAGAAATAACTACTTCAGACGCGACTGGAATCTGCAATATGGTCTGCAATTAATCGTGACATTTTTCTGTTATCGGCAGGTTATCAAATGATGCCGATTTCATGTCCAGTATGTTTGGTACAATTTTCGTGTTATGAAGCAGCACACATTATTTTCATCTATAAAGCAATGGTTATTTATTTGTAGAAAATAGACAGTGGATGTTTAATTTGTAACGGAGATGGTACATGTAAAGCCGAAAGAACTCCAAACAATGCCTGTGCTCTCTCTGGTGGGTTTGTATTATAGTAATATTACCCTTCAACATGGCCGAAACTACGACGATTGCTTTACAAATGTTCAACTTATAACAATCTGGTGATTCTATCCTATGATGTGGTTTTGCGACATCGCATAAACACAATATTTTTATTTAATTTTTATAGTCCCGGACGACCCTATGATTTCTCCTCCGATGAAACTGCCAAGACCCCTGACAGGCGAAAGTTGAAGAGACAGATGCAGATACCAGGATATCTGGGTACCAGACCCTCTGACAAGTGCCCTGGCCGGGATTCGAACCGGGAACCTCCGGATGGTTACTCCAGAGTGTTAACCACTCGCCCACTGCACCACCCTTAGACACAATCATTTTATAAATGAACCAATATCTTACAGAATGACTCTATGCTGAATTTCTAAAACACGTATAAAGTTGAAGTTGAAAGTTAAACAAATATAAGAAACACTGTTTTGTATTGAATAAAGCTTTTAAATGCTGGATGATATCGAGGTTTAATGCGGGAAAATGACGAATGTTGATGAATAAATAACAAAATTATCAATACATTACAGGCAATCAGATAAGTAAGAACGAAACCATTAAAGAACATCAAGACTAAAAGCTAACATTTCCATCTTTATTATTAAATTTGCATGATCGACTGTATCGAAAGCCTTTTAAAAGTCAATCAATACCATAACGACTAAATTACTTAAATCTAAACATACCATGCATCAAAGATAAAAGAAATTCCTAACAATAGAGTTTTAACAATAGCTAAAATTCCACAATCACAATATTCACATATATGTTTGAAAAATGAAATGAGTTATCAAAGTCGTAATAGAAATTACGTCTTGTAAACAAATACGAATAAAAAAGTAAATATGTCATAAGACTGGGATAGGGCTTCAAATCAAATTACATGTACTCCAAACACCTGCTTTAGCAAACAAATTACTTTCGTAACTTTATTTGCTGCCATTTAGAAAAAAAACTATTTTTCATATCTTGCGTATGGGTCGTTCATTCAATATTTTTTCAAAGCACCAAAAATTGAGAGGTCACCGTTCTTGTTTATTATTTAGTATACCGGGCCTATTAATACAATTACCTTACCTGTAGTGGGTAGAGGTGTTCATGTCATTGTTTGCTCTCTAGTTAATTATTTGCTGACGATATTGTGTTATTTACTACGGATCCATTAAGTTTACAACCACAATTAGATAGTTATCAGTACTCTAAAAAATGGGGTTTTGAAGTTAATGTAAGTAAAACCAAAGTGTGTGTATTTGAAAAACGTCGTTAAAATGCTGTTAATGTAGATTTCTTTATAAATAGTGAGAAAATTGAACAATTTGACTGCTTTACCTACGAAGGAATCAAGTTAATGCATACAGGTAATATGTCCCATGCTGTAAAGGCTTTCCATGAGCAAGCTCTGAAAGCTTATCATAATTTAATGTCATTATCTCACAGAGTCAAACTGTTCGTTAAAACGAAGTTATCATTATTTGATATTATGGTATTACCAATTTCGTTATGTGGGTCTGACATATGGGGAGTTTATAATTATAAAAAAGTAGATAAGTTACATTTTAGATTCTTCAAACATAATTTAGGTGTTAAACAATAGACCCCAAATTATATTGTTCTCGGAGAACTTGGAAGGCTTCCTTTATCTGCTGTATGTAAGGAACAATGATAAAATAATGGTTGAAAATAATGAAGAATCCTGCTTCTCCAATTCATAGTACATATAATTAATAGATAATACTACAAACGGTTGGGCAACTCGTATACATTCTATAATAGATCATCTTGGTTTTACACATACAATGTATAAGAATGAATTTTGATATCAATAATGAATATTTGTCTCTGTTTAAAGCACGATTGCATGATCAATTTAAGCAAGATTGGTCTGCATCTTTACAGTCTAGGTCCAAACTAGATTACCATTGTAAGTTTAAAAAGAGTTCATTTTTGAGAACTATCTTTCTATCATTGCTAATGATGATCTCAGAAAACATTTAAACCGCTTAAGATTGAGTTCACATAATTTAGATTTTTTTTCAGGCCCCTATTGGGTAACCCCGTTTATTTTCCACGTCATCGGTTAGGCAGGGCTCGGGTAACCATCCCCTCCTAACCTAACAATACGATTATGTCCAGTCTGTAAACAAACTGTTGAAAATGAATCTCATGTCTTATTACATTGTCATGCTTATGATAATATTAGAAATGAGTTGTATGTGGAAGCTAATGCAGTTAATAATGGTTTTAGTTATCTCTCAGATAATGATAAAATTTATGTTATCCAATAAATTAATGCAATTGTTAAATTCACTGCCAAAACCTGCTATTCTATATTGAAAACGAGGAACAACCTTTTATACAGGTAAAGTACTGTAATATACAAAATTGTATTGTATATAATGTGCAATATTTCTATTTTAAGATGTTACTACCGTCTTTTAATGTATGTGTAGGTTATCATTGCTAATCAGTTCACCTCTGATCTGATCAGGGTTGATATATGTTTTCTTAAAACATTTCTTAATATGCGCAGTAGTGCCCCAGTCCTCCAAATTCAGTTTTCTTACCCATGTACTTTTATTGCAGTTTTTAGTTGAAGATTAGCAATGGTAACCTAACTTTTAACATGTACATATAGTCTATGATAATGATATATGTAACCTATTTATTTTGTTTAATATGTACATAATAGTCTGTGATAATGCTATAGATAACGTAAATATTCTTATCTATACAGTCTCCTATAACTCACTATTGAGTGGCAGCATTACATGTTTTATGTTTTATTCACGTCTATTGTATTGAAAATGTATATGCTGATGAGACTGAAATAAACTATGAAACTGTACATAGTATTTTAGTGTGTCATTGACAATATACTAATATGAAAAGTAATTTGCATATATGGATACAAACTACAAAGTTTTTTAACATAAAACAAACACAAACAAGGGGAAAATACATAGGTATTTTCTGAGTGTTGTTATAAAATAAACAGTTACCCATAAGTACCTTTTTTTAGAGTCATTATTTATACACAGAGCTTACATGTAATCTGTCAAAAATACAAATCATGTATATCTATGTGAAACATTCCATACCTATTAGAGACCAGTAGGTCTTTTTCTTTCCTACTTTGCAAGTTTCATCCGTAATTTGAGAGGCGATTTTAAAAACCCTTTCAGTCCTTGTATAGACGGTATAACTTCAATCTTTTACATAAAAATAAATATCTTTTAATTTCTAAACACAGTGTATTGTAATGTCCGAATGTGTATGAGTAACCTAATATAAAAGTTTTACTATTTATGTAGAAAGTTTGGTCGTAAATTCGCACAATATTTTTCATTTCTGTAATTAGTGTTTAAACATGTCTACATTCCCAAAACAAATGGAGAAGGGTTTCTTTTTAGGTTTTGCAGAAAGAGCATAATTCAGTTGAAACATTTTGCATTTTATATAACAATACATTCGTATCTAAAATTCTATGCACTATTCTTGTTTAAAACCATTGCGTATCACTACTTACAACAAAAACACTTCATGTACTTTAAATATTTTTTCATTCTTGCACTTTTATGTCACATAATTTAGAAATTGAAGCAGGTCGTTTCAATGAAATTGATAGAGCTAACAGGTTCTAAAAATTACGTAGCCAAAATGTAGTAGAATCTGACTTTCACTTTACGTTGTGTTGTACTAAATATAGAACTCTCAGAACCAAGTACAACTGTAACTTATCATGGCCTTGCATAAATATGTTTATCTCCTTAATATCGACACATAATAAGAAAATATTATATACCCTAGCAAACTGCATCAAAGATGCATTTGAACTAAGAAAGAATACTCTGGAAAACTTATTTAGTTCTTGAAGTTTGCAAATTTTCGTCGCTTATATGTTTGTTGCATTGCTTGTATATGTTTGTAGTTATATGTATTTGTTTGTTTGTCGTTGCCAAAACTTTATGTATATATGGCCAAAGGCATTTCCTATCCTGATTGCCAATAAACTTGAATCTTTGAAACATATTATATCTTTAGGGGAGTGTTTATGTTATTTGTATCCTACCTGTAGGAGCCAGGGTCTTTTGTTTGATTGGAATATTTCTAGGAAAACTCTAGGACATAGATTAACTTGTAAATAACAGCCAGTCAATCTAAACATCTTGTAGAAAAGTTGACTGGCAAGGACTTTATAAATTAATAATCGGTTGTAAAAGAAAATGTACATGTACATGTTTTTGTCTCTTTCATTTCTTAATTCCGTTCTAGGTTGTAAGCCTCCCGATTCTAGACCTGATGCAATTGCGACTGGTAATATGTTTGACGTTGGAAACAGCATGAAATATGAATGTCTTGAAAACAATAAAATAGTCATAGGGAAAAATCACATATCCACTTGTTTAGGAAATGGTACATGGAGCGTAACAGATTTCCAATGTTTATATGGTAAATATGCAAGTGTAGTCACATATAACCGGGTAGCGAAAATATCTAGCCAGAAAAAACTAGAAATCAAGGGATCGTAAAATTGTTCTAGAACCTTATGACTGAGCCTTCCGTGTTCGTATTTCGTTTTAAATCATGAATATATAGCGTACAATATATGTTAATTTGTTAGTCGTAATTCTGAAAAAGAGCATTTTATCAATTATCTTTTTTTACATTAAGATAAATGAAGAAGTAATAAAAAGTTCAGTGAAAACGTTATGCAACTACTTATTTCATTCAGTAGTCGTTAATTATCATTATTTTCAGTTTTCAAGTGCACTGGGAGATCTTCTGGCTGGAGATACGGTGTCAATGCGGCCTGTAGTACCTGTGTAGCAGAGTGCATGGATGATGTGGATCAGCTTGCTTGCTGTTAGTTGTCCGATATACTCTTAGAGTTAAATCATTGTATATAGTCTGACTTTAGCTCAGTGCAAGTTGTCACAATTTAGCCTATGAATGTGACCTCTTGTGATCGTCCGATTTGTATCTTTCTGTCTCTCAGTCTGCCACTCGCTCGGTCTGTTAAATCTTAACAATAGGCCATATTGTTTATCATAAAACTAGGTAACATCTGTAGTACCAATTAAATCAGAACCTTGTTAGCACTATACAGGCCATATCTTGTTCATCATCATCATCATTTATAATTATTATTATAATTATTATAATTATTATTATTATTATAGATAATAATTATTATTATTATTATTATCATTATTTAATTATCATTATTATTTTTATGCCCCCGAAGGGTGGCATATTAAAATCGCACCGTCCGTCTGTCCGTCCGTCCGTCCGTCTGTGCGTCCCCACTTACAATTCGTGTCCGGACTGTAACTCTGTCATGCATTGAAGGATTTTAAAATAACTTGGCACACATGTCTAGCACATCAAGACGGCGTGTCGCGTGCAAGACCCACATCCCTACCTCAAAAGTCAAGGTCACACTTGGAGTATGAAGGTTATGGAATCCTCTATATATGCACACATTCGTGTCCGGACTCTAACTTTGTCATGCATTGAAAGATTTTAAAATAACTTGGCACAAATGTTTAGCACATCAAGATGACGTGTCGCGTACAAGACCCACGTCCCTAGCTCAAAGGTCAAGGTCATACTTAGAGTTTGAAGGTAATGGATTCCTCTATATATGCATATATGCACACATTCGTGTCCGGACTGTAACTTTGTCATGCATTGAAGGATTTTAAAATAATTTGGCACAAATGTCTAACACATCAAGACGACGTGTCGCGTACAAGACCCACGTCCCTAGCTCAAAGGTCAAGGTCAAACTTAGAGTTTGAAGGTTATGGATTCCTCTATATATGCATGTATGCACACATTCGTGACCGGACTGTAACTTTGTCATGCATTGAAGGATTTTAAAATAACTTGGCACAAATGTCTAGCACATCAAGACGACGTGTCGCGTGCAAGACCCACGTCCCTAGCTCAAAGGTCAAGGTCACACTTAGAGTTTGAAGGTTATGGATTCCTCTATATATGCATATATGCACACATTCGTGTCCGGACTGTAACTTTGTCATGCATTGAAGGATTTTAAAATAATTTGGCACAAATGTCTAGCACATCAAGATGACGTGTCGCGTGCAAGACCCACATCCCTACCACAAAAGTCAAGGTCTCACTTAGAGTTTATAGGTAATGGGATCCTGTATATATGCATACATTTGTGTCCGGACTATAACTTTATCATGCTTCGAAGGATTTTAAAATAACTTGGCACAAATGTCTAGCACATCAAGCGGATGTGTCGCGTGCAAGACCCAAGTCCCTACCTCAAAGGTCAAGGTCACACTTAGTGTTTAAAGTAATGGAAAACTGTATGCATGGTTACTCTGTCATGCTGGAAGGATTTTAAAATTACATAGCACATTTATTGAGCACATGGAGAGGACACAGACTGTGAGGCACCTCTTTCGGGGGCATTCGTCACTTGTGAGGGACAGCTCTTGTTTTTATTATTATCATTATTTCATAGCTCAATCTTAAACCTTCGGATTATTGATAAAGTAGCAAAACATTACAGTTTTAAAACAGGTAGTTGATCTGAATTCCATTTCTTTTTATTTTCCTATATAATTTTTTCAGCATGTACAGAGTACTTAAAGAGGTTCATGATCCTGCCGAATTATCGTATTAAAGCCAATAATATTGGAGTAGCATATGGAATACAGACAAGAGAAGGCTGTATGGCGTCGTGTCGGTCAAAACCCGGCTGTAAGAGTGCCGACTACTATCCGAAAGGTTCATACTGCTACTTCAACAATGTTATGCCACACGAAGTTGAGCCATTGAGATGGGACAAGACTTACCTACTCATGAGACAATGTGACTCCTGCAACATAATCAGAAAATAAACAATAAGCATAATCTTAATACACAGAGATTCATTTTATTCCTTGGTCAATATTATGTATGGCACTTTTTGATGTATGTGAATTTAAAGTAAAGATTATCATACATGCAGAATTTACACAAAAAGACTCTGCAACAGATCGTTTTCTTAGACGCTATAGATGGACGTTATCAGGTGGTGACCTATTTCTTTAAAATACATTATTTACTATCTATCAAGCGGAGACTGAGTTCTTTGGGTCTTGTATAAAAGCAAGTATCAGTCATGGTGTCCAATGTTAATAAACGATATAGTTCATTCCTAAAAAACGGAGATAAATAACAAGGTGTGTTTTTCGATAACGTGGAAGTCTATTAAATTATTACCTTTATATTGAAGATCTGCCTAATATATATTTGAAACTCGTGCTTTCATTGTGTGCTTACAGTTTGTGATACCTATGCTTTAATATACTTAATGTGTTTAGTTTCTTTTGCTTGAGTTTACATGTTATCAAGTTTATTTTAAAGGTCTCTTAAATAAACATGAGGGATGGTCCAGAAATAACCGGACTGGTCTTAGTTATAGTAGCAAGATATAAGTCACACAATTCGATATTTAATCTCTATATGACGATCCTTGAAACTTTTTTCCGATGTGTACAAAAAAAATCATTCAAGACATTTACAACAGTAGCGCACATGTAACGGCAACGCGGGGAGCGTCCATGAACTCAGAATGACATTTTCATGTATTGTCCTCGGTAAACTACTTTCTTTTCATTTCCACTTAACACACGAGGAATCCATCTATAGTACTGATGTTTTATTTGAAACGGTTCTGGTAATGTTCAATATACCATAGTATGTCCCATGACTATATTTAGTTTGACCACAAATCTGAAAATCTCCTGTATGTTGACCCGCCTGTCACTTTCAACATCCTTGATGCTTAAACCAACGTTGTGTCCGACAACCCCAAAAAAGTATGCCCTATCGCATCTACTAAAAGGACTGGGCTATTTCTGAATCCCGTATTCTATTCCAATACTTATGAAAGATGCTTGGTCTATTCTCCAGATGTCTTTTTTATCATCTCTAACGTTTTATTACTTGAGTACCCCAGTTAGTAGTAAAATTTATTAAAAGTGCGCATTTTCTGTGATTCTGACAACGCTATTTTTGACAATTCTTTGGAACTTGATGTATACTGTTTTACTCAACAGAAACGAGAATGACGGTGATATTTTGTAAAATGATGTATGTGAGAATGGCACCGAAATTTTCAAAACAGAAACACAAGAAATGTACATGTAACAAAATATTGAGTGATCATTGTATTGAAGAAATAAAGCAACAGTCCGGTTAATTTTTCATCACCCCTCGTACAACGAAGAAAGGGCGACTACCGACGTGGTAATTTAATAAATGATGTAACATCATAGAACAAAATAAAACCTATAGCAATTGTCCTTGTTGTTTGTCATCGAGGAAAAATTTATATTACTATGTATTTGTCTGAAATGAGATTAGTTTGTAACTTTCTGTAAACATTTTCCCTCGTAATTACGCAGAAATAACACTAAAACACAATAGACGAGCTTTATTCAAACATGATGGTTCAAACAGCCGATTCTTACATTCTTTAAACTACTGATAAACCCTGTTGTTGTATAAAAGTCGATTTCCTCTTTATTAACAGGTAGAAATATAAAATAGTCCTGAGCTGGCATGTTCTTGCCGTTTTGTAATTACTGACGACTGCATTTATTTTTGAAGCAGTTCTGAAACTTGAGAAATGTAGTCATTTTAGAAAGATGTGTATTTTATCTTCTGATCCACCTTTGCATTGCCATGTACACTTTGTCAGCTTCACGTATGTTTACTACACGTACATATATTCAAGATTAAACGACGCCAGGTAGCTTTACAGTTACAGCCAATAGGTCTTTTGTAACAAAACTTGTCCCGTACAAATATGTTACAAATATACCAGATGGTTATGCCAGCAATAGCACTTGACTGGGATAATATATTACATTATATCGTGTTTTACACAAGTACCAAACTAAGGTTAAATTAGTTTGGAGTATTTTGAATACTTTATCGAATATACGAACAAAGATATTTTTTTATATAACAATATAGTGTAACATTATTCAGTAAATACAGAAAGGTAAATCACTACACCATCGTTTCTAATATGTACCAGTTCAAAATCTCTGTTGTCAACTTTCTCATATAATAACAGTCAGGTCGATAGTCGAATAAGAATACATGGCCTTCACTCATTGACATGATATTTGATCTCATTATGAATGGACATAAAAAGCAGTAATGAGGAAAAGCTACATCATGACGGCAAAACATTTACATGTTCCGTGTAAATTATGTTCATGCAGATATTGCATCAAAAGTGATACAATTGATACAGTTTTAATGAACGAAATGCCTACTTTGTTAAATATAACAAGAAGTCTGAAGCACGGACAACACGGTAACAAACGACATAGTGGAGTCGTAATGAAATGTCGGAGACAAATGTGAAAGCATGAGTTTTATTAACCTATATGTTGGGATATTTTCCAAATAAAAGGTGTCTTACAAGAGTTTCGCTTCGCATATGTGTTGATACAAATAAACATGTTAAACTTTATGAATATTGTCAAAGAACAATCGTAATAGGCTATTGGAAATAGTTGACAACGTTTTTCTACTAACTTCTAATTTGTGGTGTAAATTACAGCTAATATAGCGTATTATTCGGGAAGCTTTTGGGTATTTCTTCGACGTAAACTTTCAGAAACTATCAGTCTGTCAGTTTGCCTTGTCTACTGATTATAAGTGGTCTTTGCTTTATTGCTTATTTATTCATATGTAATTTGTACTGCCAAATGTTTCAAATGCTAGCCCATGGATATCTCTTACACCCTTCATGCTTTATAATCTAAAACAATCTGAGCCCAGAAGCCTTTTATTTGAAACACATATCCTTATGCGCATCAAAAGCATCCAGGATTCTTAGTGGGTAATTTTACATATTTTTATGAGGTCGAATCATTGTTGAAAAGGAAAAGAAAATTGTTTTTTTCCAATTTCTGCATAATAATTTATTGTGAGAAAATAGCAACAATGCTACTATATATTATGTTCTGAATATGATAATGTAACATAACACTAATCAATATTTTGAAGATGTATCCTATTAGTGACACAATAATTACATATTAAAGAAATTGGAAGCGGAAAGTCAATATGCGTGTTAATGTACATGAACTGCTGTATTTATTTCCATTGTTAAAATGACAGAGCTTTTTCTATTTGCATTCTCGCTGCACTGAACAATGCTATTTCACATACTTTAACAATAGCAGTTTGTACGTAGTCGTTTGTTTATTCCAAAGAGTGCATCAATGTCTTGCTGTTTTCGGATTACCTTGTCTGTGTCGCCAATGAATGTGTACTTTATGCAAAAAGAAGTTATTTTCCGACTTTTAGATTCCAAGATAGAACATGTACACAATAAAATGAAATATAGACACTGCCTTATCTTGAAATCACTCCATTTTTACCTGTTCAAACTTTAAACTTAAAATATTGAAGTTTTAAGATGAATACCATTATTAATAATAAGAGAGAAACATACGTTAACGATTTCTTGAACAACAAACCGTGATATAACTTTGACAATGGGTTTGGAATATAGTTTCTTCGTGTCGTCTCATTGAGAATGAATAATTGAGTTAAAATCTATCAAAATCAATTAAGAGTTAAGTAGGTAGGAAGCGGGAATACAAAACGAATGACTATGTGTGACTTGAACATGAGCGTGCATAATTTGAACGTTTATGACCTTATACAAGAGACAATAAGAAATAATACAAAAAAGTACCGCTCGCATACGAAGAAACCAAGTTACGAAAACGAAAATCATCGGAGAAAAAATTAAGTATTGAATCCTCTGATATTACTATAACAGAAATAATGGGGAATAATACACGCACTCATTTAAGAGCGGGAGGCTTTTATCTTAGAACTAATATCAGTATACAGAAGGAATGGACGGATATAGTAAGTATTTTTCTTACCTAGAAAAAAGAAAACCGAAAACAGAACAGTTTCTTTGCAAAACAAATGAATTTATTGGCGAAACGAAAAAACTCTATCACAAACTTACTTTAAATAAAACGGTTGACATTTTAGATCTAGACTTTTTCCCTGAACAGAAATCATCGTGGGAAAGTATACTAAACGAACAAGAAATGCAATGCAAATCATGACATCAATATCACTTACAAACATTGACTATAGCTACAAAAGCAATACTAATAGAGCGTAAGCAGTATTTCAAGTTTAAAATAGACCCCAAACTAACTTCATAAAAGGTAAGTACATTGGTGAAAACATAGTAATAGCGTATGATGTTCATGATAACTTTAAGGTGATATTTTTCATGGACTGTTACATTTTGCAAAATGTAAAAAATTCATTTGCCGTCGATTCAACGATTGCGACTGAAAGGTCAAATAAGTTCTTTTCTTCTCTCATAAACTAATTTGAAATATTCAGAGTCATCTCGGGTCTAAAACTAAATTTTAGCATATCTATTGTGCAAAAAGGAGGCTCTATAATGTATACAGATAAAATGCTTTGTAAAATACAGTCGTTTAATTGGACTTTAGACCAAGCTTCTACATAGGTAACTATTTGCAATAATGTCAAAAAGAAGCGATTTATTTTGAACAACAGTTCAAAAGTTCAATGAACTATACTCATGCCTATATAGTGTGTAATAAAAATACACAAATGCCTATAGTGTGTAATAAAAATACACACTTCCAAAAAAAATCATATATCCAATGACAGTCATAGAAAATCTAACAGAACACCAACTTATAGAATTATCAAAACATTGTTTTCTGCTCTTATGGTACGATAAATCAAAAAAGATATCGCAAAACTTTGATAGTGAAAGATTATAAGGAACTAGATTGATATCAATTCATTTGTCAATGCTATAAAAGCAAGTTTGGTAAAACTTAATATAAATAATAAAGGTATATGGAGGAAATCTTTCAAAGACAGAGAAAGGCAGCCTCGGTGGGTATATAATCAAGATAAATGGAAACACAAAGACCTTTACGATTATTAAAAAATGTATATATTATACAACTTAAATGTAAGCTTAATAAAACAATTCCTAATTTTTAAATATTTTTAAGTTACCTTAAAGAAAGAACGCATGGAAAATACATCAGATTCTTAAAATATAGATGAACGCCAATAACAATATAAGTAATTAATACACATACATGTATATGATGGTTTATTTTGAAGTTTTATGGTCATCTATACAATAAAGATATGCCGACGTCAAACAACTTAATACATATATCAACATACATATACAAACAATGTCATAAACGGATAAGTGACAAATGTATACACACTTTAAGAATTAAATATTTTTCCAGAGTATTGGCAAATGCATCTTTAATGCATTTTGCTATGTTGTATAATTTTTCCTTATTCTGTGTCGACTTTAATGATGTAGGGCCCATTCGGAAGTCATGTAGGGCCATGATAAGCTACATTTGTACTTAGTTCTGAGAGTTCTATATTTAGTATAACACAACAAGTGAAACTCAGATTCAATCACATTTTGACTACATAATTTTAAGACCCTGTTAGCTCTATCAGTTCCATTCGCCTGCTTCATTTCTATTGGTGAACTTTTAGCTTATGTTTTGTAAGTGTCTTTGCGGTGTTCTAAATAATAATGTTATATTGTTTGGTATTTTTTTTTGAACAGAGACAAATATTCAATATTGGTATCAAAATGCCATGTTATACAGGTATATGCTTACAGGTCAATCTAAGGAAATACTAAAACATTCACTTATTTTTCTGCAGCGGTATTTCAAACAGGGAAATACTCCACCGCTAATTTATAAATTTTTAGAAGCCAGTTTCAAACTGTATTTCCCTGTTTCAATTCCAGATTTAAAAGAAAATTCGATTTGGTCTTAGTAATGGACTTTTAAAGCCCGTTCCTTAAATAATAGACAAAGAAAGTCATCCAAGTTCTCCGAGAACAGCATAGTTCGGGGTTTGTTGTTTACAACTAAAATATGTTTGCAGAATCTAAAATGTAACTTGTCTTAGAAAATTGCATACTTAGTATCAATCAAGAATTTGTAACTGCAATAGAATGTAGTTCTTTTAATCAAGACATTTTAAATCAACAAAATATATAAAAAGTACTTTAATTCTTATTAGTTATTATCAATCAGAAGTTTTTGACATCAAAAATGTCTCACTGAAAAATAGTACCTGGACGCCCGATAAATGTACACTGCTTAGTACGAGTATACGTGCTCCGAGTCTTAAGAAAAATGTCAATAACCTTTCACTAGATCTCATATTGCCGATTATGCTTATTTTCTAATTATATGGCAGGCATCACATTGTCTCAGAAGCAGATCAGTTTTGGCATGTTGAGACGGCTCCTTTTCAAACGGCATCAGTTTGTTTAATTGGCACTTCTTTGCTTTCCGGAAGTATTCCGCACTTTTACATCCATTAGTCGAACGGCATAATACCATACAATCAACGTCCGTCTCTATATTCGTTCTAGCTTCAATATTATTACCTAGCATTCTATAATTCGGCAGTGAGATGAACCGCTGTAGTGCCTCTGTACATGCTAGAAAAAGAGTTCCATCAACATGGTTTATCTATCATTTTCCTTGAATACAAATGGTCGTGATTTTCAAAAGTTTCATAATTATGTACAGTGTTTTTGGATAAAACTGTTTTCTATAATTGTGTTTTAACATGACCCCACAACAGAGCAGGAAATCAAACATGGCAATTCTGGAAAAAATGCATTAAGCAATACAAAATGACGTTCATTCATCTAGTAACGAAGTAAGTAAAATCCGCATGAAAGATAAACTGCTGCAATTTTTTAGCTTTTTTGTTCCTTTTGAGAAATGATATCATTTTAGACTTATACTGATACCCATTATAATAAACGTTATTAGCAGCTTGTCTTTATGATACAAAGTCATAAACTACTTAGACTAACAGCCTTCATGGTAAGTACATTCGAAGATTCAGAAACAATGCTAAGATTTAAGTCTTAAATAATAAAAGTTACAACAACTTAACAAATCAGAACCAAAATAAATTCAAAGCGTCATAAACAGAGATTAGATGTATATTATATTGGGGTTTAACATTCACAGATTGTCGAAGTTTTTCAACACTGTAATTTTTTTAACAAAATGGTATAAATGGAACTTCAGAAATTATACAAAATTTTCAACTCATAGTGTCTCAGACCTAAAATATATTAGACTTTTAAAGCAGAGGGTAAAAGAAATTACAAACTATAATAAAACTTGTGGAGCTTTTAAAAAAGTGGTAAATGTTTGGTAAATTTCAATCTTCCTTATTGTTTTGTCGTTTCGTTTCGGGCAAGTTTAAACGATGAAGACAGTTCTCTTGCCATAAATATATGCAATCGCAGTATTTATAACTCAACCTCTGTTTATTTTTTCATGATGTTATTGATACACAAATGCGATATGCCAGGAATTTGTACTTAAAAATAAAAACCGATACATCTCTGTAAACGTTATTTACAATATCATATATATATGTGTGTACATGTATTTCTCCTATATCATGTTTCTGTTATTGTAAAGATGGTAGAGGATGCCCCCCCGATCCCTATCACGCCTATGATGGTGATAACAAACTGGGTTACCCCTACGGGGGCCTTAGAAAATTTTTAAATACATATTATTCTTTAATTAAAAAAAGTTACTATAACTTCAAATAAACAATGCCTCAAACTAAACTCACTCATGTTAAGTAGGCTAAGAGGTTAATATTTCATATATTGTCTTTAAACAAACATATGCCTAGTGTCATCACTTAACGAAATATTACTGTTAATTTCAAGTTTAGAGCCACATATTGAGCATCTTGGAAATACACTTTATTTATACGAGGGGTCTTCGAAATGTATTGTGTATTGTGCTTTGTAACCTTAAAAATGACTGAAACGCACATTTCTTCATTTATACCCTCAAAGTATTCCCCACGGCTAGAAATGCACGTTACTTTCGTTAGTTGATTTATTGCTGGACAGCGTCAAGGTAGGCTGATTTAAGTGAAGCACGAAGGCACTGGTGACCGCAGAACCGAGAGCATGTCGCGACCGATATCTAAGACCAGAGACGAAGTTTTTCAATTTGGGAAAGAGATAGAAGTCGCACAGTGCCAGGTCGGGGGAACAAGGAGCATGTGGTAGCACAGTAACGTTCCCCGACTTCACAAATGTTGTTACTAAGACAGAAGTATACGCTGAAGCATTCTCATGCAACAGTCGAACACGTTTGAAGCCCGTTACCGGTCGTCGTTTCTCGTAGTTTTATCTCTTTGTTTCAATACCACATCACGGTAGTAATTTTATCCCCTTTTTTCTGACACCTGTATGGCTACTGGTGCCTTCACCAAAGAAGAATATGGCGTACAAAAACTTTTGCGCTTAAAGTGCGCCTGACAATTATTGGCCTTTTGCCATGTTTGGTGGTCCATATTTTATTCCCAACCTTTCGCACGGATTTAAAATAGTGTACACATGTTTCTTCACCAGTGACAACATTTGTAAAATGCTTTTCGTCCTATTTTTGAAACATCGTCAGCATATTTTTATCGGTTTCAACACGCACCCTCTTTTGATCGTCTGTCAAAAGGTGTGGCACTCACAATGCAGGAATTTTCTTAACTTCCAAGAGCGTCTTTAGAATTAAATGAACTCTTGACAGTGAAACACAAACAATGCGTTCAATATCACGCATTGTTTATCTAGCATCATTTTTAAGAATTACTATTATATTTGACACGATTTTTCACCCGTTGCTTTTTTTGCCGACCTGATTTTTACTGCATTTTCAACATGCTCTACCCTTGAATCAAATTTCTTTTTCCATCTTCGAACTGTATCATAAGTCACATTAGCTGACCCATCAACACGAGTAATTTCGGCAAATATTTCTTTCAGAGAATAAGCGAGCTTACTGCGAACATTTGTGTAAGCCCGAAACTCCTCACTATAGGCTATTTGTTTTTCTTCCGTTATACAACAGTGGTCAACGATTTCCTTTATTAAAGTGACAAAGTTATGCAGACGACACAAGTATATATCATTGTGTAGATATTCGATAGTGGTAATTCAGGTGTATAAATATCGATGTAAAATTCCTCCTGGACATTGCATGACAGCACAATACACAAAACATTTCTGACACACTCGTATATAAATATAATCGATAGGAAAAATATACCATCGTTAATGTTATCGTGGTATCGTTTATGTTAACAATGCTCTCAATATCAAAACACCTACTGTTTATGCTTAGGAGGTAATGATTAAAGCATGACCTTGGTTTCATAGAAACGAATGCTCTGACCAAATTATGTGACCAAGTTTTCTTCACCAGATGACCCTATTTTATTCGAGATGTTTTAAAAAGATGCCATTTTTAAAGTCTAAATAGAATACTAAATTGTTGTGTCTGGTACCTTCTACTAGATATTAGTATCACGCCTGTCTTAGATTTTTCAAAGACAATTATTCTCGCTCAGTTTCGTGATATTTTAATTTGACCTCCTGACTTTCAATAAGCTTTTACGTATTTGACCTTTGACCTTGATTTTACATTCGATGTAACCTCGTAACAGACTTGAACAAAGTTATAGTATGTCAAACATTTTAATTAAAAATAATAAATGCCTCCCTGTATTTTATCGTTGAATAAAAGGTGGATGCTAGTAATAAACACGGTGCTACAGTGATTAATTTTGCGCATCCAAATGTGACTGTATTTTATTCAACGATAAATAGGCATTTTTATTTGTTCTAACACTAATTTTCTTTGAAAAAATCCCGAATTTATTTACGCTAGTGTTACGTAACTAAAAGGTGTTGGACGCGCTTGTTTAACGTCACGTCGTTAGTCTTACGGACGTCGTCCTGAAAACGTGCTGTTTTTGTTTAAATCGGCTTCCAAGAATCAAGTTTCATTGATATGTAATCACGCATTTTGTCTCTTGATTGTGAGCATTATTATTCATTACTTTGACCTAGTTATCTGGTCTTATAAGTAGATGACCCAATATCGATCTCGTTTGAAAGTTTGGTTGAGGCAAACATTTACCAAGATTTTTAGATAAATAAAAACTGTATAATGTATATGAATATCTGACGGACATACAAACGACCAGCAAATATTAATAGTTAGTACTCATGTGAGCTTAAATTAATTAAATTGACTAACTGAAATAAAATCAAATTTCACAAAAGAAGTTGACAGAAATTTCAACATAATCACAGGAAATGCTTTGACAC
Source organism: Saxidomus purpurata (assembly GCA_022818135.1). Taxonomy (NCBI): domain Eukaryota; kingdom Metazoa; phylum Mollusca; class Bivalvia; order Venerida; family Veneridae; genus Saxidomus; species Saxidomus purpurata. The sequence goes on along the minus strand of JAFMSR010000001.1, from coordinate 61,735,911 downwards.
GTCAAACCTCAATTTTCTATGATGCAAAGTCCAATCAAATATCTTTTTTGAGTGTATCTGTTTAATTCTGATGTCGAATGAATGATCTGAGAATGAAGTTATGTCGTTGATAAAATATGTGATTCTCACAGTAAAGTGAAGATACTCTTTACAATAGAAGCATGTAAACAGCCAATATTATTTGTGCTAAATACATCTCAAACTAATTTGAAGTATTGGGCGGAACGTCAGCTAACCAGCCAAATAGAGTACTTTCGGTTTGGAGATGGACAGTTTGTGATGAATTATATATAGAAACAGCTGCAATTCCCACGATAATTTACATTCAGTAACTACTTAGATGCGTTGTTCACTGAAATTTAAGATGACTTCTAAAATTCAATTATTGGTGCCGCCATTGCATAAAGAAACAATCATGCCGAAAGATAGCGATCTTTATGTTTCATTGTGAGAGAAGTGATAGTATACTGTTAAAACACGACTAAAGACTAGATAAAAAGGTGACTCGTTTGCAGTCCAAAACTGAAAGTAAAATGTACATGTACCTTCAAAAGTTGTGCATAATGATGTTAAGTGGAATTCATCTGATTATTATATTAAATAGTATAACTTACCGCAAATCATTTCATCCGCACCATCAACGCACTCAGTCAAGCAGGTATCACATGCATCACTGACAGCTAATTTTGTGCTTCTTCCAGTACATGTAAAAACTGTAACAAACTTGGCTAATTAATTAACCACACTCATGCATGTCACTTACAAGTACAAACTTATAAAAAGCTTATTGAAAATAGAAAATAATAATCACGCTTCTGGTGAATATCAAATGTATTGTTTCATAGTTTGCCCTTTTTTGGTCGCTCAATAATTTTTCTATGGAAACTTGGTAAACTAATTTTATTCTTTCATTACGATAATGTCATTGTATTCTTTGTTACTCAATTCTATGCAAATACACTTACGCGTAACAGTAAAAACTACAGAGACGAATACATATCACTAAGCAGGTAATCTAAGGCAAATAGTCCGCACACTAGTGTTCCCAAGGGTGTGTTGGGGTTACGTCTTCCTCGATGTTTGAACCGTCAACGCCCCATGTAACTGTTTATATATTTTGAGCTCCCTGTGTTTTTGTTGTTTTTGCTAGGACTCCTGTAGGATTTAGTCAGTCGGAACGTTCTTTACTCTTTGATTTAATTGCTATATTCATCTTGATTTCTCAACCTTTCTCGAATTTGAATAGAGTTTAACATGCAAAATTTTGTAGAAGGGTATAACTAGACGTTTCCCAAACAGGTTATCTTCAAGAAAAGTATGTTTAAAAGCTGACCAACTTTGATTATGTAATTGTATTTGCATTGATTCTAAAGTTTTAATCCATTAAATGCTACTTTACTGAAAACCTGCATCAAAGAACTCAAAGAACATTACTTGGTCCCTTGCACTGTGGAAACTCCCACACTCCTGACGGTTGACATGCGATTGTAGATTTCTCAGGAGCATAACCAGGAGTACAGGTGACGGTAGCTGTTGCACCTACAATGTTGTTGCCTGGTGGGTTGAGATTTACGTTACCATGGGAAACTGATGGTGTCAATCCACATTCTGTGTAAACAAATCGTTCTCAAATAAATGTCTGAAAGATCCGTGCATGCTAGAAAGCTGACACGGGAAATTACAGACATATGACCAAAACAGATACTCTACAATATGCAATAATATTATTGAATTGGAGAAATATATGGCCATACATATTAAACTAGAGCTATCACTTTGGGTGGTGAATATCCCCAGATTTCGTCTTCCTGCTTTTTGCTAGCTACTTCAACTTGATTGGACACGGTTAAGGAATAAGAGCGCAGCATATTGGTGCTACATACTTATAGTTATGGTTGCCTATCGGAGAATATGTTCGTGTAAGATGTAAAAAAATACTTCCAGCAACATGCTGGCGATATGCTTAACACAGCTTTTATCCCTCATGTGAAATTTCATTGATTTTAGTCAGTGATTGCTAAGAAATAGCGTAATCATCTCAATATACAAATAGAGTTATGTATCTGAATAATTCCAAAGGGCAATAATTCAATTAAATATATCTGGGTGTAACATACTAATAATTCGTACAGCCAAGCTTTGGGCAAATCATTCCTGTGAATTTCCATTGTATTCTGACCAGCGGACAAACATCTCTACGTACACTATATGTTTGAAAAAATCAAAGGGCAATAACTCTATGAAAAATTATGAGGGCGTAAAATGCAAACATTATGCACAATTAAGCTTAGTAAAAATCACTCCTGCTAATATATTATATATAATATATCCTGCAAACATTAAATTCCAACCAATGGTAGCTGAAAACTAGCGCGGACAAATATCTCAATGTGCATAACATGTATGAAATCATCAAAGGGCAATTTAGTTTATACGAATTTACTTTTAATTAGTTCGAATACGAAGAAAGCTCCTTAGCTTATTGAATCGCTCTCGAACACTCATTCCAGATGTCATCACACTCGCGAGAGAGAGACAGCGAGTTTCGTTACTGCTACTCATTTAAAGCTGTGTGGACTGAAGCACGTGTGGTATCACTGTCTTTGCTCAAGGACTTGGCCGGGATTCGAACCCGGGACCTTCCGCTCCGGGGGCGAACGCCTTAATCACTGAGCTATCGAGACCTACACAGAGCAATAAACTATCTGAGTGCAACTGGTGATGGCTATGCACACCTATGTTTGATAGTGAACACCTCTTGAGGTTTCACTGATCTCCACCCCACCCCCCCCCCCCCCCCGCACCCACCCCGCCCCGAGAGTTTGCTGAGTTAGAGCATATGAAAAATCAAATGGAAATGACTAAGTCAAAAATCATCCACAGGGAACATGCTGAGGATATGTACAACTTGGCTTGGCACTCAGTACTTCTGTGAGGTTTTCATGGAATTTCAAACAGTGATTGACGAGACCCAACCTGGACAAGTATGGCCTTCATATAAATTTTACTTCTTTTTTGGGGGCATATAATTCCGCAAAATAATGACTAGTAATTTATAAGCTGTGTAACTTGCACATACCTTTGATGGTACAAGTTGGTATTTGCCATTTACCAGTGTTCAAACATGTAATTGTAGGCAAGTCATGTTGATGGCCCGGGTTACAAATGACAGTTGCAGTGGCACCTTCTACGGTGCTGTTAATATCGTCGAGAGTAGCCAGTCCATTCTGTATGTTTGGGGGAGAAGCGCAGTCTTCACAAATACAGAAAGATTCAAATATTAATTTTACGAATTCATGACAATTTTTCATATACTCTTTGTGAAGTTCGATGATTTTAGATATTTCGTACTATTTTCTAGTAGGCTAATATTACACCAGTTGTTTAACTATTGTTTATAATACAATGTACGTACACATAAACTGCCTTAAGTATTTTTTTCTATCTACAACTTTCTATAGGTGATTTACTTATAATCTATAACTTTTCATATGTCATTATCTTCCCGTGTTTAAGAACTGTTAATTTACAAAAGTGACTTGCCTTTAATTGTGTCAATTTAAACTCGGGTTTTAATATTTACCTAAGTCTTAAACTTGAGTTGTACCTTAACTAATTTCTGACGGGAATGTTATAACTGAGTAATTTCTCACATGAGCATGCAAAAATGAAAATAAACCGTAACAAAATATCTTTTTTTGTAAATGGCTTATCAAAACCTGCTACAAAGTATTTCTGACACTACATTCTATAGAAATATACTGTTGTAAAAATTCAAATGTTTCAATTAAAATTCTGATAATATTCATTTTAATGAGTATAAATCATTGATATTAAAATGTTTATCCTAAAAAAAGTGATGATCACTTAGAATATAATTTAACTTTATACATTGATGACTAATTTACAAGTTGCCTTTTTTCCTTTAATATAGTCATTAGTTATTGTGGTGTGCTTTTACGCCTTAGATTCCACTTCAAAACGTCGCATGCATTACCACTATAATATAAAAAAAATAATTAAGTACATAAACGCGCGCAGTTTTTCAAATTTCGGTCATATTTGAGATAATGATTGTTGAAAAGGGAGATCTTGTAGGATTGGTACAGTTACCAAATAAGCACTTGAAATCTGTTACGCTCCATGTACCGTCACTCAAACATTCGGCTATGTTTTGTTTCGCTCCTGTTATAATACGGTTTCCAAGACATTCATATTTCACTCTGTTTCCAACGGCAAACATATTTCCCATTGCAACTGCATTAGGTTTTGTTTCTGGAGGCTTACATCCTGAAAGCGTGAGAATGAAAACGACAAATTTCGAATTTGAACAAGTGTTTGTCGACAGTTAAAACTATTTTCTTTTTCTCTAAAAAGACATTTTTACTTACTGTATTACATCAATATATTTGCAAGTTCATGAAAGTTCTCATATTTAACATCATACCGCAAGGGTCCAGTTTTAAGCAATTTTGAAAAATGTTAATTTATAAAACAGGGGTAGATCTAGCTAAGCAAAAACAGTTTGTAGCCTATGCTTTCTAGGGGGTTTAAGGGCACCCCTCCCCAAAATGAGATTCAATAGTGAAATTGGAATTATGCGCATTTTTTTCAAGTAAAAATCCAGCTGAAATAGGAGTGTGTAAAAAGGGTAGAGGAAATAACAGCTTTTAACACAATACATCAAACTCTTCCTGCTACCAGTATGAAATAATAACTTTCCAAACATTACTTTTTCTATTTTGACTGGGGCAGTTGTTTTTTTTTAAATTGCATGCAGGAGTTGCTTCCCTTCCACTACCAAACTCTAAACCAACAACAACACTAGGGAGATCACTGCGAAGAAATAGAGGATAATTGTTGGTTTCGGTGTAAGATCACATTACAATTTCACCGAGTGGGCACCAAAAGTGATATTTTTCACGAGTGGCGCAGCCACGAGTAAAAATAACTACTTTTGGTGTTCACGAGTGAAATAATTGTGATATGACATCGATACTAACAATTTTTCTGTTTATTTTATGTCTCAAACTCTACTTTGAGTTTATTTCAATAAAATGTCGAAAATCGCGGGAAACATCACCAGAAAGCATCACAAACATGACGTCATTTTAACGACGTCATCGTCATATGGTTTCCGGCATTCATTACGCTCGGTATACTTTTTGACGTTAATCCGGGTAACAGATTTTGATAATTTTCACTGCGTGGACAGTGAGTTTATCGGAATATAATCCACCGTTATAATTCGATAAACCACCGAAAAACATAAAATAAAGGAACTATCATTTTATTGGTCCGAATTTTTTATTTCTAAAACACCAACTTCAAATACTAATGCATTATCATTAATTTAACACATTTAAATGCACAGCAACCGAGATTGCTTTTATAAAATTGTCACCAAAAATACACTATGTGCAGAAAGATACGCATATCCTGTGGCATATTTTGATGACAAAATGAAGACCATGATAACGTAGAGGTTATTATACGGGGCAGGTGTGCCTTTAGGCGATATTGGCACACTTGGTGAGCAATTTGTACCAAGTGTGCCAATATCGCCTTAAGGCACACCTGCCCCGTATAATTACCTTTTTATTGCATATGTTGAACATCGGTTTTGCTGAAAATGGGAAAAGATAAGACAAAAAGATACAAAACGCACATTCCTGCAATAGGCCTACTTAACGTCAAACGTTGCTGCAGTTGACCGGAAATAGCCTCAGTACGAATTTTCTGACACACTAGCAAGTGTGCCGATATCAGTTACCGGCACACTACGTCACGTGATCGTTTTATCGGCCCGTATCACCGACAATCAAAGGCAAATTTGATACTATATATAGTAACATATGCAATAATGTAGTTTTTGTCACGGTAAACATGCATGTATTCATAAAAATCTCAATCAATAATAATAAACAACCGTAATGTATTCCCGAAAATCATATACACATCTGAACAAAAACTGTTATGGATCTTTAGGCTATTTATTTTTCTATAGAAGATAGAAAGTGTTTTATAAATAAAATATTGGAACTAGAGAAAAGAAAACAGAAATTTGTATAACAGGTATATAGAAAACTATTACAACAATGGACAGCAACCTAAAAACAAAGCACAACAAAAGTGGAATAACCAGTTTACCGAGCTTAAATGGGAATCAGTATATAAAATACCCCTTATTTGTACAATAGACTCAAAATTAAAAATATTCCAGCATAAATATTTAATGAAAATAATTGCAACAAAATATGTAGAGGTTATTATACGGGACAGGTATGCCTTAAGGCGATATTGGCACACTTGCTGGGATATTGACGATATATTTGAACCAAGTGTACCAATATCGCCTTAAGGCACACCTGTCCCGTATAAATACCTTTTTATTGCATATGTTGAAAATCAGTTTTTCTGAAAATGGGAAAACATACGACAAGTAGGCCTATACAGAACACAAAGTCCTGCAATATTCATTCTATTTCATAAAAAATAATACCATTGAATGAATATATTATTCATACTATCCCAAAAGCATACGTGTCACTTTCAGCATTTCGCTGCTCAATAGGCCCATCTAAATTCTATAAACGGTGAGACAGAGACTTCCGTGTCTCTCGGAGGCCATTTTCCGTTACGTCTACATTTTCAATAACGTCAACGTTCTCACGTGCTGAGGGCCTGCCATTGCTGTACAGTTGACCGGAAATAGCTTCAATACGAATTTTCTGGCACACTAGCAAGTGTGCCGATATCAGTTATTGGCACACTACGTCACGTGGACGTTTTATCATCACATATCACCGAAAATCAAGGCAAATTTGATACTATATATACATGTAGTAACATATGTAATAAAAAGCGATATGTCACTGGTAATCAGATATGAAATATAAAATTATTCTATCATGAAATTCCATAATTCCATTAGCTACATGTATATGAATTGTACTAAATGTATTTCTACAAGCCATGACTATGCAATAAAGTGACAGGTTTAAAATATGTGTACCTTTACAATATCTATCTAAGAAGTAAATTTACAAGCACAATAGGCACTGTTCTAACTGCACAGCGGTAATAAATTGCTTCACTCACTTTTTTCCTAGTTTAAAATTCATATTCATACATTGATTAAAATGGGAAATGAGCAAATTCAAAGTCATGAAATATTTACATGTGTTTGACGAGGTTATGTACGCTGACGCAGCAATATCTCATTAAAATTTATCATTTTCAGACTGGTGTATTGCGCTCTGCCTGTATAAACCACTATTAAATTACTTTTCATTTAAGCAGATATTTATTTATTTTCTTGCCAAGCGATTACCATTCTAAAAAAGCGCCGTCAGTCGGTATATCACTCAAAAGTAAAATGTATTACCTAAATATAAAAATATTCTGTAGTAACGTGGTCAACATCTAAATCAAAGTGATTAATACCGTTTTAAAATTGAGTTGAATTCTAACATAGAACCAGGGTAATCTAATAAATCCTGGTAGAACGAATATAATAGAGATAAACAAGAGCTGTCCCTCACAAGTGACGAATGCCCCCGAAAGAGGTGCCTCACAGTCTGTGTCCTCTCCATGTGCTCAATAAATGTGCTATGTAATTTTAAAATCCTTCCATGCATGACAGAGTAACCATGCATACAGTTTTCCATTACTTTAAACACTAAGTGTGACCTTGACCTTTGAGGTAGGGACTTGGGTCTTGCACGCGACACATCCGCTTGATGTGCTAGACATTTGTGCCAAGTTATTTTAAAATCCTTCAAAGCATAATAAAGTTATAGTCCAGACACAAATGTATGCATATATACAGGATTCCATTACCTATAAACTCTAAGTGTGACCTTGACCTTTGAGCTAGGGACGTGGGTCTTGCACGCGACACGTCATGTTGATGTGCTAGACATTTGTGCCAAGTTATTTTAAAATCCTTCAATGCATGACAAAGTTACAGTCCGGACACGAATGTGTGCATATATGCATATATAGAGGAATCCGTTACCTTCAAACTCTAAGTTTGACCTTGACCTTTGAGCTAGGGACGTGGGTCTTGTACGCGACTCGTCGTCTTGATGTGCTAGACATTTGTGCCAAATTATTTTAAAATCCTTCAATGCATGACAAAGTTACAGTCCGGACACGAATGTGTGCATATATGCATATATAGAGGAATCCATTACCTTCAAACTCTAAGTATGACCTTGACCTTTGAGCTAGGGATGTGGGTCTTGTACGCGACACGTCGTCTTGATGTGCTAGACATTTGTGCCAAGTTATTTTAAAATCCTTCAGTGCATGACAAAGTTACAGTCCGGACACGAATGTGTGCTTATATAGAGGATTCCATAACCTTCATACTCCAAGTATGACCTTGACCTTTAAGGTAGGGATTTGAGTCTTGCACGCGACACGTCGTCTTGATGTGCTAGACATGTGTGCCAAATTATTTTAAAATCCTTCAATGCATGACAGAGTTACAGTCCGGACACGAATTGTAAGTGGGGACGCACAGACGGACAGACGGACGGACAGACGGACGGTGCGATTTTAATATGCCTCCCTTCGGGGGCATAAAAAACATCTAAAACGAGAACATGACACTACAGATAGCTTTAGGTACTAAAATATATTACATCGATACCAACAATTTTTCTGTTTATTTACGTCTAAAACTCTATTTTTGATGAGTTTGTTTCAATAAAATGTCTAAAATTGCGGGAAACGTCATCAGAACGCATAACAAACATGACGTCACTTTAACGACATCATCGTCGTATGGTTTCCTGCGTTCGTTACGCTCGGTATATATTTTGACCTAAAACCGGGTAGAAAATTTTGATAATTTTCACTCAGTGGACAGTGAGTTTATCGGGATATAATTCACCGTTATATTTCGATAAACCACCGAAAAACATTAAATAAAATTATATATAGATCTACCGGTATATATCATAACTGTAAAAGTGATACATGCAACCAAGTGCAACTTACCAGAAACAGGACAGGTATTAATCTGCGTACTGTCTACAACGCATGTACCATCTCCCTTGCAGACTAAACATCCACTGTCTGTCTTCTTTCAAAAGAAGCATGCATTCAACGGTTAAACGGTTATTATATTATAAATGCGTCTTTGGTTTCGTTTCCTATTACAACATATACTGTATGGAACAACCTGTATCTATCAAGGAAATACATTTTACTGTGTTAGTATATCACTAGGTGGAGTGCATAAAGTGATACAATTTTCGCTTTTTAAAAGCGCTTCGGGCTTGTGAAAATATATCAAAATTGCATCACTTTTCGTTTACATATGTTCCACATCCACTCAAGAAAAACAAAAATCCTCTATATATTATATCGTTGAATAAAATAGGAGTACAGAATTTCGGATGCGTATTAATTAAATAACGAGTGCGTATTTTTTTATGCAACTGCCATGACGACGACCCAATAACACCGGTCCGATATTTGTTGATATCGCGACGTCTGATATCACAGGACAGTGTTATTATGACACTGTCCTGATATCACGTTTTAGGCCCCGCCCACTTTAGACATTAAGTGAGAGTTATGAAATAATATCGAGGCTATTGTGGATTTCTTACACGGTACGCAATGAATTAACTTTTCGGTAGCTACTTCAGACTACAGAGGTGCGTTTCATTAAAATTTCTGGGAATACAAGCAAACCGCACATCACATAAAATCGAAAAATGACTGTAGAATTTTTATTTTTGAATTAAATATAGTGTTGTGGGTATTCATTTTCTTAGTTAGATCATTATCTATCCATCTAGATCTATAGCATTTTCGAAGCAATATTCGAGTAAAAGTTGATTTTCATTTTTTTCACCCCCTTCCTTTTTTCACACTAACGTCTTATTACTTGAATGATATGAGCTGAAACGTTATAAGCCGCCTCTAAAACTTGTACAAATGCTTTTTATGTATGTTTTAATGTTCAGCATTTCCTATAATGCATAACATTAACATGATTAACGGTGCTGGATTTAAAACGCCGATTTAAACCGTTGATGACGTCATAAACACAACGTAAATCACTTAATTTACTTCTTTGATTTTAATTGTGAAAAGGGAAAATTGAAGTCAGCTGCATAATAAATAGAATACAAGGTTACTGTCTTTTGATAACAGTTGATATCGAACTCGGATGAATATCGACCAGAAAGCCTCGGCAAGCCTCGGCTTCCCTGGCCGATATCATCCTCGTCCGATATCAACTGTTATCAAAAGACAGTAACCTTATATTCTCTATATAGTGTTAGCTTTGATTCTAGTTGATATTTTTAAAACCCTTTTAACGGCCGTTGGCCTGGTGTTTAAAGCTTTATTTCCGGTCTTTTTTAGGATGAAGGTAATTTAACAGCTGATCGGTACTACCCTTTTTGATTGGTTGATTGACAAATTAAATTACGCGGAAAGGGATTCGCAAATAAGTATCTATTTAGAATAAACGGGAAACTGAATTTCTCGAACAAATACTTTATGAAAGGTACAGGCATTTCGTTTCATGATTCTGATTTGTGATTTCTTGCATATCGGATCGGCATTTCCGGTGATTTTGCCCATGCTGGCACCCCTCCTATGCCAGACGACTCTCGTGAACTACTTATGACGTAACGTTATAAACATTGTGACGTCACTTTCCTAAACACAACGTCGGAAAATCGTTTGTTTTTCATGATAATTCATCATTTTGATAAGTTTGCATTCAGAAATCTTCTTTAAAGTGCAAAACATTATGCAAGAAAAAGCTTCCATCATGAGACACTTGGCTCAGATGGAAATATCCGTCACCTCGGGTAACTGTTTTGCGGTAACTCGGCAGAGCCTCGTTCCCGCCATAACAGTTACCCTCGGTGACGGATATTTCGATCTGAACCTCGTGCTCATGACAGAAACTATTTAACTTGCACGTTACGTCGCTCTGCGCTAAGAATCAAACTGTAGGCCTACTGTATAGGAAAGTTTACCTTTCAGCTGTTAATTTAATCATAAAGGTTAGACAAAAAAAAATATGTGCCTTTCAAAATATTTACAAAGTGCTGAAATTGTGAACTCAAATTCGGTGGGCTATTCATGTTTCATCTTACGCTAGTTCCATAATGATAAAAAATTAAATCAAGAAACGAACACGAAATTAAGAATCTATCGAAAGAACAGCCAAACAATTTTGAGTCATATATTTTGTTTAAGCAAGGGGAAATTGAATAAATATTTGCCCCAAAGAAAATTTGACTATTGGATATGTTCAGTTTCTGATAACCCCGCGCAAATTGGGACCGGTGTCACGTGATGTTCATTCATTCAAAATACAATTACATTCTGATCAACAGTTTCAGAAAACGGACAACAAAGTTACAGTGGCTTAAATGCTGGGTTACCCTCTCCACAACCACCCACACCCTTCCAATACCCACAACCATTTTTTTTTCAAAAATGGACCTAACTTAACGTAATTGCACATGTACATTTAGCTTCCCATTTTCTACGCTAGTAAAAGATACATATAAATTCTTGAACTTATCTCTTAAGGTAATAAAACAATTCGAGCAAAATTGATTTTTTTCTGACAGTGTTAAATGTTACGAAGTTTGTACATACGTACGTATTGCGGTATTCAATTCCCATGCTATTATTTTTTCATTTGTAGAAATAGAGAGAAACTATTTATTTAGATATATATTCTATATATTTATATAGATATTTACTGTAAAATTTTAACTAAGTGAGTTTTAAACCAATCTGTATTTTGTTACTCCGCTACACCAGAAAAAATACAAGTCTTAGACATCAAATGCTGCAATGCATTGTTTCGGTGTCGATGTCAATAGGGTGACACTTATTGAATGTTAACTTACCAATGTCCAGTCAGTCTTCTTTCCAAAAACATATCCCTTTTTCTTTTCCACTCTGTCGGCTATATCGACATGATGTTTTGCAGTTTCACCAATGAGGTAACATACGTGGCTTGCGACATGGTAATTTATATATTTACATTCGTTTGATGATTTACAATATTCTACACACTTTGCGACGTTTTCTATGACAATTGCATGCAAACGATATGTAAAAGGGTCTCGTTCTGTATCTATGTACCTAGCGAAATGTATCTTTTCTGCATGTATGTTCCATGCAGATATTAGCACGGTTATGATTCTAACTGTTTCTGTTAACAGCATGCTCATTACCAAAGTTTCATCAAATTCTACAGAAAACTTTTTTTTAATATTGTTTTGTCAGACAAATTTTGTAAACGGAAAAAGTGACTTAGAAAAAGTCTAAGCTTAAAACATTAAGTAGATTGGAATAACAACTAACCAATGTCCCTTTTCACTACATCAAGCACAACTTCAGTAGAATATATGCTGTAAATGCAGCAGGATCTAACCATATTAACTTTTAACGTCCTTTAAATAATTTAGTAGCATTTCCGTTTACCATTACTGTACATTAATAACAATGTAACTTTTTTATGTTATATTTATGTCTACTGGTTTCTGGTCTTTTGACTTCACTTTAAATGTTATCTAAATATTCACCAATTTCTGTTTCAAATTGATGCTACATGTATTACATTTTTCAACATACTTCGCCATGTTCTCAATGACAATTGCATGCAGACGATAAGTAAGAATATATTGTTGTGTATTTGTGTACCAATTTGTGTACCAAGTGAAATATAATTTTTCTGTATGTATGCTCCATGCAGATATAAACGCGGTTATGATTTTAACTGTTTCTTTTAATAGCATGTTCAGTATTCATTATGAAAACACGAATATATTTGTTTAAATTTCACTAAACTCTACGTTTAAAAAAATAAAATATTCTTTTGTCAGAGATATTTTGTAAAAAGAAATAGTGACAGTCTTAGCTTAAAACATTTAGTTGGTTAGAATAACAACAACGTCCATTTCATTAGATCAACGATCAGTCAAAAAGCACAACTGCAGTAAAATATATGTTGTAAATAGCATCCTTTACAACCTTTAAATAATTTAGTAACATTTCCGTTTACAACTGCACTTGTTTACCTTTTTGGATCGTTTGGATTTATTCAATCGTATCCAAAGTTAACAGAGTATTTCAGACCCTTACGGCCGAACTCTTAACACAATTTTTTGTCGAATACGACCGAAAAGTAGTTCTATATTACTGTCCTCTGTTTTAAAAATTATGTAGTAACAGATCTAAATAAAATCAAAACATTACAGAATAACAAAATATTATATGGTTGTTTTTCTTATATCAACGAGGTATCTGTTTTGTATAGAACTATTTTCTTACGCGGTTTTTATCGTCAGACCGGTGTGACATGAGAAATGTAAGACCCGTGAAATACGTATCGCTACACCGGACACACTAAATTCAGTGTTCCGCGAGAGCGCGTTTTCTCCGGTTTTGACGCACTCATTTTGTCAATGACGCAACAGAAATAGCAAAGAGCGTCTTCAATGACGCAATAATGTGTATGATCAAATTACTACAAAAACAACATTTCAAAACCTCTCAAAACGCTTCGAAATGCAAGGTCTTTCAAATAGTATTTGAAAGACCTTGGAAATGCGAGATAAATTGTTAATAAAATACGCTTCCGGTATTGGACATGTCTAATTTTGACCCTATTGGGTCGTCGTTGTCGTCTGATTTCGGATCGATTGCGTTTTTGTGTGTGTTGATTCCTATGATACCGTCATCATAGATCGTAGACGCACAACAAGAGATGGTCGACGACCTTAATACGGGAAAATGTCTATGGTTGAATGCACTTATGAAAAATTCGCTTTTTGAACAAATTTGACTTTTGAGATGCAGTGACAAAATGGAAAGCATCCAAAGAGAAACACCTGTTGTCTTGCCAACCCTTTGATTACCCACCATTTTGTGATGTATCGCATGCAGTTTTACAGAAGTAAACTGAATAAGACTTCTTTAACACATTATCATGCCTTTTATTTTTTTACCATAAAGGGTATGACCCTCGGAGTTTCTAAATGACCCTCAAATTATGATACAGGGAATTGGCACCCAGGGTCTTCCTCCTCCATGAAAGCCGGAAGTTGCAATATGACCTTAGCTGTTGGGTGCGACGTTAAATCCGAATTAATTTGCACAATACAATCGACCTTATGGGCATATCCCATAACTTTTGAATGACAGTTAAAGTTGTTCAAACCATAATTTTTCAGTCAGTTTTGTCAAAATCCATTTCTCAGTTACGATTCACAGCTTAATACTTCATAGGGTAGTTGAACATAGTCACTGAATGACATAATGTAAGCACATGGGTTCCTATCTCAAAAGTAAAGTTTACACAAATGGTGAAAGGTCAAACTTTGTGGACACTTGTGTCTCAAGTTTATAACTTTACTCGTGCAAGGGTTGTCCAGATATTCACACATATGTGTACAGTCTATGTTGTCCTGATATTAACACATGTATGTGTGCAGACTGTGTTGTTCAGAGACAATCGATCCTCCAGCACTTTCAGTCCTTTGATTTATTAAAGGAGTGTCTGGTCTGTAAATGAGATTGAAATATTCCGTTTCAAACACAAAGAGATGGAACTACCAATGACTGCCTTTTTCAGTCTTTATGCTGAACGATTCTGACAGGGTATGACTTTATTTAAGAAATAATAAATGTCTCCCTGTATTTTATCGTTGAATAAAATATAGTCAGGAGATTGGATGCGTAGTCATTAAATTACGAGTGCATAGCACGAGTAATTTAATTTTTCGCATCCAAACGACTGGCTGCATTTTATTGAACGATAAAATAATTATAGGGAACAATTTATTATTTCGATTCTTACACGTGATTTTCTTTGAAAACTATCCCGCACTTTATTTAATGCGTAGTAGTACTTCATTGTAGCCTTAAACGCGAAATACGATTGGACGCGCTTGTTTACATACGTCACGTCGTTACGTCATTTACCGCACGTCGTCCTTGGAAAAACGTGCTGTGTTTTATCGTCAAATAAAATACAGGCTTTTCCCTATATGTTTACTGTATAGGAATAGCAGCCGCTTGTGTTAGAATGTAAAATTCATATATTTATATATAATAAACGAGATATTATAACAGTCGGAGCCCCGAGTGAGATCCTGCACTATGCAGCCAACGAGAAAGCGATCAACACATGATCAATAATAGATCTAGACCCTTGTGGAGGACATAGTTTTCCTGAACTTTCACCAATTGATTTTAACAGCATTAAAATGAATATCCATGGCTATGTCTCGTGAATAAATTATTCAATCGGCAGCATCGTTAGTCTTTCGTAGATCCAACGTAACAATATTAACTATCAGACTTGTATTAATTGATAATTTTCCATTTAGTCTGAATGTATCGCATGTCATTTGATTGTGTTCACAAAACATTGACTACATCGCCGTATTTATTAAATAGTATTAGCCTATATATTCCATTCGCTTCTGTTAATTTTTCAACCACTTTGCAACACGATACGATACGATACGAATACGAATACGAATACGAATACGAATACAATTATACATAAACATAACATTTTTATAAAGTCGGCAATACAAAATACACTGAACGTATGCTGCATTTTAGCTTTTCAACCGACTAATAGTGTGAAACATTCAAAATGTATGTGAAGTACTGGACATATATCTGCTGGTATTGGGACTTGGTTGAAAGGAACAAACAGGGTTAGAATTAACGCAAAATAAAGATAGTGCATGGCCCTGTACAGTGTCAATTGTTTATAACATGACTCAAAATTTGGTGGGGCGTATGAGGCTAGCTAGCAATGTCACAGTAAAGAACACATATAATCACAGTGGCAGCAAATTTTAAGAACTAAGATGTCACAAGTTAGGATCTGAGTACAAGTTTACAAGCACACAAAAACATAGCACAATATGAGGGCTAACACGGCATCAAAGGAACTAAGTCTCCAAAATGCAAGGTCCTGAAATCGATTTGAGCGCACTGCCCGTGTGCCATAAGTGACATGCGCAACTCTAGTCGGCAAAACTGAGCCAGGGACAGGAGTCACATCTGGCTGTGCGATAGCCATTAAAGGTAAGCATGTGGGACCATCATAGCCGTGCTATCCGCGTAAAAAAAGAAATTCATAATTAGACGTACATAACATAAAAGAATACAGATCGTTGTAGTTGATAACTGTTCGGACATGAATTTTATCAAAATGGTAAGTAGTAATGTTGATATAAATCCAACGCAGTGCCTAACACTATACACAAGACAATCCAGGCATTTCCACCATCTTGCATACTACATTCCAACAACATCAGTTGACTATTACAAATTTTCATACTTTCAAAGAACAGTAGTATGTACAGTGGAATATTCTGCACAGATGCATAAACATATAGTGTAATTTAAGGGCTTTTAAGTTGTGCATAAGGTTTTTTGTTTGCACTATCGCACTACCAGTGTCCTTTTTGGAGGACTGAGTAGCTGGAAAGGCCTGGTAGCTAACTGAGTTGTTTCTCTCATTGGAAGATATAATTAAAATGTAGGCCTACCTGGCAGAAATGATGGATTCTCAATTTTTGACACAAGGATAGTAAAAAAACTCTATATTCAATGAGAATAAAACCCTGCAACAAGTTAATATAGTTCGGTTATAACTTCGGCAATGTTCATAGTTCAAGAAATTTAAAGCAGTGTAATGCTTTTTCTTAAAACTATGACGGTCATATCACTTTATCTAGAGCTAAAATGATGATAATGATATAGTATATCATTCGCACGAAAACAGAAATAAAGTAAACAACCAAACCAAACAAAGAGACAGTTGAACACTACTTATTCCACTGCAGCAAATACTCTATGGAGAGGAGCACTTTAGAAAGAGAAACAGAGGAAATAATAAACAGACAGGGTCTGGTCTGCCCATACATCTCTCTTGCAACACTGATTGGGGAAATAGAAGGAATTGACAGGCACTCCAGAGGGGAATTGATTTCAATTCTGGGCAGATTTCTGTCTGATACAAAAAGGCTATGTTAGCCATTGTATTAAACAACTTCCTTTGATGACAACGAAAATTATTATAATATCAAGAGTTAAAAGTACAGTGTGTAAAGCGCAAAGATGACAACGACTTTTTAGTCAGCACATAGTGACCATAGCCACATCGAGGCAATATCGATCAACAACAACAACAACAAAGCAGTAGAACTGTTTTTCTGGCGTTAAGACATCATGACTTTGAAAGTTCATATTGTTTACTGGTAAGTGACTAGCTCAATCGCTTTTAATTTGGTATCTTCAGTTTGAAAAGAATCTGCAGAAACATAATTTCTAGTATCAGTGTAGCAACCCTGACTAATTTTTGAAAGTTAACATATTGATATGCAATTGATTGCAAATGAAAGGCCTTGGAAAGACCTTTCCAGAACAGTTTAGATTTTTCAAATATCTTAATTAGAACTAAAGTTATTCAAATTTGAAAGTTGAAAAATGACGGCTTTTTCGTGAAATTTTCTCTATATAAAAACAATACAGAAAAGCTTGCGGTCGCGGAACCGAAAAATTAAAGCAATAATATATTCTTCTGTAGTTTTAGTTCTAATTGAGATATCTTAACCAAACTTTGTGCCCTAGTGGTATTTTTCCTGCAGAATTGATTTCTGCCATCAGATTTGTTGTAGAATAAAGGAATTTTACACAAAATGACATAAAAAAACATTTCTACAATTCATTTTTTAAATTTTTTCGTCGAACAATAACATTATGGATAGTTTGCAACAATTCAATCATTCAACATCAAATTAATTCATCTGTCTTCTAAATATTATAAAAATAAAAGACCCTTCTCATAAAATCACAGTTCTACACAAACACATAGATTATAAAATTACATTTAATGCTTTGTTACTTCAATAAATTCACTTGAATAAAAATCATTAAAACAAAATTCCATCTTCTCAGTCACATTTTCAGTTGCTGTTTCTTTTTTCACAAAGCAACAGGTAAATGATATGACCCTGACTGAAACACATTATTTAAAAGTACACATATTTAAAATCTTCAAACTTCTGCTGTATTTGGTCAAATTCTTTTATAAACCACTGTCTTCCAGAGTTTACGCAGTCTGGCATCAAATTTCTATGCAAGAGGAACCTATTGCATACAGTTTGCTTGTCTTCTCGACCAGGCCACTGGAAATAGCCTGGCTTCCTACAGGGTATCATGAATTTCACAATGGCTATTTCAGTGTCTTTAATTTCTTCCACTATCCCAGGGTACCAGCCATCTTGGTACGCAATGGCCACATATTCATTTTGGTTGAAATTTAGCATTGGAATATCCTCAAGCACAGTGACATCAGTTTCTTTCACATTTCTGCGCTTGCTTTTTATCTTCTCCTGAGCTTGTCCCTTTCGTTTCTTTTGTTTTGGGTTTACCATTTCATTGTGAATATCTTTTAAAACACTTTTTTCACTTTCGATGTGTGATTTTCGCAATTCACGTCCCCCTTTCCTTGCGGTTTGTAACAAATCTGATCGATAGTCTTCAGTCATATCACCTAGCCAGTCGAACATCTTTTTCCTATTTCGTTTTAGAAGTTGAACACTTGAATGATGGTGCATGGTTGCACTTGGACGGCGACGCTGACTGCTGTCCAGATCACCAAAATGGTGCTCACAACCCAAGTTGGTGACCATTGTGAATTTTGTTCGCTCATGTTCCTTTTCTTCCTGTTCCCCATAGTATGTTCCACCATCAAGAAAGTCAACAAGCTGCTTTTTGATTACGCGTATCATGGCACTAGCAATTACCACAACTATTTTCATTATCAAATCTCTTGTCTCTTCCTGCATTGTGAACAACACCTCTGTGTACCGCTGGTGATGTGGAACTGTTTTGATTTCTAATGGGTCTGTGGAAGACCAGTGTATCTCTTTATTTAGAATAAGAGCTGGATTATCTACACAGTTTTCCAGGAATAACTTCAGTTCGTTGATATGTGGGGACAACTGAAGATAGCTGACATTTCCAGACGTCACAAGGTTCCAATATGGACCAGTCACTTTCACATAAAACAGTCCATAACACTGGAGAAGTGCACACACAACATCTGAGCTAAGATCAGACTTAACAGCTTGTAGCTTCAGGTTGGGGGTTTCTGTACTTTCCAGAATCTTGATGAAGTCTGTTTTGTGGAGAAAGACTTGAGCTGCAGTTTCAAATATGCCGTTGAATCTGTTGTCTTTGTAATTTCCAATGACAGACTTCACTCCATTTGCTGCACAATGAGCATCCCATTTATCTCGCAATCCATGGTGGTCACCAGACGGGCCAAACACATCGGATGTTGTCCTAACAGCTCTTTCTGCCAGTGTTTCCTTCTTGCTCCAGAATTTAAATACAGGAAGAGCATCGCGCCCAACTGGTCCACTAATTTCTGTAAGTTCTTTCTCTAGTACCTTTATACCAGGTGTTGCATAGCTATGAAAGCCAAGGAGAACATGGGCCATGCAGTGGAAATGATGAACAACGTGTATGTCCCCAGTGAATTCCTTCAGTACATCATCTCTCCAATTATCTAAAAGTTCATTCGCTAGTTTTTCATTACTAGCCCTGTCACTCATGGTGAACGAAAGCTTTTCAAGTGATCTTGCTACAAATGAGGCTGCATTATCCTCATGCAAGTTTTCATGTAAACTACCAAGTTCACTCAAATGATTTTTTGTGACGGCATTGATTGTGACTGCATTTTCCTTATGAACACGATTGAAACCTAAGCTAATAATGTCACCAGAATCCAACGTCACAGATGTATCAACTATCTTTTGCTTTCTTCTAGTGGTACCGTCTCTCCCGAGACCCCAATTTTCACAATCATCTAACCTTTGCGAAATGAATGTTTTGGCAATATAATGCCCTTCATCTACTATCGCTTGCACAGTATGCGGATTTGGTAGCTCAGACTTTTCAAGTTTTTTTCCAGTCATATGATAGCACACAGTCTGTATTACTGGAGATACCTTTTCAACTGCAACTTCCAGTCCTGCCAATTCCATGACACACAATCTAGTGTTGTTGTTGTAACTACCATCTTCCTTCTTTGTAAGGATGACTTCATTTTCTAATTCTTTTACAAAACTTTCAAGTCTTTCAATTAAGGTATCTTTTTCTTTCACTACATGATTAAAGCGTTTCAATTGTTTGATCACGTTCAACAAGGCAAGTGGTGTCCTGTATACTGTTCGTCTTGTCTGCTAGTTTCAGTCTCAAGGATTGTATTTCATTTTTAAGATAGCTATTGCTTTTCTGAACAGCCAGTTTTTTACATTTTTCATTCTCTAACTTATCACTTGTTGAATGTAGTTCTTCAGTCAGATTCGAAATCTGAGACTTCAGTTCTATTATTGTTTGTCTGTCATTGTAAACTTGTTCAGATGCTTTCTTGAGTAGCTTTTCCTGTTTTAGGATTGCGCGTTGTGAATCTCGTAATGTGTGCAAATTCTTCTTTGCATTTTCATCTCGTTTGTTAACATTACGCACAGAGTAGTGGCCACGTCTAGAATCTATGTTTTGTATTTCTTCACGTTTTGCTAAGATAGATTTGTCAAGTTCATTACACTTTTTGGTTAATTTATTTAACTGATATTTCATTAAATTTGTATCTTTAACATTGTGATCCAAGTGAACTTTTGATCCAATGTGTGTGCTAGAACTACTTGTTGAGTTTCTGTTGGAATCATCATCGAGTCTTAATGAATTCTTTATTTGGTTAATTGTGTCATCAAGCGTAATACTGGCTGAATTCTGCTGAGGTGCTAACAGTTCAGTACTGTGTGTTTTACTTTTAGTTACAGTTCCCGGTGGTTCAAACTCTTTTGCAAGGAAATCCTTGATATTCTTTACGCCTGCAACCTTTTTTTTACTCACTAGTTTCTTTTTCTGTTCAAGAACACGTGACAGTTTGGTAAGTACAGCCTGCGAATTGGACATGCAAAATGCAGGGTTTATTTCACACAAGACATTGTAGATACTGTTCTGTGTTTTAGCTGATTTGTCATAGAACGATCTCAATTCCAGAACAAGCCCATTTGATATGGTGTCAAGCTGTGGAAAGTTATTTTCTTCTCTTAGCAGTCTGACAGAAATACCGTGACATTCACAGAATGGTCCAGGAAAGTCTGTGTCCATGGTGTACATGTATGTGACTCTGTAAAGTAAATATAAAGAAATTTTATAAGTATAGTTTTAAAACTCAAGTTTTCATGTTACCGGGATAGTTATTTCAAAATTATATATGTATCTCTGTGTCATGCATATTTCAGTTATAATTCCACAAGAAAAAAAAAGTTGCTTTTTCTATATAACACTGATTCAGAAATTGTAACTGCATAACGTAAAATGCAAAAAAAAAACATAAACATACAGTGATTCAGTAATTGTCATGATATTGAATGTAAATTAATCGATCATTTTCTTTTTGCAAGCCAATACACTATTTTCGATTGATATTCTCTACCGGGTACGAAACGGCTGGCCGATACATTCATTAGTTGGGTACGAACGTTTCCAAGTGTTTTAAGGGATATCGGACACAAAACAATTTTAAAAGTGTTAATTCTTGACTTATTACTATTAGGGTATGACACAGTTAAACTAAAAACAGCTACACAGTACTTTAATCGCGAAAAAATCGCAAACTTCCATGTCATCTTTCGTCGATTTTAGGGACGAACGCTTTAGAAATTTTTCCGAGGCGGGTGCGATCAATATTTCAGTCGAAAAATCACTTTTTCGTCCACCAAAACAAATTTAAAAATGTTTAGAAATACAAAATGATAACTTACCATCACTTTACGATTGGATTTCATATAATCTGTTATGATTTACGCTGTTGACGATCGATTTTTATCTGAATCGGTATGTTTACATCAATATTCAAAATGGCGGCGGTCATGACCCCTGTAGCAGACCGTGAATTTTCGTTATGCGACCATTTCAACTGAAAATGCGGGTTACTTTTAATTGTTTCCGATCAATGAAATTAGTATCAAAATAAACTTTGAAGTATTCTTAATTGATAGACATGTGTTTTTGTACGATATTTTCAATATTTTTTAGAGAAAATGGCTTTGACTTTAGGGGTCTATATCTCAGTGTAGGAGTGTCGTATGCAAATAAAACACACCCCCACGTGATCGTCATTCATTTTTCTGATTGATTATGTCAATCTCATGAATATTCATAAGGAATTAGTCACCCGCATTTTTATTATACACAAGTAGGTGTCACGGCGATGACCCGTGGATTACCGAATTATCAACAAAGCCATAAAACTGCCAATCAGTCATAAATAACAGGGAACATCTGGTATACGTTGGAAAAAACATATAAAACAAAATACACAGTAATTTAGATAAATTTATTACCTTTCTAAATATGCAAGTCTTATAACAATCAGACCACAAATAATGATTTTATGGCAAAAACAGTACACTTGGTATGAAAAATGTGACTTTTTCTAGATAAAATACTGATTAAGCAGAGGCTTATCAGGGTTGCTAATCAGTGTCATCAAATTCGGATATGATTATGATTTCGGACAACGATATTTGTTTAGGTTTCATGTGAAAGAAAGAGAGATATATGGTGAGAGATATATGGTTTGAAATATAGGTTTTCATTGTACATTAGAATTCAACAACACAAGAAAAAAAATCTCATCGCTGAGGTAATGTAAAATCCATTTGATATGGGCACATTCCTTGACAAGCAGAATCGTGTTCTGATTTATGACAGTGTCCTGGATTTTTGGTTTCATAAGTTTGAATGAATATGGTTGGCTAATAGCTTCATAGGACATGTTTGAATCAAATTCCCCCAAAATAAAGGAGAAATTACTCATTAATCACTAATCAGGTGATTTTTAGATAATTGAAGCCTTAGTAGCGCCACTCTGTTGTTTTTTTTTTATTGTTTTTTTTTCAGCATTAGCTGGGCCGATTAGTTGTAAATTCAAGATGTTTAAGTTAAAAATTCAAGATATTTAATCGGGGAGGTAAATCTTGACACCTTATAATTAGACAAATCGATTTCCCCTGAAACAGGGTGAGGGGAGGTAAATCTTGATGCCTTGTAGTCAGTAAGAGTGATGTCTCCAGATACAGGGGAAATAAATCTTGTTATTGTATGACATACCAACTATAATTTATCCCCCCGCCGAAGGCGAAGGGGATATTAGAAATGGTCTTCGTCCGTCCATCCGTGCGTCCGACCCAATTTTGTCCGGAGCATAACTCCAAAAGTACTTGAGCGATTTTCTTCAAACTTCATACACTGAGCGAGCACATTGGGAGGAAGTGCAGTGTGTAAGAAAAATAACTCTACCTTGCCTACTTTTAGAGTTATTCCCCTTTATCAGATTTACTTGAAAAACTTTGTCCAGAGCATAACTCCAAAAGTACTTGAGGGATTTTCTTCAAACTTAATACACTGACATAGCACATTGGTAGAAAGTGCAGTGTGCAATAACAATAACTCTACCTTGCCTACTTTTAGAGTTATTCCCCTTTATCAGATTTACTTGTCCGAAGCATTACTCCAAAAGTACTTGAGGGATTTTCTTCAAACTTAATACACTAACAAAGCACATTGGTAGGAAGTGCAGTGTGCAAGAACAATAACTCTACCTTGTCTACTTTTAGAGTTATTCCCCTTTATCAGATTTACTTTAAAAGTTTTGTCCAGAGCATAACTCCAAAAGTACTTGAGGGATTTTCTTCAAACTTAATACACTGACATAGCACATTGGTAGGAAGTGCAGTGTGCAAGAACAATAACTCTACCTCGCCTACTTTTAGAGTTATTCCCCTTTATCAGATTTACTTGAAAAAAAATTTCTGGAGCAAAACTCCAAAAGTACTTGAGGGATTTTCTTCAAACTTAATACACTGACATAGCACATTGGTAGGAAGTGCAGTGTGTAAGAACAATAACTCTACCTTGCCTACTTTTAGAGTTATTCCCCTTTATCAGATTTACTTGAAAAAAAAATTCCAGAGCATAACTCCAAAAGTACTTGAGGGATTTTCTTCAAACTTAATACACTGACATAGCACATTGGTAGGAAGTGCAGTGTGCAAGAACAATAACTCTACCTTACCTACTTTTAGTCAAATAGAAAAATATCATACCTATACTGATAATGAACATTAATATAATTTTGCAAACCTTCTCTTCATTGCCTTATTCTTTTTCCACTTACTTGAAAACTGTACTCAGCATGACCATAACTATACGGCTTTTTAAGGATTTCCTCTCACCAAGTAAAATGTACGAAAGTACAACCTTCAGGTAACTTCTTCCCGGCGGGGGGATTAACCATGTGTAACATGGCTCTTGTTAAACTTTGTATTGTATTGTGTTGTATTGAAGTCTTATGATTAGTCAGCATGAGTGATTTCCCCTGAACCAAACCTTTTTTATACCCCCGAAACGAAGTTTCGGGGGGTATAGGAGTCATCTGGTGGTTGGTTGGTTGATTGGTCGGGCGGTCTGTTGCATTTTCCTTGTCCGGAGCATAACTTGAAAACTACAAGTTGGAATTCAATACAACTTCATACAATGGTCAGGCACATTGAGAGGAAGTGCAGTGCACAAGAACCATAACTCCATCTTGACTCATTACAGAGTTATTGCCCTTTGTTACTTTTCCTTGTCCGAAGCATAACTTGAAAATTACTAGTTGGAATTCAATACAACTTCAAACAATGGTCTAGCACAATAAGAGGAAGTGCAGTGTACAAGAACCATAACTCTTTCTTGACTCATTACAGAGTTATTGCCCTTTGTAACTTTTCCTTGTCCGGAGCATTTCTTGAAAACTACAGGTTGGAATTCAATACAACTTCATACAATGGTCTAGCACAATGAGAGGAAGTGCAGTGTACAAGAATCATAACTCTATCTTGACTAATTACAGAGTTATTGCCCTTTGTTACTTTTCCTTGTCTTGAGCTTAACTTTAAAACTACTAGTTGGAATTCAATACAACTTCATACAATGGTGAAGTACATTGAGAGGAAGTGCAGTGCACAGGAACTATAACTCTTTCTTGACTCATTACTGAGTTATTGCCCATTTTTACTTTTCCTTGTCGCAGAGCATAACTTGAAAACTACAGGTTGGAATGTAAAACAACTTCATACAATGAGAGGAAGTGCAGTGCACAGGAACCATTACTCTACCTTGACTAATTACAGAGTTATTGCCAAGAACAATATCTCTATTTTAGGTTTTTTTTGCTAGGTATTCTGTTACTACGAACTTCCTCAGTTTATAAAGCAGTCTTTTTGGGGTATTAATCACATTTAGTGATAGGTCTAGTTTTTTTAAGACATCACCTTCCCTGTTTCTAGGGACATAACTCTTAGCAGGGATCGTATATTATAATACATCCTGCTTTTAGTGAATAACTAATATATCAAGATTTATCTCCCCTGTTCAAGTGGACATCACTATTACCGATGAATTGAAAGGCCTCAAGATATACCAACCTTGTTTCAGGGAAATCACTCTTACTGACTAATTATAAGGAGCACGGTTTCAGGGGACATCATTCTTACTGACTAATTATTAGGTTTCAAGATTTACCTCCTCTGTTTCAAGGGAACTCACTCTTACTGACGTTTTAATATGTCAAGATTTTTCTCCCCTAGATTAGGGGACATCACCTTTACTAACTTTTATATATGACATTAAGATTAACTCCCCTGTTTCAGGGGACATCACTCTTACTGACTAACTATAGTACATCGAGATTTACCTTCCCTGTGTCAGGGGATGTAATTCATACTGAACAGGCTTCAAGATTTAGCTCCCCTATTTAATATCTTGAATTTCAAACTTAATATCTTCAATCTGGAATTTTAGAAACTACTAAGTCACCAGGTGATATCATAGAAAACCCTTGCTAACACATTGCCACACTAACACATAGCAAAATTTTTCTTTTGGATCTCAATGAAACTTTGTCAGAATAAGTGTCTTGATGAAATCAAGGTGCAAGGGATTTATGGCCCACTTATTGTACAATGTTTGCGCTATTTTTGCTATACAACCTAATGATATTCAACTAAACTGTTAGTAGATCTAGTTCTGCACATTGACAACATGTCCTGGTTTGGTGAGTTAATATTGACTTTGACCTATTGACCTACCTATTTAACTTGTTATTTTACCACATGTACAATTTTTCAAACATTTTGTATCAGTATTATTAAAAATATATTTAATGATATTATCAATGTCAAATTCAAAACTTCACAAGTAATTATACTGGTATTAATGTCTATTACAAATGTACATGTGTGTAGTGGTCTACATAACTGTATCAAACAATTTTCATCTTAAATCCCAAAATAGTTTTAAGAAATATCTTATCATATAGTATTTTTCCTTTTTTTTGTGGTTTATTGAAATATAAAGGTAGACTATATTCTGATATCAGTGAAAGTTACCAAATTTTCTACCCGGATTAACATCAAAATGTATACCTAGCGTAATGAATGCTGGAAACCATTTTGAAAACAAACTCAACAAATATTTAACAGAAAAATTATTGGTATTGATGTAATATTACAATAATTTCTTGTCTTGTGAACACTCATAAAAATACCATTTTTGGTGCCCAGTCATGAAATTATAACGTAATTTCACACCTAAATCTACATATTTAGTTTGTAATTATTGTTATGTATAATAAATCACTACACAAATGAAATACATCAAATACTTAAAAATCTGGATAGTGATCTTAGAAGAAAACTGAATATTTTATTTTCAGCAAAACTGAAATACTTCTTTCTATTTTCAGAGGTGCATGAGGTTATGCCTCCAAGGTGGGTTTAACTTTTAGTAAAATTTAAGATGTCTTCAAGATGAAGACCAGTCTCTTTTATTGAAGCTGTAACAGAAATTCCATTTCCAACAGTGTCTTGAGACTTCTCTCAATCACAACAAACTTTTATAAGTTTAGGTATCTTGTCCAGTTTGGATTGTAATATCCATTCATTTCAGTTAAGATATGTGGATTTAGTAGTTAACTGTAAAGTCCAAAATTTAATTGCATGACTTGTTAAAATCTGTAAAATGGCTTGATGAATTAGTTTAAAGTCAAATTATACTGTTTTTTTCTTTTGTTTCAGTTCCGCAAGCTGGCTGACATGTTAAGGAGAGAATTTAAGGACAAAATCAATGTTGTAAGATATGAAGTTCTTTAACATTTATATGTCTTTGAGAAATTGTTTCCATAATTTCTTAAATTTACCACATTTTACGCCAGGGTGAGCTTTTCTGATTGATGATTGTCTGTCATCTGTAACATTCTGATTCAAATGACATCTCCTCTGAAACCTCTAGGCCAATGTTGATAAAATTCTGCAGGAATGTTCTTTGCTTGAAGCTCTACAATAACTGTTCAAGGAATTCCATTCCATTCAGAACTCTGGTTGCTATAGCAACAAATAGGAAAATCTGTAAAAATCTTCTTCTCTGAAACCACAAGGCCTAGAGTTAAGATATTTGACATGTAGCATTGTCTAGTGGACCTCTACCAAGATTGTACAAATTATGACCCCTGGGTCAAAATTGACCCAGCATGGGTGGTCACTTCTCAACTTCTCTGAAACCACAGGGCCTGGAGCTTAGATAATTGGCATGTAGCATTTTCTAATAGACCTCTCCCACGATTGTTCAAATTATGACCCCCAGGTCTATTTTGACCCTGCAGGGGTGGTCACTTAGTTTTTACATAGGCTTATATAGGAAAAACTTTAAAAATCTTCTCTGAAATCACAAGGCCTAGAGATAAGATATTTGGCATGTAGCATTTGCTAGTAGACCTCTACCAATACTGTTCACATTATGAGCCCCGGATAAAAATTGACTCCGCACAGGGGGTCACTTAGTTTTACATAGGCTTATATAGGAAAAACTTTAAAAATCTTTTTCTCTGAAACCACAAGGCCTAGAGCTTAGATATTTGGCATGTAGCATTGGCTAATGTACCTCTACCAAGGTTGTTCAAATTATGACCCTGGGGTCAAAATTGACCTTGCCAGGGGGGGGGGAGTCACTTGTTTTACAAAGACGTATATAGGAAAACCTATTCAGTATATAACATTATCTAGTGATTTAGGAAGTAACTATAAGGACATATAAAATAATACATGTACATTATCTATAAAATAAGACATGTACATTTTCTATTTATTAATGTAGTCAGGTGAGTCCACTCCTGGTGTCACTGGTTGGCTTGAGGTATCTGTTGATGGCAAACTTGTGCACTCAAAAAGGGTAAGATTTTTCAATATTCATAGGTAGAATACTGTACTTAAAATTTATAGATTATGAAATTAAGGTGAAACATGAAACTAGGTCACATGGATGTAAAAAATATGTCTACAGGTTAAGTCATAGGAAAACCGTATGCCTAGTTTTCATTCAGAGTGATTGGTGACAGTAGCCAATGGTAGCCAGGTGAGTGATAAAGGGCCATCTTGGCCCTCTTGTTTGTGCATTATATTGTTTTCTGTAAGATGTAAAACATGTGTTTACATTCTAAATGTACCAAGTGTGATTATGTTCTGCTAGTAATAATATCTCTATCTTTAAATTTTAAAAAATACTTTCAGAATGGAGATGGGTATGTTGATACAGACAGAAAAAGAGACAACATAATGACTGCTATACAACAGTCTATTGGCCACACATAATATATTATACATCCTGTGAGTATATATTAAGTACAGTTCATTTAGGATTATGTGACAGAAGAGTCCAACATAATTAAGTAAATGTATTTAATGATGCAAGGATTAAATCTATTTTTGCATACATAATCAACATGTACCTGTTCATGCAGTGTTTTGTAATTTTTGTGTACATAATAGTATTCCTACATCTGTGACACCACTGTCACATTATAATAGTATTCCTACATCTGTGACACCACTGTCGCATTATCCTATATTAACTGTAATTTACCACTTGGTTGTATGATTGCTTCACTGACAGAACACAGTTGGCTTGCACTGAATATATAGCTTGAGTATTTGCAGTTTTCATTGTTTCTAGCATGTTATAAAATCTCATAATTTGTAATAATATTAATATCAATTTATGTATTTTTTTTTACAAATATCTTTGTACAGCTGAATGCTAGTGCCACCCATCACAGACTGAGACTTTTTTTCAAAACAAAAAACCAGAATTTGTTGTTAACATTCAAACCAATAGCAGTATACTTGTTTTGCAGAATAACAACTTGACATGGTTCATTGGAGCTGGAATAGTACAAAATGAAGATCTGTGATCAAACCTTAAGGTGTCATGGATTGGATGGTTCAAGCTGCTGTCAGAGAATGACCCATGTTGACTTGTTGTTAGTTTGTGTTGTTAGTTTGTGTTGTCTTCAGTGTGATATTTATGCTCGGGAGTAACACATGAATGTGATATCAGTGAACATTGTCAATGTATAAGTAAAATGTTCTTCTAGAAATGAGCCTTAGTCATTCCAGTAAGTTTCAACAAGAACTAATTTTATACTTGAGCCCATGTCAATTTATTTAGAAAGTATACTGGTTATGCCCCCCACAAAGTGGGGTGCATATAGCGTTGCACTTGTCCGTCCGTCCGTCAGTCCGTCCGTACGTCCCGAAATCTTGTGAACGCAACTCCTCTTAAACCGGATGGCAGATTTTGCTTAAACTTCCAGGGATGAACAACCTTAATGTGTAGATGGTAGTAAAGGAAGGAATTTTCGCGGCGACCAAATTTAACAGAATTATGGCCCTTTGTTGATTTTTTCACTATATATCTTGTGAACGCAACTCCTCTTAAACCGGATGGCAGATTTTGCTTAAACTTCCAGGGATGAACAACCTTAAGTGTAGATGGTAGTAAAGAAAGGAATTTTTGCTGCGACCAAATTTAACAGAATTATGGCCCTTTGTTGATTTTTTCACTATATACTATGTAGAAATTTTGTGAACGCAACTCCTCTTAAACCGGATGGCAGATTTTGCTTAAACTTCCAGGGATGAACAACCTTAATGTGTAGATGGCAGTAAAGGAAGGAATTTTTGCTGCGGCCAAATTTAACAGAATTATGGCCCTTTGTTGATTTTTTCACTATATACCATATAGAAATTTTGTGAACGCAACTCCTCTTAAACTGGTTGGCAGATTTTGCTTAAACTTCCAGGGATGAACAACCTTAATGTGTAGATGGTAGTAAAGGAAGGAATTTTTGTTGCGACCAAATTTAACAGAATTATGGCCCTTTGTTAAGTTTTTCACTATATACCATATAGAAATATTGTGAACGCAACTCCTCTTAAACCGGATGGCAGATTTTGCTTAAACTTCCAGGGATGAACAGCTTTTAATGTGTAGATGGTAGTAAAGGAAGAAATTTTTGTTGGGACCAAATTTAACAGAATTATGGCCCTTTGTTGATTTTCACTATATACCATATAAATTTGTTGCGACCAAATTTAACAGAATTATGGCCCTTTGTTGATTTTTCACTATATACCATATAAATAATTGAACATATAAATTTTACATTTGTAATTTAATTTAACATGTACATAAGGTTACCTGTAGATCTTTTAGGTATATGTACAGAAATGAAACAGTGGAATGAAAAAGTTCCACATAAAAATCTTACATACAGATATGCTTGCTCTTGTTTATGAGCACATCTGCACAGTGGGGGCATCGGTGTCCTTTGGACACAATTCTAGTTTTGTTTTGGAAATGATGCACTCATTTGTTAATCTTAAATTTTTTTAAGAACAGCAATATTCTGTTTATGAGCAGTGCATACTGTTGATTACCGCCATACCACAGTCTTTCTTTAGTAATCATGACTGTGCTTTTATATTTACATTTCTGTTTTTTTTGATGGTGTAAACCAATTTGTTTGGATTTGACATATCATGTGTTTTACATGTATCATTTAAATTTTTTATGTGGGTTAAATGTTATTTTTGTACCATTTTTTTGTGCAAATGTGTTACTTAAGGAGAAAACTACTAACATCTAACTTGTAGAGAATATAACAGTTTAATGCATTTTATACATGAATGACTGGTATTTCCTTGACTTCCATCTTGCAATTCAGTATTATTCTACTATAGAATGTTAAAGTCCAAGGATCACTTTGAACTTACTGATGTATATGTAGTAACATAAATTCATTGATAGGAGAATGATAGAACCATGTTCTATTCACTCTAAAACAATGTTGATATATGACTTTCTTTCATATTCAAGTTGTGTCTTCAAGAAAAATAGTTTCCAGAAAGCCTTTACTATTTTTTGCAATGTCATTGAAAAAAATACTGTGCTATGTTTCTTAAATGTACTTATGGATTTAAAGTTAGGAATGTTTTGGGTACAAATAAAGGTCATCTTTCTTGATAAAATGAGAGCTTCTTGTAAATGTGATCCTGGGACTTTAATGTTAAGTGCCTGTCCATGAAACTCCCATGTACATAAATTATCCCCCCCCCCTGCCATCAGCAGGCAAATTTAACCATGAAGCCCATTCAGATTATTGACTGAATGCTGCTGTGTTTGAAATCCTTGAGGAACTGTTTTTCTTAAAATCTTAAAAAATTGAGACATTCTAAAGCATTAATTCTGATACTGATATAGCTGTATGAACAAATTCTCATGTATTTGAATTTCATTGAGCTTGGAACAAAATTTGCTAGTTTTATTACATAATCAGAAAACAATTCATTTTTCACAGTCTTAACTAGAGACTGTATTTAAAGCTTTTTTGAGTTGCCACTGCAGCAAAAGCAATACAAATACCTTAACTAGATTGACCATTTGGAGGTAATACAAATCTGTTATTTGGAACTAATCAAAATAAGTCACTTGGTAATAAGTGAGAACACCATATGGTGGAGAATATACATGTTTTATAGGTTTAATAGTTTCTAAGGTCTTGTTATCATTTTAAAATCCTTAGCATTTTTGTGTTTAAGAAAGTAAATTTAAGAAATGCATAATAATTGTTATGATGTTGTCCGAATGAAAAACCAAGGTGACATACTTTTATCATAGACAGAAATGAAGTTTACACACTATTCAATTAGATTTGTCACCTTTTTGGTTTTTTGTGAAGACAACATCATAATAGCACAAGGAATCTATGACTTTGTCTTGAGATTACAGTTTTAATACTATTGTAAGTATATATGTTTTGTAACCAACAGCAAATTTACACTTTGTTGAGGAGAAAGCAATCTGCACTTCTTTTGTAATAAACTTTACACATTGAATCCATGTCAGTGTTTCTTTTGTCCTGTGGGTTGTTTGTGAGATTTTGAGTTTATGTCCTTGAAGATAGAATAAAACAGTGCTGCATTTGGACACTTTAGGAAAGTCTTCCTTCGAATAACAACAAAATGCTATGGCCTGTGCTGTTACAGACTGGTAAATTGATTACCTATGGTCAGTAGACAATAACTCGAATTGGAATTTAGAGGGTCAAGATCACTTGTCCTTAATCATTAAAACCACTTTTTACTAGGACTAGCGCTATATCGTAGACACAAAAGTCCAGTTCTAGGCCGAAAATTGGTTTCCAGATAGGCATACAGTTCTATTAGCCTAAGATTTGATTTTTTCTAGCATTTACACTTTCCTTTTCTCAATTTTTGTCATATTTTGCACCAAGTAATCCGGAAAGTTGGTCAAAAGGTTTGCAGTGTTGAGTTTGAAAACTGATCATGTTTTGTCGTACATTAGATCATCAGATCGAATCTTCGAAAATCATGGCCTTGTTTCCCAAACAGTATGAAACTTGGTTAACATTTTCGTCTTGAACTCCGAGGTAAAAAACTACGTCAAATCATATAAATACTTGTGAACACTCGAGAGGTCTATTTATGTGAGAAAGGTGGCAGTTTCTTACGGAGAATCGGAGTCTAGTACTGGTTCTACCCAGGAACGATTATTAGGTAAAACTGTCCACCTGTTGAAATGACCAAGGTTGGATCGGGCGTTAAACAACAACAAGGTCTTCTTTTAGCCCAAATAGCATGAAACCTTTGTGTCACAATGAATAGTATCTGACACTGTAGATCATGTATGTTTAGTCTGTGCTTCATTAGTTCTCGGGCCACCTTAGCTCTCTTTTTTTTTTAGTTTCTTATCTATAGTCATTACTTTATTGGGCCAGCAATGCGGATGACATTGTTAGCAGTGTAGCATCTCGAAGTATACAAGTTACAATTTTAGCTTTAACAACTAAATGAGCAGTTGGAGCGATTTTACTCTGGCGTCGGTGTCGCACTGATACAAGTTTTGCTAGCGTGTCGAGGCCATAGTCCCGCCAATGAACATACTGACATTTCATTAAAGTCTTCGCTTGTATTAGAAATTCAATTTATATAGTTCTTAAATTAATTTAGTCAGATTATTGTACTTGTTCGGCCAAGAAAATTTGGTAAAATTAATTTCGTTTGCGTGCAGAACTACCACATGTACCCATGGTTCATATCTCTGAAAATCGATGTAAAACATTTAAAATTATTCATACCATACTAGATTGATACAGATTGCAGGCTTAGTTCGACTTTCAAACTTTGCTGAAGCATTATATTGAAGCAAAATTTCGTTTAAACTTTCGTTTGCAAGCAGCTATATTGTTCACAACAGCTCTCACGCCATTTTTATACGCCCGAAGGGAAGGAACGTATTATAAGAACACCTGCGGCGGGCGTTGGGCAGCGTCAACAGTTTCAGTTATCTGATCTTCTCCAAACTTGCTGAACACGTTTGTGGGTATAATGTCCGGATTAAGTTATAATAAGATAACCAGCCAAATCGCCCTAGCCAATTTTGGATTATGACCATTGAATTACGCATGCTTTCTTGAGGAGAAACAAGGAATATCATATCAAACAGAATCCATTGTGTTGGTATGAGAGCAAGGCGACGTGCATCCAAACTCGCTGCAAACTCACTTCCTGGAACGCGACAGGGATTCACATTGACTGCAGAATGAAACGTCAATGGCATCTTCGGTCAGTGTTTGCTTGCTAAGTCAGTGGTTGCTATAGGAAGTCATTGGAAGCCAGTTTTCTCCTATAACTCTACCATGGGGCATGATTTGTACAAAGTTTGAAGAGGTCCACTAGACAGTTACCCACTGAATATCTTAGCTCTAGACCTTGTGGTTTCAGAAAAACGATTTCTAAAGGTTTTCATATAATTGTCTATGTTAAACAAGTGTCTCCCTGGGCGGGGCCAATTTTAATCCGAGATTCATGATTTGAACAATCTTGGTCAACTAAGCGATGCTACATGTCAAATCTCTAAGATCTGGGCTTTATTCTTCAGAGAACATTTTTTTCAGTTTTCTTATTTGTTGCCACAGCAACCATAGCTCTACACGAAAGGGGATTCTTTGAACAATTTTGATAGAGTTTCGTGCTAGAAATATCTCTGCCAAGTTTCATCAACATTAGCCCAGTGGTTTCAGAGGATATGTTGTTGACGGACGGATGACGGACAATAATCCATCCTAGATGCTCATCCTGGCACAAAGTGTCAAGTGAGCTAAATATAATCTTGTTACCATACGCTATTATATTAAGTGCAGCTTTGATGCCAGCTACATTCCTTATACCTGTGTTTTACCTCTGGTAGATAAATCTTTCATCACAATAGCCTTAAATACTTCTTTTTTCATCTTGGTAATTTAATCGAAATAAAACACAAAAGCAAGTATTAAGCTTTACACAACACGTTATCGAACAAAAGTAGCATATGTAATTTTTTACAGTGTACAGTGATATCAGAAATGTCAACAAACTAGTTTTGTCAGTCCATGTACGTGATAGTTGTAAGCGTTTATAATGCTTGTTTTCCAAATCCATTCTTCTGGAGATTGTAAACCTGTGTGTTTTGTAACATTGAACTGAATAAGTACATGTATGTTTAAACTAAGTTGTATTTCATCCAATAATTTACAGATGCCTATTAAAATATGCACAATTTATGTTAAATTTACAGAAGCAACAAAGTAACTAGTATTTTATACCTTTTAATATATACAGTTAATATATATATATGTACATATATTTTTACAACA
This sequence comes from Saxidomus purpurata, assembly GCA_022818135.1. NCBI lineage: Eukaryota > Metazoa > Mollusca > Bivalvia > Venerida > Veneridae > Saxidomus > Saxidomus purpurata. Next base: position 61,700,711 of record JAFMSR010000001.1, on the reverse strand, counting down.
CTATTCATACACGTAAGCATTGTTATAAAGAAAATCACAATATATTTTTAAAGAACGCACTATTATAAATCATATTATATCCTGCAATTATTTACATTATTTACAAAATGAAATGCGACAAATTATATTTCCATTTCACAGGATATTTCAGTACCTCCTTTAGAGACCACTCTATGTCCATCTCTGACTGAGCGAAGTCCCTTCCAAGCATAATCATATCTTCTCAAAGTACGTCCCACTTTAGTTGTGTCACCTTTCAGTAACATTCTTCGAAGGAACACACTACAATTTTTCTTCACCACACTGTCAATTTGTTCTCTTATGTCTTTTCTTCCAAGTAATTTGTTTTCCCAGCTCATATCTGTTGTGGTAGTAAATCCACGACAAACTTTACTGTACGTTACATATTTCATACCCTGTGGTTTTGTCTGAACACCTATCTCATACACTGCCGGAACCTTTGTTTTCCCGAAGAAAATCTTTCTAGCTCTGTATCCACAACCACTTCCTGTTCTTTTGCGGCAGACGTTACTAGCCATTTGTTTAGTTGTGCCTAATATAAGTTTTTCTGTTGGCGATATAACAAGCTGCCACTTGGACCATTGCCTTTCCCTCAGCATGAAGTTGCGCTCTGGTACATTTTCTCTCCGGAGCTTTGGTAAATATTTCTCCAAATACTTCTTGTGGGCTGGTACTGGCTTCACCTTCTTGATACAGGTAGGAGACTGTTTAATCTTCTTAAGAGTTGGTTTTGTTTCTTTTCTGGCTGTAACCGTCTTCGCAGCTTTCCCTCCTTTCCCTAACTTCTCTGTAGCTGCAATACTGACCACTGATGTTGATGTATCAGAGGTGGCGCCCCCTGGAGCTCTGTCTCTCAAATCACCAAACAATTTATGTAAATCCTTATTTATATCTGCCGACCGTGCCCTAACTTCTTTTTCGTAACTCAAAAACAGGTCATCTCCCCTTTCCTTATAGCAGACGGTCATGAGAAAGTCAAAGATATTTTTAAAGTCACTGAGTTTCAAATGCTGACCATCAGTGCGTCTTGCAATTTCTGAGTAAAATTTGTCAGCATTGTATGTGTGGCACTGCACAGAGTAAATTCGAACACCAATTTTACGCAGCTCATCAGCTTCAACCCTCCAGTCTAATTTCAATGTATTTTGTGGATAGTTTGGCTCATGAGGATTGCAGTCTCCAATCATTACAAGCGCCCTCTGTGATCCTGGTGTCCATGACAATTTGGTTCGTACCTCATGCAGAACCAATTCATAGCATTCATCGGAATCCCCACCTCCAGTCGAACTGACATTTTGTGCAAAATCAACAAGTTTCGTAACATCATCTGTGAAATCAACAAATTTTGTAACGTAATTGTGACTGTCACAGTAATCACCATGGGCAAAAACGGCCATTTTTATGCCTGGGATATCAGCTTGTAATCGCTGGACCATGTCAGAGACACGCCCACGTACTTCGTTCAGACATCCACTCATACTTCCTGTAGTATCAAAGGAGAAGACAATCTCCATAGGTCCATTTGGAAGTGCCATTCTTCAGTCAAATACTGAAACAAACAAAAAACGTTATAAATAATTCAACTTTACAATGTATATAATTTATAACTACAAAATTTATTCCAACTTGCTTTCAATCTTTTTCATAAATCTATTTTCTTATGTTTAATGAGCTTGTGTATGGCTATCTATAATAACCATTAGTCGTATGAAACTTTTTCACTTACAATTTTAAGAAATTTAACAGAAAATGACTATCTTACCTTGGTATTAGATAGCGCAAGGAAGAAAACTGTGTTGAGTTATTCGCAATAGTTTTGCAAGAGTTATCTGGATGTTTGCTCAATCGCAAGATGAAGGAAATAACCAATAGCGTAAGTTTATATAGTGAACAAGTAGTTCACTGGGCATGTCTGTATGGATTTGTTCAGACTTGTTTGTAACATGTTTATCAGTCAAACTGGGCATGCTCGTGCCCATCTAAAAATAGATATTACACACAGAAGTGTAGTACACTAAATATAACACTTGTAATCTTTCAAGGTCACTTTAACCAGCATTAAGATCAAGTAGATGATATTATTGTATATAGCTATTTTAGCTTTAATTACCAGTGATGTTCTATATAATTTAAATTGTAGTCAAAATTGTTGGAAGCGAAATGCTTAATCAATGAATGATCGATAGAACTACAGTAAGGCCAAGTTCTGGTAACACAGCGACCAAAGATGATTTAAATTAGCGTGCATTTTCTCTCGCTGCGGAACTTAGGGCCAGAATTCAAAGTAAGGTATAGTTTCTATGTCTATATTTAGCTTAAACGTTCACGTAAATAGCGCCATCTGGCACCCGTTTTTCTAACGAAAATTGATCGTTGTTCTATCATAATTTCAATAAGACGTTGGCGATTTCTCTTTTTTCAAGTGTACATTATTTAACAACAACCTTTATTTGATAAGGGCAATTTTAATGTATTTGATGCATTACAAAACCACAATTTCTGCAGAAATAAATAGTCCGAAGCCAATAACTTAGCGAATATTTTACGTCGAAATTTACAGATTTTGCCGTATATAGCGCGTTATCCGCGCGGTCAAAGATTTTTATTTATTGATATTATAACCATCCGGTTTTCCTCTTAAATGAACACATGAAAAAGGCATGTGTTCACGTTGGATATTTTGTTAAAAACTTCGAATCTCACTAGAAAATGCATATAAACGCGACGTTTCAATGTTTTCAAACCATGACTTCCTTCTTCTAATGCCGAAATACGCAAAAGTGTTACATTAATCGGAAATGGTGAAAATTGTATATTCTAAAAGATGAACGTTTGAGTTCAAGTTAGAATTAATTATAAATGTCCGGGAAGTTTAAATTGTTTTGAAATGTTGATACGTTAACAAAAGGAACAAGCAACGGAGAAAAAAAAATATGGAAATTGTTGACGAAAAGAAACGCGGCTGTTCCGCTACCTGCTTCTTAATGTGCGTGAAGTTAGCTGCTAGTTGCCAGTTGCCGGTTGCCAATTCAATGCCAATTCAATTGGCAACTGGCAACTGGCAGCCAACTTCACACTCTTGTTGCCAATTCGTCTTCACTTGCAAATATTAACCAAAATCCAAATTGTTAAACGACGCGAATTGGCAACTGGCAGCCAGATGCCAATTCGATTTTTATATAAAATCTTAATAAAAGTTGAATTGGCAACTGGTAACTGGCAACCAACTTCATATTCCAGATGCCAATTCAACTTTCACTTGCAAATAGCCAATTCGTTCAACCTCACGAATTGGCACCTGGCAATTTGCAGCCAGATGCCAATTCGAGTTTTATGTTAAAATCTTAATAAAAGTTGAATTGGCAACTGGCAACCAACTTCATATTCCAGATGCCAATTCGACTTTCACTTGCCAATAACAAATTCGTTCAAACTCACGAATTGGCAACTGGCAACTGGCAGCCAGATGCCAATTCGATTTTTATGTAAAAATCTTAATAAAAGTTGAATTGGCAACTGGCAACTGGCAACTGGCAACTGGCAACCAGATGCCAATTCGTTCAACCTCGCGAATTGGCAACTGGCAAATGGCAGCCAGATGCCAATTCGATTTTTATGTAAAAATCTTAATAAAAGTTGAATTGGCAACTGGCAACCAACTTCATATTCCAGATGCCAATTCAACTTTCACTTGCCAATAACAAATTCGTTCAAACTCATCAATTGGCAACTGGCAACTGGCAGCCAGATGGCAATGCCATTTTTTTGTAAAAATCTTAATAAAAGTTGAATTGGCAACCGGCAACTGGCAACCAATTTCAACTTTCACTTGCAAATAGCCAATTCGTTCAACCTAACGAATTGGCAACTGGCAATTGGCAGCCCGATGCCAATTCGATTGTTATGTAAAAATCTTAATAAAAGTTGAATTGGCAACTGGCAACTGGCAACCAGATGCCAATTCGATTTTTATGTAAAAATTTAATAAAAGTTGAATTGACACTTGCCAATAACAAATTCGTTCAAACTCACGAATTGGCAACTGGCAATTGACAACCAACTTCGTATTCCAGATGCCAATTCAACTTTCACTTGCCAATAACACATTCGTTCAAACTCACTCTAGATTTGTTAGGTTGAACGAATTGGCTATTTGCAAGTGAAAGTTGAATTGGCATCTGGAATATGAAGTTGGTTGCCAGTTGCCAATTCAACTTTTATTAAGATTTTTACATAAAAATTGAATTGGCCTCTGGCTGCCAATTGCCCGTTGCCAATTCGCTTTTTATTCACAATTACTGACAGAAGTCGAATTGGCATCTGGCTACCAGTTGCCAGTTGCCAATTCGTGAGGTTGAACGAATTGGCTATTTGCAAGTAAAAGTTGAATTGGCATCTGGAATATGAAGTTGGTTGCCAGTTGCCAATTCAAATTTTATTAAGATTTTTACATCTAAATCGAATTGGCATCTGGCTGCCAGTTGCCAGTTGCCAATTCGTGAGTTTGAACGAATTTCATATTGGCAAGTGAAAGTTGAATTGGCATCTGTAATATGAAGTTGGTTGCCAGTTGCCAATTCAACTTTTATTAAGATTTTTAAATCAAAATCGAATTGACATCTGGTTGCCAGTTGCCAGTTGCCGACTATACCTCGAACGGGGTTGGTGGACCTAACAAGCACAATTACAAACAAAATAACTGGTCAGAATCCCAGAAACAGTCAGCGAGAATAGTTTATACAGTATAACCCCGCATTGCGGTCCCCTTCAAAATCTAAATGGGCACAACCGACCGATATCGGCCTTTTATCGATATATTTCACCCTTGCAGACCACATACACCTGCATTCTGGAAACTGGACTACTGCGGGGGGAACTGATTAATTCAATTTCAGCATGAACCGACAGTGTAAAAATGGACATGTGTCGCCACTTTTAACTAGCCAAAAAGAAAATGTCCTTGCAATCATCATGCCATCAATTTCCCACGAAGCCGCCTTTGATTACTCACCCGCTGCTTCGGTGCACATGGACCAGCTTAGGTCACACCAAAATGATCACTTGGTCTTTGAATCGCTCACCCGAAGAGCTCGGGCTGTTTTGGCCAATTTTAGCCTGTTCTCAAGTCTCATTAAAATTTATATGCGGAAAATCTGCATCGTTTTCAAATTTATAACTTGGGACTCTTATAAAGTAAACAGTACCACAGCATTTAGAACAGCATTTGCGTAGAATTATGCCGACGTTTCTTGCCGGCGCTATTGAACTGGCCGTCCGGCATAATCCTACTTTTTGAATCAAAATAACTTTGTAATTTTTTTTCGCATATGATACATTTTCATACTGTAAGGATCAAGTACAATATATACTCAAACATAATGCAGTCTGCATGCCATATCGACATGAGATACAATTTAACTAACGATGGGAACATTATCAGCGACTATAGTTATTGAAACCAAATTTCATTTATTAAAATGATAATGAAATACCTTTTCACCTTTGTTTTATTCTAGTTCCACCGACCGTGATCAGCTTTTGCCTAATAATTACATTATGTAGCAGTTATCGAATATTTGTCACTTTAGTATAAAACAAAAATATGGCCATGCGAATTTGAAAAGATATTTTCAAAGCTTTCGGCTTTTCTCTTATACAAGAAGACACAAACGTCTAGTAGGAACGCATATGTTTTTTACATGCAGATGAAAATGAATAATTGAAGCAAAATGTATTTTGAGATAATAATATTAAATTAAGAATGAATAACACGAAATATTGGAAAGAAATGAATTAACACTGATGTTTCTAGTGACAGGAGGTTGCTTTCCATTATAACAAAAATATGCATACACGTGTATGTAAAAGTGGAGAACCATACACTACTGTATTCGTGCATAAACGAATTTCAGATTCTGCCAAGTCGCCTGAATTAAATGTTTACCTTGATTAAATCATTACACCCGATAAAGACCCTAACGCCGAAACTGATAGCTCATAGCTCTGATCCGGTGTGATAGGTTCAGGGTTCGAATCCCGCCTCATGCCTTAGTCCATCAAGCTAAAATGTATAGCTGTGACAGTAAACGTTCTACATCTCTCCACGAAAGTGACAAAATTTTGACTGACCGTTCAAAAGCCACTCAATAAGCTACGGACAACACCTTCGTACTCAAACTAAAATATTTTTTTTATAAATTTAACCAGAAACATGCATCAAGTCGCGCTTTAAGCTAATCAAAAACGTTTGGCAATAGTTATTCTTTTGAAAAAGAACCCCGCTGAATCATGTATAGTAAGTATGATGTCCGCTGTGCATTTTACAAACTATAACATAAAGGCTTGATGACTCAAAATTTAACTTGTGGACACTCACAATAAACAAGCGAATAAGCTTGATAATCTTTTAAGAGAAGTGCAGACTATGAATTTACCTGAGGAAAATAACTTGTTTTGTAACCTGTTCAATTTCTCACATAATCATAGTTGGTAGCAAGACTTGAACCGTTTTGAACAGCCATGGAAGTATAAACTACTTACATAAGGCTTGTTCGTGTCATAACTATTTGACTAGAATGATTTTATCTTCTTTTTGTGAAAACAGGTAAAATTACAATTTGCGTACAAGGATATGTTATTGATAAAATCGCTTGTATATGCAAAAAGAAACATTTGCCGCATTAAAGACGATGTGGTTATCAATATCATTTCGGATATGCATGGAAACAAATGCATAATTTTCTTGAAATGTGTACTTTCGCCTACATCTCTTTCCAAAATAGAATGTGTCATTATTTTTAAACCAATCTGCACATTAACATCTTAACTAATGCAGGACTAAGTGGTTATCAATATTATTCCGGATATGCATGGAAAAAAATGCATAATTTTCTTGCAATGTGTACTTTCGCCTACATCTTGAAACTTTTCTGCACATTTATATATCTGCCATCCATAACTAATGTATCACACCTATCTCTGCTATTTTGGTTTTAAAGTAATATTGAACTTAAAATAAATGTCAAATTTAATTACTTCAAAAGCATAACAAAAACAGAATACTTGCAAGTATTATTACCAGTCATCATCGGTACAATCAAAATATACAGTAAGGTTGTTATACAATTAATGGGTGGAATTATATAGCGATTTATTACAGAAGGTCTCTATGTTGATTATTTGTGCCAGTATTTTATTTATTTATCATTTTACGTTCATTGAAGATATTACTTATATTTGGAGAATAAAATCTGATAGATCTAGGGTGTGTCCAGTTGATGATGTTTTGCATGTTATGAGATGTACTTTTAACTAGAGTTATCACTGAAGGTGATTCACACTTTTGCGCTCTTGATTTAAATAACAGAGATTTTTACCATTTTAGGGAAGGGTCCGGGTCCAGACAGATTATCACATTACAGGAAATGGTGGAAAGCATAAATGTTTATGTCATATATGTAGTTGTATCATATTTCTATAACTGCAGGCATGTTTTCTTCAGTGAAAGTTAAAATAAGACAACGAAAAAAGGTTGCAGCTAGGATGGTGTTTAAAAGTCAATAATGGTATACGTTTTTTTTTTCTCTCTTTTTTTTAAGAAATAAGTAATAGCAAAACAGTTTTCGATACATTATGTTCTTTATAGAAAGTAATATTTAGAAAATACAAAAATATGTCCAGGGATCGAAGTGACAGATATATTGCTTAGCTTCCAGACCCGGGGCTTGGGATGCGGACGAGGACCCGAAACACTTCCAAAAACTTAACAACTATAAATATGCTACATATCATAATTTTTTGTTTAAGGGTCCTAAGTGTCGAAGTGCGGTTTTGTACCCGGAGAACATTCCTTCTTTTATCACACTGAAGAGGAAATGTTATTGTCCGAACAAATTAACCTGATCCTGACCTTTATGCATGAATATATAATTCAGTGACTGCGCTGCATAATAGCGGTACTTTTCGTTAGCATTACGGACATTCTCGCCGGTTTACAATTGTTATTACTGCTAATAAATGACAACAAGAGATGTATTGACCGCCCAATTCTTTACTAGAAATACAACAGTTCGAATCACGTAAATTGATTTAATTTTTTTTTTAATTTATCTGGTACTAGCCATTATGTACAGCTAATGCAGTCGATCACGTAATGCAGCATTACGTGGTTTGTGTTTCTTTTTGAAAAATATTAAAATGTTGAAAAATAAATAAGATGAAATACTATTATATTCCTGAAATATAAAAAGTTTAAAACATTTAATGGGCTAAACCATGAAAAAAACTAATTTCACTAACTTTTTGGCAGGACTCGAATGCCCGACGTACAGATTGGAACTACGAAAGAAAAAGTTTGCTACCAACTGAGCTATTGAACCGATAGCTATTCTCCATAGACCTGAATGATATTTGTCAATTATTTTAAACAGCTGACCACGTGCACCTCCGTTAGATGAAAACCGAAAATATATATAATAAATCGACCTAGAAATTTTGCTAATAGAGGTCAGCAGAATCAGGTTAATTTGTCCGAGTAATAACACGTTTCAAATTGGGATCAGTAATATAAACTGGTAATAACGCCATATAATACAAAACTCATTATGGATAATGATTCTTTTTTACTTTAAATCAAAGGACTGAAAGTGCTGGAGGATCGATTGTCTCTGAACAACACAGTCTGCACACATACATGTGTAAATATATTAGGACAACATAGACTGTACACATACATGTGTGAATATCAGAACAACCCTTGCACGAGTAAAGTTATAAACTGGAGACACAACTGTCCACAAATTTTGACCTTTCACCATTTGTGTAAACTTTACTTTTGAGATAGGAACCCATGTGCTTACATTATGTCATTCAGTGACTATGTTCAACTACCCTATGAAGTATTAAGCTGTGAATCGTAACTGAGAAATGGATTTTGACAAAACTGAACTGAAAATTTATGGTTTGAACAACTTTAAATGTCATTCAAAAGTTATGGGATATGCCCATAAGGTTGATTGTATTGTGCGAATTAATTCGGATTTAACGTCGCACCCAACAGCTAAGGTCATATTGCAACTTCCGGCTTTCTTGGAGGAGGAAGACCCTTGGTGCCAATTCCCTGTATCATAATTTGGGGATCATTTAGAAACTCCGAGGGTCATACCCTTTATTGTAAAAAAAAGGCGTGATTGACTATGTGTTAAAGAAGTTTTATTCAGTTTACTTCTGTAAAACTGCATGTGATACATCACAAAATGGTGGGTAATCAAAGGGTTGGCAAGACAACAGGTGTTTCTCTTTGGATGCTTTCCATTTTGTCACTGCATCTCAAAAGTCAAATTTGTCCACAAAGCGAATTTTTCATAAGTGCATTCAACCATAGACATTAAACTTGGATATTATTTGGCACACTTAAACCCCTTTCAATATTGACAGTCTGATCGAAATGACTACAAAATGATCATTAAAATCACTCAGAAAGACGTTTTTGTTTCCCCAATTAAGGTTCGTCGACCATCTCTTGTTGTGCGCCTACGATCTATGATGACGGTATCATAGGAATCAACACACACAAAAACGCAATGGTACAAAATGCGGGTCGATCCGAAATCAGACGACAACGACGACGCAATAGGGTCAAAATGAAACATATCCCATACCGGAAGCGTATTTTATCAACAATTTATCTTGCATTTCGAAGCGTTTTGAGAGGTTTTGAAATGTTGTTATTGTAGTAATTTGATCATACACATTTTAATTGCGTCATAGAAGACGCTCTTTGCTATATCTGTTGCGTCATTGACAAAATGAGTGCGTCAATACCACAGAAAACGCGCTCTCGCGGAAACACTGAATTTAGTGTATCCGGTGTAGCGATACGTATTTCACGGGTCTTACATTTCTCATGTCACACCGGTCTGACGATAAAAACCGCGTAGGAAAATAGTTCTATACAGAACAGATACCTCGTTGATTTAAATTACAAATTATAAGAAAAACAACCATATAATATTATGCTATTCTGTAATGTTTTGATATTATTTAGATAAATCATTTTTAAAACAGAGGACAGTAATATAGAACTACTTTTCGGTCGTATTCGACAAAAAATTGTGTTAAGAGTTCGGCCGTAAGGGTCTGAAATACTCTGTTAACTTTGGATACGACTGAATAAATCCAATCGATCCAAAAACAATACAGTTGTAAAAGTTTAAACGCATACTGTATATGTCCCACAAAATTTTTCTGCAAAAATTATTGATAGCGCATAAATTATTTCAGTGTTTGTCATAAAACATTGTAATAGCGACGTATAACGTTCTTGTCAAGGTGGCGTTTTTAGCATTTGATCGTAACTTTAAAAGGTTTTTTAGCAAAAATCCAACGTGAACACGTGCCTTTTTTAACCAGGTTTCCGAAGGAAAAATCCTGGTTATTAGATTGGGGTATGTTGGCGGGCGGGCGTAAACAATTTCTTCTGTGCGCCACTCCTCCTACATTTCTCAACGGATTTCAACCAAACTTTCACAGAAGTATTGTCATGAAGTGCCCTGGCGCATATTGTCGGGGTTTTGTGATTCGGTCATTTTTGACAGAATTATGGCCCTTTGTTTTTTTTCACATGTAATTCTTCTGTGCGCAACTCCTCCTACATTTCTCAATGGATTTCAACCAAACTTTCACAGAAGTATTGTCATGAAGTGCCCTGGCGCATATATTCCGGGTTTTGTGATTTGGTCATTTTCGACAGAATTATGGCCCTTTGTTTTTTTTCACATGTAATTCTTCTGTGCGCAACTCCTTCTACACTTCTCAAGGGATTTCAACCAAACTTTCACAGAATTATTGTCACCAAGTGCCCTGGCGCATATTGTCGGGGTTTTGTGATTTGATCATTTTTGACAGAATTATGGGCCTTTGTTTTTTTCCACATAATGTAATATATATAGAGAAATACTCTTCTGTGTGCAACTCCTACATTTCTCAAGGGGTTTCAACCAAACTTTCACAGAACTATAATTGTTAACTAAAGAATATTGAATGTATAATGTTCTGCCCCTGGTCGTCCGTCCGTCCGTCCGTTAGCAATTTTGTGTCTCCTTATTTAAGTATATATAAAAGGGAGAATACTCTGTTATTATAAAAGGGAGAATACTCTGTTATTACTGTCTATTTTTAGAATAGATTACCAGTCCTGTATACTTTGGAGTATTCTGTTACAGTAAGATGACAAAATTTCTCATGAGACCAGCGGTTCAAACCCCACACAGAGCAAGTTTTTTTTTTTTTTTTTTTTTTTTTTTTCTTTCTTTTTTTTTTTAATAATTTTTGCCTGAATTATGGCCCTTTGCTTTTTTTCCACATATGTTATATATAGAAGAATACATTTGCGCTCGGCCAGCAGACTGGAAAATGAAAGTCTGGTTTTGTGACAATTTCCTGTCACTTGTTATTTGATTATTTTTGAGAGCAAAACCTTATGCACATAATATCAAAAAATAAAAAAACGTTGACCGCGTGGATAACGCGCTATACGGCAAAATCTGTAAATTTTGACGAAACAAATTCACTACATTTTTTGGTTTCGGACTATTTGTTTTCGCAGAAATAATGGTTTTGTAATGCATCAAACACATTAAAATTGCTCATACCAAATAAAGGCTGTTGTCAAAATGATGTACACTTGAAAAAAGTGAAATCGCCTAAATACTATTTAAATTATGATAGAAAAACGATCAATTTTCGTTAGAAAAACGGGTGCCGACAGGTGGCGCTTTTTACACGAACGTTAAAGCTAAACAGGAAAAAAGAATTCTATTTTTTTCGAAAATGTAGATGTGGATTTTTACCTGGGCCAAATTTAGTACTTTTCCGTCTACTTTTTGATTTCTTGTCTTAAGGTCCGCAACTTCCATAACGCAATTGTTGATATTGGTTCTATAAAAGCAGAACTTTTTGTAAGGTATGTATGTATGTATTTTTTTCAGTACCAAGGATAACACAATAAAGAGCAAGCTCTTATTTCCATTGTGGTCCTTTATTTTAGAGACAGAAGCAGATACAAGGGAATCCGGGTACCAGACCCTAGCTCTTTAAAGAATAGACCCCTTGGTTCTTTTCTACGTGCCCGGTGTATTATACACTATAGCACCGATACACGCGAGACTACCTCTGGGTTTCTAACCAGTTCATCTCAGATAAGTGGGAAACACTGAAAAGCGTTTCTGAAATATCCAGTGCCCCGGCCGAGAATCAAACCGGGGACCTCCGGATTGGTAGTCCAGATCGTTAACCACTCGGCCACCACACCACCACCAGTAAGGACCTGGGACGAATATATACTGGAGCAATAATATTAGTATTAGTAATTAGAAATAGTATATTGCTCCAGGTGAGACTTTAACTTCAAAGACATCTTTTAGAAACAGGCAAAAAATGATCGCTCCTTCCACATTAAATCAGCTATGTAGACGTGGCACTTTAGTAAAATGTGGCCGCTTAATTTTAATTAATTTAATACCTCGCTTAAACAAATAATCATTTTATATTGAGTTATAATCAATTGTATTCACAAGTTTCAAAAATGTGTCGACAACTGTAATTATAAACTAAATGTTCACATATTTTGTGGGATTTTTTGCAGTTTTACTGTCATAACTGTATTTCATTCTGTTCATCAAATGTTCTTTACTTCAAACAGGAATTACGTATTGCCACCCCGCAGCTGTTTCACATCTTACTGAGTGTGTTTAGTACATTCACGTAAATAATTGGAGGAAATTCTGCAATTCACAGTTTCTTCTTCTTCTTCTTCTTCTTCCGGATAATGTGCAGCAATCCCCTGAAGCATCGTTCCTATAAATAATGAAGTTACAATATAAAGATATTAGTTTCAAATCATCAAATATTGATGTACATTATTGTTTCGTAAATGCAGGTTTTGCAGATATACAAGTATCCCATGGAACTATCGATCTGCATTTGTAAGATACATTTGAATCTTATCGTCCTATATTGTGAGCTGTATTTAGGCAAAATTAAAAGTTTGCACACTTTAGTAGATCTTCAAAAATAGTATTGTCTGCTATTGTCGGTATTTGGTTGGTTGTTTTGTTGTGAATGGTGTTTCCATACATCCTTCAGTCTTTGAGAAAACCACTTGTAGATTCTTCAACGGTCAGTCATTTGATCAATGGTTTATAGTCGGATGTTTAGTGACAATTGATACGGCCTCCTGAACAGAAACACATTTGTACTCTGACTGACCTAAAAACCATCACATTATTTTTGTGCACACAGTTTAGCAAAGGTTGGCACTAAAGTTGAATTCAAATAGGACAGTTTAGATAAAGGTATGATGCTCAATAAATATCAGCATATATTTTCGTTATAGTTCACTGTATCTATATCATATCCCCAAATGTTGTACAATTTCCTTTGATGACATTGAACTCATCAGTATTTTAACCAAACAAGTTTACATTTACCGTTACCAATGCGTCTACGAAGGGAGTTTCTTATTGTAGGTCCCATGTCAATCAGACAGACAATAGCTAAACAAAATACGCATGCAAGACTTGGAAAGAGATGGACAACAGAATTGGTTTGGTTTTGAGTTTGACACCAATGTTTCAACAGTATTCTTGCCATGTACACGTGGACAGTTAACGTTACCATCGTTCCTGGGAAGGACAAGTACTAGACCCCTATCCTCTGTGAGAAACTGCCAACTTTCTCAAACTAGACCTATCACTAAATGTGATTAATACCCCTGAAAGACTGCTTTATAAACTGAGGAAGTTCGTAGTAACAGAATACCTTGCAAAAAAACTAAAATAGAGATATTGTTCTTGGCAATAACTCTTTAATTAGTCAAGAAAGAGTTATGGTTCTTGTACACTGCACTTCCTCTCATTGTGCTTGACAATTGTACGAAGTTGTATTGAATTCAAACCAGTAGTTTTCAAGTAATGCTCTGGACAAGGAAAAGTAACAAAGTGCAATAACTCTGTAATTAGTCAAGATGTTATGGTTCTTGTGCACAGCACTTCCTCTAAATGTGCTTGACCATTTTATGAAGTTATATTGAATTCCAAGCAGTAGTTTTCGAATTATGCTCTGGACAAAGAAAAGTAACAAAGGGCAATAACTATGTAATAAGTCAAGATAGTTATGGTTCCTGTGCACTGCACTTCCTCTAAAATGAACTTGACTATTTATGAAGTTTTATTATCCTTCCATGAAATTTGCAGTCTTCTGATTGGTCAACGATCCATAAATAGATATTGATATTTACGGGCAAGCCGATAATATACACTTGACCCATCCCGTTACTGTACCCCATGCTAAACGTGAACTTGTTTGCCGCGTACACTACGTCAATGTATAAGTCTGTGCTGATTTGTGACGTCACATAGTGACATTGAGGTATTATATGGGATTTGAAGGTCTGCTTAAGTTCAGCCGTTAAATAAATAAAACATAAACGGAATCTTTCAATATTAAAGACAGTGAAGGGTAATAAAATTATTTGTTTTTGACGTGATATATGGGGATATATAACCCGCCTCGACAAGTAATATATCCCCATATACCACTTCAAAAACCAAATAACATATAACTTTGAATATATGGTAGTTTTCAAGTAATGCTCCAGACAAGGAAAAGTAACAAAGGGCAATAACTCTGTAATTAGTCAAGATAGAGTTATGGTTCTTATATTCTGCACTTCCTCTCATTGTGCTTGGCCATTGTATGAAGTTGTTTTGAATTCCAACCCGTAGTTTTCGAGTTATGCTCTGTACAAGGAAAATGCAACAGACTGGCCGACTGACTGACCAACCAACCACCGGGTGACTCCTATATACCCAACTAAACTATGTTCGGGGGTATAATAAAGAGTCATGATCTGTAGCGAGGCTCAAACCCATGGCTCTCATCAGTGCGAGGTTATGTGATTACAAGCCAGCAACCTTTACTTTCGAGACCAGGGAATAGTTAATAGTAACAACAAAGTCTTTTTAGCTCCAATTCTTTTACTTTATATACATAACAAACCAGAGGTATAGCTTTATTTCTGATAGTTACCAACTTGTAAATATAATCTAAACTTCAAACAACACGAACATATTTGATCACATTGCAAAATACCAACAGAATTGAACAAATATCTTATTACTTTAAATACAAAACATGTACTGCAGCGTTTTTCTACCCCACCACACTATTATTTAATATATCTCTGTTACATTTACGTAGAAACAACATAATTAATCTAAAACTGTTTGTTACTTGTATTTGTTTTTTTTCTTCACTATTTTTCACGAAATTTTGGAAGGAATGTTATGAAATGTTTTAAGCCAAAATATATATTGCTGCAAGATGTCACATTATGCATATTAGCTAAACAACAAAATATCAATGTCGCAGTTAATTTAACGCTGAATTTTTTTAACAACGTATGGCAAGCTTGTGTAAACAGTTGGGGCTTTCTGGAGAACATTGAAGCCTAAATCTCAACAATCTTTTGTCAAAATTGACTGCATGCCCAAATCTTATTATACAAGAACATTTTTCTTCAAACTACCCTTTAAATGCACATTTTAAAGTAAATAATGACCAGATCTTTCGAATCACAAGATTTTTCTACAATAATCTGTTACTATAAAACTGACAAATATTTGGTGCATGGTAACAATTGGCACAGTATGGCACTCATTCTGTGTTTCAAACTGTTCGGTTTCTGTACATAACTTTGCTATAACTATTTTCGGTGGTAAAATGTAATATAACAATAAGCAAAATTGCAATGTTTGAAAGAAAGATCGAATAGATTTCAGCACTTTATCTTTAAACCATCTTGGTTTGTTAGTATTGAATTAAATGTAATTTGGTAAAACTTTTCTTATTGTTTTTACTTCACACGACTGAAACACAAATTTCTGGGTACAATATTAAGCTATTGCAATGTGTACAAAGGAAACCTTGCATAGTGCTATTCTTTATGTAAACTGAATTTAAACCTTGGAATTTCAACTTTGAGCTGTTTAATCACATAAAACAAAGATTTCATAACTAAATCATTTTTGCAACTACCTACAAATGCTTTCCACTGGTTTGGATCTTTAATAAATTTGCCCTATGCTTTTGTTGTAAAGCGATAAAAATACTAAATATTAATACAATAATTTCCCTATTGAGATTTTCCACATTTTGAAATGAAACAATACAAATTTGAACACATTGCAGCTGAATCTCAAATCTTACTACTACACACAGTCAGGGTTGTCAAAACAAGCCAAAACAAACTGCATCACAAACGTTTGAATTTTGAAAATTACGTGCGCCAGGCTTACAGTATTGCTTATATAGTTGCAATATCTGTACACAGTAACTTTAGCAATGAAACTTACAATACTGACTAGTATATTTACATGTAGTTACAATGTTTGTATTAGTACGCCCATTCCCCAGAAAGGGCTACCAAAGAAATTTTAAAAGAAGCTGTTGCCCTTAGTATATAAGCCTGTGAAACTGAGAGAGATGAAGCGACCTCTCTCACACAATGATAAATAAATGGTAACAATGACACCAGCTTTCATCAAACTTTGGAAATGAGCACATCTGCGATGCAAACTTTACAATACACACTGCCTGGTAAATGACAACCCTGAATGATGTATAAATGTATTTCAAAATATCTCTCTGAAATGACTTTTTTCTGTGATAGCTGGCACACAAGAGTGAAAAGTAATTATCTCATAATTTTTGTTGAAGTAGTAGAATAGAAACATACGGTACACAACTACTGTCCATCTCATGTTGACAACGAGATCATAGTATAAACAAAATTTAAACAAACATGATGTCAAAACACTGACAATGTACTGGAGAATGTTTTAAGACCTATTTTTAAGAATTCTACCAATTCCTGGCTAAACAAATTGTATCAAATATGCACCTTAGCTAATAACAGGAATTTTGTGTTATGGTTTTTGAACAACACATTTTGCATCAATCTAAAACTATGTCTAGTCTTAGTCTAATAAACACAGTGCTTAGATCTGATTCAAACTGACTTATGAACAAAATATATTCTAGGCGTTAGCGAGATCTATTCATCTTTATAGTAAGCTCTTAAATAGTGACAGAAAAAAAGTACAAGGTAAAACACGTAACTATAAATAAAGTGAAACAAACAAAACATGGGATATTCTCAAAACACTTCTGCCCCCTAAATGCTTGCAAAAAGTGCCATAATTCTATAATATAAAATAACTCAGTGAGTGTAAACTACAAAAGAATTTTCAAAAAAGTAAAAAAAACTTTTTTTAACAGGTGTTTCTGACTTGTTATAAATACTGAATTGGTTGTCATTCTTGCAATGGCTTTATCTAGTTACCAGCTCCCTCAAGAATGAATGACAACTGTTTAAGACAGTGTTTTTCACAGACTGACAGATGTACTATCATGTGCAAGCAATTTACAGATTTATAACAAAAATCAGTACAAGAATTATGACAAATCAATAAAGATACAATTCTGTCAAGATTTTAACCATTAAGTTGGCAGATTTTATTTTGGATCACAGACATTTAATAATATTTGTACTTGAATAAAAAGTATATTTAGAATATTTACTATGCTCCTTTAGAAAATCAACTTACAAGCATTTTCATATTATTCACATCCATATTTTTCATACGCCATACTTACTTGAATAGTATATTTACAAAAGCTGTTCCATGACAGCATGCTCTAATTCTATCAAAAAGTGTCTTATTTTATTACATTTATCCTCTCACAAGTCTCCAATATTTTTAATTTTGCTAACTTAAGTATACGTAGAGTTTCAAATAAATTCAAGGAATGGTTACTGAATGCCAAGATAGGAGAATCATACAAAAATAAATGAACAAACGTCAACCTCTGTATTAATTTCAGTTATGATTTATCTAGATCGCTTGATACCACTGTAACTTATAGAAGACAACTGCATTTTCTCCACCCCTCCTTTTCTTATTCTTAAAATTGTTAAACTTAAAACCCATGAGATACAATAGGAGACAAAAATGGGTATTCAAGAATATGTATGTTGTTATATGCACATTAAGAACTACTTTTAACACTAACAGCATCTCATTCTGATCCTGTATGACTTTCTGTAATGTACGATATAGAACTTCTAAACATTCTATAATTTCCACTTGTTAACAGTATAATTTAAGTCACCAAATAAAATCTGCCACTTAAGTTACCAAAATAGATGGGTTTTTTCTATAAACAAGACAAACAAACAAATGCTAATGTTAACAGGTAAAAGCATAATGCAAGGACATTCAAAAAATATATCAAGCTTAAACAGTTGCGGAAAATGAAAGAATTGTTAGGGAATGAGGTCACCAGTGGAGTAAGAATGTCTACTAAAACTGCAAACCAAGAATAACAAGTCATCTCATTTAGAAATAATACAATTTCTATCTTGTGCATATCTTTAGAACACAAATTCTACTGTTAACCTTTTGAACAAGGTCTTATATTAACTTAATTTAGATCTAACTCATGGTATTGGATACTTATTGAATTTGATAAGTATGCCATTAACAAGGGATTGAAGAAACTTCTGATTTAGTGCTACAGAATGTATTTTCGAAAATGAACAATAATTTCATGCATTTTTGAAGTCTCTTTAGAATTCACTGGACACCGTCACCATATTTTATTTATACTGCATCAGATAACTTGGAAATGTCACCTTATTGTTTTACTATTTTCTATTAATTACCTTCGAACATTCCTAAAAAACTGTTCCTTTATTCAGAACTTACGATTAAAGCAAGAACCCTCAATAGAAATTGACTGGGATAATATATTTGGAATGTAAATTGCCAATTTATCATAAATGTTATACAGAATTTTTCAAAACACTTTAGCCGAAACATCTAAAACCAACCAACAACTTTAAAATGTAACAGTGACTTACATGAAGACATTTTTATTTGAAAGAGTTTGTGTTGTGCACCTGCAGCTGATTTTATGAATGAAAGTGCATTATCTATTATACACAACTACAGACATGTGCACATTTTATTCCAATGTTTTGTGTCTTAATTATTGTACACCTGCTGTTTTGTGAAATGTAACCCCTCAAAGTTTTAACAATACTACTCAAAAACTGTCAACAAGACTAAATGTGTATTTCACAATATTAATTTGTAATACCCTTTATATTAAATACTGATTAAAGCAAGCAAGAAATTGAATAAACAGTCACTTCAGTCCCTCAATGTGCCAATTGTACCAGGCTAGAACAACAAGATACTTTTTAAATTATTAGGCATTTTAACTTGGCTATGAATTTACGTATGTCCTATGTATTTACGTATGTCCTATCAGGCAGCGTTTCTGCAAGTGAGCTCTATCTAAAGATTTTGTTTACAATATCTACATGAACAATGTCGTGAATCTGACTTGTGTCCCCAAAGGAAGTATCCTTGATGATAAAGGGCATGTTGGAAGCCGGATATTGATTCTCCTAAGAAATGTATATAAGCATAATTATGAAATTCCATTATAAACTTTGACTGGTTTCTGAGTAATTTCACTACTTAACTTACTCAACAAACCCTGGCAGATGTATTTTATTAACAACAAAAAGACAAAAGAAAAAGTTCTTAACAAGTTTGAGTTACTACGCACAAACAAAAATCGGCAATAAAGTAATACCTCATGCATGCAAAGTAATTAGAACCAGAATGACAGGGGCATTTGTAACTTTGCATATGTCTTTAAGCAATCAACAACTAGTTAACAGTAACTATAACACAACAGGAATACATGTGTATATATATAAGTTTATCATTTTTACAAAATCCTTACAAAAACCAAACAGCAACTGTTCTAACAAATTTCGTTTTCATATTTGATTGGAATTATAACTGCAGCTATGCAAATATAAGATCAAATGTGTAGAAAAACTCTTTCCCTGAATAAATATACCCATGTTTCTGACCTGGTCAAAATATTTACAATAAAGGGAATCAAGTACATGATTACAAAGGTATACAGATTTTTATTTGTATGAGATTATAAATGTGACCCATGGCAAGAAGTGTAAACCTTCATGAGTGGTCTAAGATGGCATTTTGTATTAAGAGTAGGTTCCACCGTATCTATTATCTAAACAAGGATGTGCTATTCATCGGATCAGAATCATTGGCCAAACAATACACATGTAATGGCATATTTCTTCACCAAACTTAGAAAGAATTGACTAGAAACCTCATTTAGACTGACTTGATGTTGCAGTAAATCTGCACAAACTAAGGATATTGCATGGTGTTTTTGACCAGGCTGCCCCAAGAAACATAGGCATTCTGTTCAAGGAAATGTGATATTTCACTTAATATAGGCAAAAAAAATCTGTTGTGTTTTGTAAAACTCTCAATATTGTATTATCTGGAAACAACCTAATGTCTCTATAAACACTTTATTTAGACCTATAGCTGAACAATGCACCACATTCACAGATATAAAAAAATCTAGCAAATTACATACACAAACAAGTAACACAGTAATATTCTTCATATGTAGATCTTAAGTCAATAACAAAAAAGAAAGTCAAAGTTTGTACTGCTCACCTAAAACAAAGTTTCTGTAGCAAACAGACAAAACAATGATCACAATTGACCTCCCTCCTGTGCTTCTTGCACAGGTGAGCAAAACAGAAAACTACAATAACTTATAGAACTACGTAAATCTCAAGAAAGCAAAAGAAAAATGGCCATTTTTGGTACAAAAAAATTCACACACATGCATCATATTTCTGTATTTTTTTTTAAAGCAACTATCTACATTTAGTTTAGTATTTTATTTTTGGCTATAAGGGATTCCTTAATGATCAAAGTATCAATATTTGAAATCAGAACAGAAACATTTGAAAAGATTATCAAAAAGATTAATTTCAAAACTGATTTGGTTTCATTCAGGGCAAGCAACCTACTCCTGTATGGATACAAACTTGCTTTTCACTCATACTTTCAGTCTACAAATAGTTGAACATAATTTACCTGAAACTTGTGTACCATGCACACTAGCACAAATTCCCATAGAAAATCAGTAAAAAGAAAGGTCTTAAGTCTCAACAAAATATTAAAAAATCACAGACAGAAAGATAAATATTGTGTGAGCAACCATGATAAAAATCCCCATTCTTGTCCAGAATTTAACCCAGTCTGAAGTAATCTTAAAACAACATTAAGTTAGGACCACTTTTATCAAGGGAATTTCAGTTCAATGTGCTTTTAGAACTATCAAGCAAGTGTTTATAATTCTAAAATGATTTGCTGATACACTGATGTTACATTTTAACTTATATTATATTATAATATATGCTTTGTATATACTAGGAGACAAGCTACACAAACCAAAATTAACCAGTACAATGTCAGAAATTTTCACTGTATTAGATGAAGGAATTCTTTAAAGATTTGAAAAAATATTTATTTTTTTTACAGAAATGGCATCATTTCCATCACTTTTACTTCAATCAATTGAATTGCCATTGATTCAAAATGTTGACCTTCTGTCCATCCTTTTCTTCATCATTGAATTGCATTGTCAAATGTTGACACCCCTTTCTGTCCATCACTTTTACTTCACATTGAATTGCCATTGATTCAAAATGTTGACACTTTCGCCATCCTTTTACTAGAATGCTAAAATGTTGACACTTTACTTACTCTTTCAATTTCAAATTTAGCTGATGGATAAGGCATAAGTTCATAAAAGTGCACAGTACACAAGTTTTCATTGTAAAACAATCTTCTTATTCGATTTTCTAGACTTACTGATACAACAGAAGTAATAATAAGGTACACACACAAAAAAATGAAATATTCCAAGTCTATAACAGAATTACCAAATCGTAAATTAAATGCAGTTAATGGAAATCAAGTAAATAAGATCAGGTAAAAAAAATCAAACAAAAATATTGAGCCTATCTATATGTGATCACATAGCAAAATGTATAACTAGGTCTGAGGTTTACAATGAAGAGGTGCTAGAACATTGGAATGGAAGTGGACATCTGAAATGAGGGAGGAGCTATACTGGAATGGGGGAGGGCATGTAAGGAATGATTGGTCACTACAGTAAAAAACAAAATAATTAGTGATGTCATATTGCTGCCTGTTACACAGTGACAAAAAATTAGGTGACTATATATTATAAGGAATAAGAGAACAGATTTTGAATTCAGATAATACATTGTTTATGACATCTACAACTATTTGTTTCTGAAAATACGTGAACAATCTAACTCCAGGAAATCCTGTTAAGCTAAGATTTCTACATAAACATCCGTCTGAATTTTCAGTCTTTTGAAACTGATGGAGGAGTAAAAACTTGAACAGGATATTATAACCAGTTTGCTCATAAAAATGTTATTCAAATAACAAGTTTGTAATATGGAAACATAGCACTATCTGCATATAATCACAGTAAATCTACATGAGGATATGTCTATATGTCTAATATGTTTATATCAAGCTGAGGAATAAAGAATATCAGTTACAGTCACTGATTTATCACATTTTTGACTTCAAACACAGACTAAATAAAAATGTGACCAAACAAAAATAATCCTTACATGTGAAATTTATCTTTAAGAAAAATCAACAAAACCACCCTTATAACAGAACTGAAAACAAAACTTTGATACAATTATTTTTTTTAAAACAGGGATGTCAAACTTCTAATAAATTTGTTTCAGAATAATTTAACTCATTTTTTATAAAGACAAGTTACCTGTATCTGAAAGAAATTTCTGGTGAAAACATAAATATTCCTTAAAGAGTATCCCTATTTGTATCTCAACATACTTTAGTAGAGTGATTCCTTTGAGATCTTATGTAAGAACTGGGCACCAAGGTTATAATTCTCTTTCTTTGAGACCAATTATCTGATTGGTCAGAAGTGACATTTGTTTCCAAAACTGACCAATCAGATACAATACATTAGAGACTGGTTTCAAAGCAAAGATTTATAATCTCAGGTCCTGACTGTAATTATGGCAAGGTACATTTTATAGAGAGGGTATTTTGTTCATAACAATATTTATACATTTATAAAGTTGAGGAGTACACACAAATATAACTCAAACAACACTTGGTTACAACTGTTTAAAACAAGTACCAAAATTATCTCCCCTGATATATATATGGCTATGCACCTGTATACATGCTAAATGTATTGCGGAAGAACAAAAACAAACTGAAATACCCAAATGAGCCAGGCTGTGCAAAAAGCAACATCTTAAAGTCTGGGGTCATTTCAATCACAGAGAAATACCAGTAATTCACTATCTTCAAAAGCGACTAGAAGACACCAATCTGTATAAGTCATATTAATCACAAACCTGATTCCTATTTGAATATATCTTCTGTAATTGTTCCTCCATAATATAATTTTAAATGCATAAAGATTTGGTATTAATTCCCCAGAAAATAAGATGAACATGAAATTGGCACATTTTATCATTTAATAACTGAACAACAAAATGAAAAATTATCCCCCTTATTAAGTTAGAAAATGAAGACAACATAAATGTTTGAGTCATATTCAGTGTGAACACAACATAATTGTTATCACAGCAAGGTTAGGACAGAACAGACAGAATATCTTACATATGTAGTCAACATAGCAACCTGTGTTTAGCAATAGTTTGGCAGTAAAACAGTCTTACAAATGGTATATACTAGATACATTTGTGAGCTGTAATTTCAGTTTGCTATTGCCTTATGGCTTATTTGCCATTTACATAAAATAACATAATAAATTTTATTACCCTTGTGTTTACAATGATTTGAAGTTGTAAAATTAAACTTGTCTCTGTAACTAAAGCATATGAAGGCTACATAAGTAATTTTGCACAAGTTGTACAAATAAAAGGAGAGTGTGACCTGTCTATCTATTACAATATATATATTTCACACTTCATCTACAAGTTGAGGCAACTAATCTAACTTCCTTAACATATGCTTTAAAAAAATCTAAAACAGCAACTTACATTTCGAAGTAAACAAAACATTTTTACAACATGCATCTAAATCTGTATTTTCCTATAAATAAAATGCAAGTTCAAATTTTAATACACAGTTTCAGTAAATACATGCACATTATATAAAATGTTCTGAATTCATAATTGCGAAATAAAAAATATAAATGTAAAAATGATCAACTTAGAGTCTATATCATGACATTTTGAAACAATGATGCAGTAAACACACATGAAAACTGAACATCTATATCACACCGTGTCTTGGATAGAGGGAATGAACTGGATTACAATGTACACACAATGGCAACCTGTCCTAACATTTTTTTTCATTTTTATGATTTTTATAGCAAATATATATATATTTTTGTTGAGGTTGGATCTATCTCTTTTTTTTTTCTTTTTTTTATACTTTTAAATTTTTTTTTTACTTTTTTCTTTTTACTTTTTTTTTTTACTTTTGTTCATTTTTAACTTTTTTTGGTATTTTCATTTTTTAAACTTTTTATGAACATACACAAAACCATGCTTGCTAAGAGCATTCTTTTTATTTTTATATCTTCATCACTGTAATCAATGAAGAATTTTAAACTCCAAATTTAATATGAAAATCTGTGAGTTATTTCCTCCAGTTAGGACATTTTTTATGACTTTGATTTTTTTAAGTACTTAGAAAACAAAAAGAATGCAATCAACATATCTGGTTCTGATATTTTTTAGTAATTTTCTTTTCTTTTTTTTCACTTTTTTTTTTACTTTTTTATTTATTTTTTTTACTTTTTTCCCCAAGGTTTATCTTTTTTTTTTACTTTTTCGTTAATTTTTTTCTTTCAAATTTCCGTATCTTGATATATATGCATAAGTTACATACCATTTCCCAACATTTATGTCCCCTGATACTCCATTCATACTTATATACAATATACACTTTTTTTTGTCGGACAAGGTATGAATAAACTACCAGTATGGGTAAGTTTAATGTTATTGGCAATATTATATACAGTTTAAATTTATGGAAAGCCCAGTCACTCAAAAACAAACTTCAATTCTGGTAATCTTCAAAAGAAATAGTCATACATACAGATACATCCCAAAAAAATTTTTTTTCTCACCATTAGAATATCAAATGTGCATCATAAAGTTACAGAGGGTTTCAACTATTATCAAACAAAAGTGGCCAAACCGTCACAAAATTACGCCTGTCAAATTAAGGGAAATGCTAGGATAATAAAAACATATTTTTTTGTATATCTAAGTAAGTCCAATTTTTGCATTTAAAGGGCAATAACTCAGGGGTTACTAAGGCGATTTGTCTGGTTTTGCAACTTTGCCCACATAGTAGGATAACAAACATCGCAGGAGTTTTACAAAGTTTCAATGCGAATTGATTAAGTTAGAGTGAATGATCCCATGATAATGCTTCACAACGGCATACAAAAATGACAAAATAGTACACCACTATTTCCAAGAAAGTTCTGTTATAACATTATGACAAACTCCTTCCTAAATAAGAGATTTTACATTTCATTTTCACTTCCACTTTGTAAGTCTGTACTTAAGGCATAACATGCATGATCACAGATCACAGTTACTTGCAAAAAGGAGAGAGACACAATGCGAAACATTGTCATTGCAAAAGGATGAAAAATCAAAACTTAAAATACCTTGTATGTAGCAACACATATTTCCTACAAAGAGTACCAGAATTGTTGTACATATCATCTAATGAGTATGGTCAAAGAAAGGTTGCTAAGAAGCAAAATCTAAAGACAATGCACACAAGCATTCCTGAGAGATGGGTCTTCTTCAAATAAGCAAAAACAAAAATCGTATTAACAGTATAAACGTCTAAATGAAGAACACTCATATCACAGAAATATTGACTCAGAAATTGAATATAAATATGTGGTCCATTTTAAAATAACTTTCAATAAAGAGGCTATCAGAATCAATTCTGAACAGACAGTCTTATTTATTGCTTTAAAACTGAAAATAATTCATTCTTTTACTGCATGGTTATAAACCAAGTTTTATAAAAAAAAATTGGCAATCTCAAGTCAGAGAAGACCTTTAAATGTTAAAAGTACAGCTTGCAGTTTTTAAATATTGAACTAGTTTCACCTCATTATAAACTAGAAATTGTACCTTCCATTCAAGTATAGATCTAATTAAAATGTCTTCAATTATATGCCAGCTCTTTTCAAGCTGTTTACCATTCTTGGTCTAAAAAAAAACAACGCATAGGCAATTTAAATATTCCAACCAAATAAAAATGCTAATTTTCCTGTAATTTAGAATAAACAGCTATAAATTTTGTACAATTAACATTTGAAAGAAATTTTAATGCAATGATTTGCTCTCTTGTTGCTTCCCTATTTTTTTTTTAAGAGTAATTTAATTTCATCCAAAACAGGTGTAGTGATTCAATCTCAGCAGGGTGCGAAGTCATTATAAACCTTTGTAAAATTGTAGATACAAAATTTACATTAGAATACAGTTTTTAATGTACTTTTCTTATTTAAATGTTAATTGCATAGACCATATACTGGAACCTCCTGTTGACAAACGCTAAATAAATCAAGAATTCTGTCTAGCATAGAAAATAAACAAAAGTTTATGCAAGATTTTTTCAATGTTGTCAACCAGTCCTTGTATAATGAGGGACTGGTTTCTATGCTTTAAAAAGGTTTATCATTTCTCTTCATTCACATATAATTATGCATATGTAAAAGAATTCAAAATAAGCATTTTTTTATACTTCAGAAAAAACTTCAATTGATCCTTAACTGATTTTAAAACTGATCAGATGCACCTTTATAAAAGGTAATTCAACAGAACAAATTTGGCTAAGTTTGTCAGACAAATATAAATTAATCTGGACCAATTTTCAAAGAATGTAGCCTTATTACTTGTATTATCAAGCTTCATGTCAAACCATCATGAAGTCATATTTATAATAAAGGTGGTGGTTTTTGAGTTAGGCAAAATCAAGGCAATGAATTGATACTTGCTTGACCCAGTTTGGAAGTGAAAACACTCAATTTAAATCTACCCTGTATTCTTAATTTCAATATCTCGATAAGATATTAACTCTCAAAACATATGAAAAGAGCATTACAAGCACCAAGCTTATTCATAAAAGGCAAAGATTGATTAATTTTACTTTCAGTTCTGCAAAGGCAGTAGCAAATAGCAATGTTGATAAATTGAACTATGTTATGCTGCATTTCCCTACTTCTACACATAATGTGGGAACTTGAATTAGGATTGGGCGACACTAGTATCAGGTCTGCTCAACATAAAAAATTCTTGATTTGGTCACTGTTTACCTAAGGGTTACTCAAATTAGACACAAATTCCCATCCTAAACTTCACCTCTGAAATCATCCGTGGAGCAGAATTGTGTTGTACATTTCAGTAGGCAAACTTGTGTTCTCACTGAATAAAATAATCTTCACAATACAAATGTGCTGCTAATAACGATACAGAATATTTAATTTTGTGCAGTAAAAAATTCATTTTGCTTTATTATTTGAATAGCATTTTAATCAACCACTAGTAACGTCAGTGTATCTAGCTGAACCCATAAGCCTCATGGCAAGGTAAAATATATTGTAAATCAAGTTCCCTTTATTTAAAGACCTATTTCCAACTGCAAAATTTAGGAAAATTGAATGCTATTTAAACATCAGAAGTTATCAACAAAATCTAAATCTGTTCACAATTTCACTATGAAATTATTGCTAGAATACAAGCACTTTGTTGCTATTTTTAGCACATCGGAAACTAAAATCCAGTGTTCTTGTGTTTTACTGATCACATGGCCACCTTTGAATCTACTAAATAAATATCAGAACTAAAAACAGCTAAATAACATCCTGCAGCACTATGCAATATTTGCAAGTACGTAGGTATTACACAGGTCTTGTAATCTATCACCGTTTGACTAAGCTAAACAGAAGGGGTATTTCTAATATAAACTCCTGCAATCTTTGGTTCTGTGAAATGATATGATGATTTCCTTGATGAAAAATATCACACTATTCTAAAAATCCTTGACGAAAGTTCAATATCACACTAGATTTTTACTTGAAGTTTCTATGGAAACAAATGAACGTTACCACCAGAGGGAGTGGAGGACAATGGAATTTCTATATGTAGCTAATTATACACACAATCCTAGTCTCCCTCGGGTTTAGTGTCCTAGCGACATTTCCGTGTTGATGAGTGTGTAATGAGCGAGATCCTTCAGGTACTGTGATCTCATGAAGCGGTGTGACAATCTCAGAGATTGTGCATAATGAGTCACATGACATATTTCAAACACTACTAGTTTAAGGTGCACTATCAGCTGTCTGCTTCCAGCATCTCCAGGAAGAGTTTATGCATCAGTATTTTTCCGCTCTTCTTCACATCAAACCAGTACTGTTTGGCGAGTAATTTTAGATGTGTCATCGCAGGCAGGAGTAAATACAACTGTCCAACACGTTTCAATCCTCCGTTGCTACGTGATTTAACATAGTCTGTAAGAGCATCATGAAGTTTTTCTTGCAGTGCTTTACCAGCATCACTTCTCTCTGTTACCACATCTGGAAATGCAAGATCATTATAGCCATTTGTGCATAAAGTTTATTTATTCTTAAAATGGCTTATATTCACTTTGAGGGATGTTATAACTAAATGATGACATTCTCTTTTAATTTTTGTTTGATGTTAACAAATTAAGCATTAAAGCAACATTCCTTTTATGAAATGGAACTGATAAAATGTACATGAAGCTTGTGGCTGCCTCAGGTACGCCACAGTAAAAGACAGGTGAGCATTAACACAGCTTTCACTGTAGTATTTTTGCACTGCAGATACTTTGGTAAGATATATAGAAGACACCATTATTAATTACCTATATTGAAGAGTATAATGCTCTTGAGGAGAAGGTATTCATCTCTTGTGATGTTCATGCTGGTGAACTTTTTGCACATTTTTCTTGTTAAAGTGTCTAGCTCTTTTGAACAGCCATATTTCTCTGCCTGCTCTGTTGTTAACTTGAAGTCCTCCGCTATCTATAAAACAAAGAATAATGCATGTCACAGGAGAAGAATAAATTAAGTTAGTGTCAAGCTTTGATATGAATTCACCTCATTAATGCTTTTAGCATTCATTAGTGAAAGGTATCAATAGAAACCTATCTGCAATATCTGGTCTGTGCTATGTGAAACCTTAAACTTAGATTTTGCAAAGAGTACCACTGAATGGATTAAGCCTGCAAGGTGCCATCTGAATGTATTCTGGACATTTATCACCATTAGGCAAATGCTTCATAGGGGTGTAACACTTCTAGATTTACAATTTCTTAATACAGGTTGATTTGTATTAAGAGTACCTGCAGAGTCAGGACTTGGCTTTTGCATAATGCTGGCTCAAACTTATGTTCAGTTTATATGACAAACATTACCTTCATTGCATACAGGGCTGATGAAAATGGCAATAAACAAAATAACTTATCCAACATATTGATACATAGCCTGTAGTCAGACACAATGACACAGATGATTCAGACAATAATAACACAGTTCCTTGTATGTTTGCAACCAGCATAATTGTATTGTGAAACACAGAAGTATGTAGAGAGGGGGGCTTACCCTGAGGACACCGTGATATGGTGATGATCTATAGACAAGGTTGAGGAGGTTGATTTCCAGCCAGGAATGCTGAAGGAGATTCATCTGATCTGATAAACTTAGGCTTGAGAAACCTGTAAACACAAAACATCCAACATTCACTTTTGAAGAGTACACTTGTGTAAAAGCATTTCATCTTCTTTAATATTTCATTTTCATTTTAGTAACATAGACACTTCATAATGAAGAACCATCTTGAAGTATGACTGAACTTTTACTACTGCTGAGGGCTAGATTATGCACAATTTTATTGAGGTAAAACTTATCAAATAATGTAAAACATATGTTATTTAAGCTGAAAATCCATAATCACATACATGTGCATACTTACTGCATAGCCTAAATAGAAACTTAGGTAATTACTGACCTGGTACTTGTTTTGCCCAGCTGATGGTAATGACAAGTTCTCTGTCTGCGAGATCTGACAGTAAAGTCAGGAACTTGTGTTCATCTTCTTTCAGACTAGGGTCTGGTCGAGCAAACAGTTTCTCTAGCTGTCCTTCTATTCGGATCAACTGTTGTAAGGTTTTGTTGTCTGAGACTGAAACATAACCTTTAGCTGTAATAAAACATAGAGGAAACTATTGTTATACAGAAGCCATGCAAAGAGAAGCAAGTCAAAAGTGTATACAATCTATCACTACCTCACTCCACCACCAGAGATCTACTTAGTATAGCTAGAAGCAAATAATGTTGATTTTGTTTATAAGTATGAAAGAACTATAAATATATTTGGTTATACTATATCATGTTGGATTCAAGTTTTGTACATAAACTGACTTTCTATAATTAACAGAATGTAAATTGAAATATAAAACTACTAATGAAAATGCATATTGCAGCTGTATATATAATGTATATGAACTTAAAACTTCAGCGAATGATAATGTACAAAATTAGTCCATTGTGGTTAAAAGCTGAATATTAAAGCTTATAAGTCTTTTTTTTTTATTGTTGTTTTTCACTTTTTTTTGAGGCCTAACTCAAATTTGTAGCCTTGAAAGTAATCTTAACTAAGATGGAATAGCAAAGGAATGTGATTTGCAAAATGCTACCAGGTAACACATCAGAAATGTTTAGTTAATCAAAACTCTTGTTTTACTGGTTCAATCTGGTCCATAAAGGCCATAGAGCTGTTGTAAAAGATGTGTTAATATTGTTAAAGATTATGTGTTATTCAGAAAGAAAGATGTAACTAGCTAGTGATACCAATTCCAACTTTCCCAAAATCCAATGAAATTGAAATCTTGTAGCATTCAAATTTGATAAAGATAGCGGAAGAAATATAAACTAGAGTGCTAGCACACTAACTGTTAATGGAAGGATGACAAACTACACTTTATGCTCTAGTAAGCTGTTTCAATATGCTATATGAGCTTTTAAATATGCCGTAAGTTTAATTCAAAGCTAAACAAGAGCTGTCCCTCACAAGTGACGAATGCCCCCGAAAGAGGTGCCTCACAGTCTGTGTCCTCTCCATGTGCTCAATAAATGTGCTATGTAATTTTAAAATCCTTCCATGCATGACAGAGTAACCATGCATACAGTATTCCATTACTTTAAACACTAAGTGTGACCTTGACCTTTGAGGTAGGGACAAGGGTCTTGCACGTGACACATCTGCTTGATGTGCTAGACATTTGTGCCAAGTTATTTTAAAATCCTTCCAAGCATGATAAAGTTATAGTCCGGACACAAATGTATGCATATATACAGGATTCCATTACCTATAAACTCCAACTGTGACCTTGACCTTTGTGGTAGGGATGTGGGTCTTGCACGCGACACGTTGTCTTGATGTGCTAGACATTTGTGCCAAATTATTTTAAAATCCTTCAATGCATGACAAAGTTAAAGTCCGGACACGAATGTGTGCATATATGCATATATAGAGGAATCCATTACCTTCAAACTCTAAGTGTGACCTTGACCTTTGAGCTAGGGATGTGGGTCTTGCACGCGACACGTCGTCTTGATGTGTTCGACATTTGTGCCAAGTTATTTTAAAATCCTTCAATGCATGACAAAGTTATAGTCTGGACACGAATGTGTGCATATATAGAGGATTCCATAACCTTCATACTCCAAGTGTGACCTTGACACGTCGTCTTGATGTGCTAGACATGTGTGCCAAGTTATTTTAAAATCCTTCAATGCATGACAGAGTTACAGTCCGGACACAAATTGTAAGTGCAGACGCACAGACGGACGGTGCGATTTTAATATGCCACCCTTCGGGGGCATAAAAAGAAATATCTTTTCAATAACTTTTCCAATACCACCATTTACATCATATCATGAATTAAAGCGCCATACTTGACAACATTGGATTTATTACGAGCCCAAAAATGGAAAACCTTCCAACAAATCAAACAAAAGCATACTTGTATGGGCTTTTAAATGTTTAATAACCTTGTTATGAGCTACTATTGGCAATAAAACATATGATGTAAACATTGCGGTATGGACAATTAAGTAGCAACTCGATAAGTACAGATGGAAAGAAAGAGTTTAAAAACGCACCACTGTATGAACTGTCTAAACACTGTTTCTTTACAATGGGAAAAATGTGTTGTACATAGGGATATGAATCAGGAGATCTCTTGTATTTTTGTCTTCCTCCTCGAACTCTGTCTAACCTCACACCTGAAAGAGGAGAAACAAGATAAGTAACTCATGTAACACAGCATTAAAACTATGTACAGAGTAATTTCCCTTCTTCTTGAAGAAAAAAAAAAAATAGACGTAAAAATTACACACTTACCTGTTCTTTGATCTTGAAATAGTTTATATACTTTACTACAGCAAAGATTTCCATTATCTATTACATTATTATCAAAGGAAAATTAAGAATCACTTTTGCAAATTCAGGAATTTTCTTTTTTGTATTTATTCACTCACCATGACATCTATTAATTCTTTGGAGACGAAACAAACATTTTAAAGCCGATTGTTTTACATATGTCTCCTTTTATAAATTAATAATAATGATAATGCAAGCCATGAAGTCTCAGTCACACAGTCTTGTATAAAACTTCACAAGAAAACTGAAGTTACCAAGAAAAAAGAACTGATTTGCATCTGAGCCTGATAAAGAAGCTATCTATAAGCAATTACAGAACTATATGAAAAGGATAGAAAAATTAGGTATTCAGGGATGGAGAACTGTTTCTTGTCATATAGGAGAGATATTGTTAAGACGTGAGATACAGAAGCTGTAGGAGATAACAAACACAATTAACAGGAGAAAATTGAACTCCTTCTCCCAGTACATCTACATATATATCAGTATTGCATAGCCAGACTTCAGCTAACATTAGGCAATCCTGCTTGGTAATTAAAAAAAAAGAGGTTTTTACAATACTGTGAGTCCTGACATACATTTCGGACATCATCTTGGATTACCGGGTCAGTACCAAGTCCTGGCAACTATCTCTAACAGTTCCATATACTTCACACCTTGAGGAACATTTGTTATCTAACATTTGTTGCCACCTACTCCTTAACTAAGACATTCCAATATAACTACAGTAGCTATTGTGTAGGTAAAAGCAGGGATGTACTTCTACATGTCTTTCCATAATCACCAGGAACTATTTCTAACACCCAATAACTGCAGAAACCT
The DNA here is from genome assembly GCA_022818135.1 of Saxidomus purpurata. Taxonomy (NCBI): domain Eukaryota; kingdom Metazoa; phylum Mollusca; class Bivalvia; order Venerida; family Veneridae; genus Saxidomus; species Saxidomus purpurata. The sequence goes on along the minus strand of JAFMSR010000001.1, from coordinate 61,667,332 downwards.
TGTTAACGATGTAAGACAAGAAACTAGCTGTTAGCAGAATGATGTACACAAGGTGGTTCCTTCCCTCCAGCAGTGAAATAATTGGAGAGGACAAAGTGGTAAGCTATAACGCTATGTGTAACACCATTGCAAACTACTAACAGATTTCGTGATGTAAAAAATAGCTATAATTTCTTTGATGTCAATGAATTAACAGAATCTTACACCTGGAAAACATACTGCCATTCTATACCTGCAGATGACAATCAACAGGCACCGTAATGAACATTACATATGTAGTTATGACAATATTTTGAATAATTTTTGCAGGCAGCATTACTGTTAGACAATAGCAACCTAATTTATGCTAAAATCATTATGTTGTTCCACATTTCAGCATAAATTAAAGAATGTACATGACAGTGCTTTTGTTTGTATCTTACTGTAAAGGTAATAGATGCAATTTTATGCCCAAGTACATGAATTAAAGGTCTACATGTCACTGAACTGATGTAGAACCATCACGTTTCTTTGTGTGACATCATTTCTGCTAACACACCATGAAATTACAGCCTAATTGCAAACTGCAAAATGCAAAATACTGGTAGCAAGATACAATTAAAATCAGTGTTAATATGTAAATTGTAATTGTTATTTTAGAGAGACCGAGATTTGTTTCATTTGGTATTTCAACCAAACTGGTCTACAGGGAGTGCAGGAGTGAGACAGAATAAATTTACTAGAAACAATATAGGCCTAGAGACGTGACACGAATACATCAATATCATCAATTAATGGAAGTACTGACCATTCCCTGTAGGCCTTTAAATACTGGTTACACACTCACATCCTTACTGTATATCATACTCTAGAACATTAGCCCCTGACAATTACTGGGAATGTTTTCGTTGGTTGTTGTTGTTTTTCCCCCATTCAATGAATGGGACATTGTTTTAAAGATTATAGTGCCTAAGGTTTGGTCCTAATCAGTAAAGAGGTGGAGATACTGTACCACAAAATTTCTTAGTAATAGGAAAAAGAACTGCCTAATATAACTTCAGTATCTTGGGAGGCACTTTATCTCAAATCAACATGCCTCATTTTCTCAAGATTTATTTTGGAAATGGAACCAGTTGTAACTGCAAACATGCCCACAACACATTTTGGAAAAATAACATTCATCATATTGTCAAAATAAACAGCATAGATCAATAAACTTATCAGACTAACAACAAATCTGGCTAATGATGTGAAATACACCTTCTAGCAAAAATTCTTCACAAGTCATTTCTTGCTTAGGTGGCATTTTTAATGAGATAACAGAAAAAAATATAAAGAAAACTTGTTGATAGAACATTGCAAAGAGAGCAGATAAAACACTATTTAAAGGTTACCCTGACATTTTACTAGTACCATTACACTGATATAAATACCAGGTGTACTTGGCAATTACTCTGCCCTATAATCTTCAGGTTAGTGAACTCTAAAACACCTTTTTTCTAGAAGCCTTCCACTCACAAGTCATTACTGTTCAAGCCAAAATTATCAGAGTGACCATTATCCTAATGTTGACAAATCTGGAACTATGCTCCAGAAATGAGTATATAACATACTCCAAAATGATGCAAGGTCAAGTTGTGGTTCTTGAACAATGTACCGGTACTTCCTCTCAATGTCATTTACCTTTGTGCATATTTTGACTAAATTTTACTTTTTGGTTTTTGGATTAAGTTCAGCATACCAAGTACCTTATTGTTGTGCCTGCCCTAATTAACGCTCCCCTATGTTTTTCGAGGAACTGGGTGAATCTAAGTAAGTGCCAGTAACTGTTGTTCTCAGGCAATTCAATAGCCAAAAATCATATGCTACTGGAAATTAATTTGTAAATGGGCACCACTTGTAGTAATGTATTGACCACAGAGTGGTATGGGGTTCCGATGTGATGTGTACCACCAACATAATTGACTTGGAAAGCTTACTAATTCTCTGTATTTGTGAACAGTAGGAATCCAAATCACCAAGCTTTTGCATATTTCAAACATATTTAATAGTGGGGACCAAAATCTTTACCGGTTGACCAACCTATCGTTGACCAACAGTTGGAAAGCAAAATACCACAAGGGTTAAGAAACAAGAGGGCCAAGATGGCCCTATATCGCTCACCTTGGTACAAGTCCACTTGCCTGGTGGAAGATCACTAGATAATGTTATATACCAAATAAGTTTTCCTATATACGCCTTTGTAAAACAAATGATCCCCCCCGGGCAAGGTCAATTTTGACCCCAGGGGCATAATTTGAACAAACTTTGAAGAGGTCTACTAGGCAATGCTACATGCCAAATATCTAAGCTCTAGGCCTTGTGGTTTCAAAGAAGAAGATTTTTAAAGTTTTTCCTATATAAGCCTATGTAAAACTAAGTGACCCCCGGTGCGGGGTCAATTTTGACCCGGGGGTCATAATTTGAACAATATTGGTAGAGGTCCACTAGCCAATGCTACAGCCAAATATCTAAGCTCTAGGCCTTGTGTTTCAAAGAAGAAGATTTTTTAATTTTTTTTATGCTATGTAAACCCGTCGGGTTTTGTCCGGGGTCAATTGGTAGAGTCTAGCCAATGCTACATGCCAAATATCTAAGCTCTAGGCCTTGTGGTTTCATAGAAGAAGATTTTTGAATTTTTTACTATATAAGCCTATGTAAAACTAAGTGACCCCCGGTGCGGGGTCAATTTTGATCCGAGGGTCATAATTTGAACAATATTGGTAGAGGTCCACTAGCCAATGTTACATGCCAAATATCTTAGCTTTAGGCCTTGTGGTTTCAGAGAAGAAGATTTTTAAAGTTTTTCCTATATATTCCTATGCAAAACTAAGTGACCCCTGGTGCGGGGTCAATTTTGACCCGGGGGTCATAATTTGAACAATCTTGGTAGAGGTTCACTAGACAATGCTACATGCCAAATATCTTAGCTCTAGGCCTTGTGGTTTCAGAGAAGAAGATTTTTAAAGTTTTTGCTATATATTCCTATGCAAAAACTAAGGGCCCACCCGCGCGGGGTCAATTTTGACCCGGGGGTCATAATTTGAACAATCTTGGTAGAGGTCCGCTAGACAATGCTACATGCCAAATATCTAAGCTCTAGGCCTTGTGGTTTCAGAGAAGAAGATTTTTAAAGTTTTTCCTATTTGTTGCCATAGCAACCAGAGTTCTGCATGGAATGGAATTCTTTGAACAATTTTGGTAGAGCTTCATGCAAGGAACATGCCTGCATAGTTTTATCAACATTGGCCTAGGGGTTTCAGAGGAGATGTCATTTGAATCAAAATGTTGACGGACGACGGACGGACGACGGACAATCATCGATCAGAAAAGCTCACCCTGGCGTAGCCAGGTGAGCTAAAAATAGTTCAAAGCGCTTTGATAATAAAGTTGCCAACTCCTAATATCAGTTATTTGCAGCTGCAACGAAAGCCTTTCAGACACTGATGCAACCTGTACCATAAAATACCACTGTTTCTCCTGATGACGTAAATACAAATGATTCCAATAGAAAACATGTGCTGTTTTCATGAGTGGGATAGAATCAAGTATGAGAATGACGACAATAGCTGAGGCATTTCACAACTTGCGTAGTATTGAACCAAAACATGCTATTTATATAACAACCTTCCTAAATTTCATTGGTTACAACTGCTTGTGCTACTAAATGTAGATGTTTTCATTGATCAAAGGGGAGAATTCACTACTCTCTAGTACTCGTTTCAGGACACCTACTTAATGACATCTTACATCTATTCATCTACAGTGCTGTTTTTTATTAATTTATTGTAATTGCCTCATACTGTATGACAGACAGATAACACTATGTCCCCTGGCAATTATACTGATATGACAAACAGGGTACCAGTTTGAATATAAAACTCTACTGAATACTTGTAATCTTCAAACTGCAATAAAAAGTCTTGCGGTTGATCAACCAACCAGTGGTTGTTGTAGATTGTCCTGTGCTGATTGATTGGTTGATCTAATTACAATTATTGCAGATATGATCTACCATTTTATATGCAATGGTTGTAAACTGAAGTCTACTCATATATTTATTTTGTCACGGTGATAGTGAAGGCTTTACTGTACTACCATCACTGATTTATTTACATTATAAAACCATTTTGGTTTGAAAATACTTATAGGATGAATTTCTTGTCCTGGCTAAGGGTCATCACTGATTTTAAATGTTGACCTAAACCAAGTGAATTGATCGTTATGAATTTATCCTTCTCCCAAGTGCAGCAAACTTGAAATCTAGACCTGCTTTATCAGCAGGTTTTGCTTCGGTAATAAAAAATTATGTAATAGTTTGAATAGTATTGAATAAAATATCGCATTTTTCCACTGATAGCCTTGGAGAAGATAAAAGATCTGTGTGCTCAGGTACAAGGACTCACAAACATGCACAGCATGCATTAGCAATGCCCAAACAAGAATTACCTGATTAAAATGTTAACATTTTATGAAGTTTCAATGCAATAAAGTTATGATCAAATTAAAGTCACAGCTTCAACAGTTTCAAAATAAGTAATAATTATTTTAAATTGGAATAATTTAAAACATGTAAGAATTAATATGTTTTGATCTTTCAATTTGGACAGCAGCATTAGTTGTTGAAGGGGCCCTTAACTAACAAAAATCTACTGACTTAATAGCGAACAGTGCAGACCATGATCAGACTGTACAGATCTGCATTGGTCACAAAGGCAGAATCACTTACCATTATTGTTTCTCTTCAGTGCCCCCACCATTAGTAATCTTAAAAAATTTATCTTACATGGTTTTGAATGTTATTGTCTGTAAACAGATAAAGTTGACACTTAAATCCAAAATTACTGGCAAAATAAAATTCTGATCTCTTAAAGAATAAACCACAAAGCTTAAAGTGAACACTTATTTCCAGTATGTACAAAATTATTCTTAAAAATGTCAATTTAAACCCAACACTGTTCAAAAATGCCATGGTGTTTTTTAAGTAAAAAAATAATCCTGATCAACTTTCAGGACTGGTCAATATTATGAGATAAGGCAAAATGAAAAAGGTTTCATTGTAAATGAACCAGGACTACACAGGTGAAGAGAACACTGCATAACAGTGTCAGTACTTCCTTTGGTCTAGCTAGCTTTCTTATAGCAAAATTGCTCCTTAACGGCAAACTTCGCCAACAACTACCTAATGGGCCCGAGAGCCCTGAATTTTACAAACAATCCTTAACAAAAAGGAAGTCCAACCCCGCCTTCACGACACAGGGTCTTTTTAATCCAGCAGAAGATCAACACGCGTTTAACCAATATTTTTATCTACCACACTGTTAAATAACACTCTTACCCCCCCCCCCCCCCCCCAAAACCCCAAAACACCTTTCAAAAATTCTTAAATCTTCCACCTTTTCCTTATTTTTTCTTCACCCACTCGTTCACCTTTCATTTGAAACAATTTTATTGGTGAAAATATCCCTTACCACTGTGTCAAATTTGCTTCATGTAAACGCAACCCTGTAAGGCTAGCGTTCTTGTGGCAAGAGGTCAGGAAATTATTTCTGAAACCAATTTACGTCAGCAAGTTCATTGTCAACGTATGACGGTTTAAAGGTCTTTGAGCCGAGTGGGCAGAATATCAAAGGGGGCAGCTCTTGAAGATTTAACGTGCTTTTAAGGCACAGTGGGTTTTTTTGTCGCACGCTGTTATCTTCAACTCGAGTCAAAGGGGGACGACCCTGTCGTTCACACCATATAGAACAGGACGGGTTTTTTTTTCCATTCAGGTGTTGGTTGGTTTTTTTCGGCCATCAATGTCTGCAATCTTTGTGTGTGCAAATTAAGAATTAAGTTATCGGGCACTTTTGGTCCACTTGCATCCTAAATTTCATCATTTCATTTGTAAAAAATTTATTTGGATGACATACAAACATGGCTCCTGAATATTACCCCCACCAACCCTTTTAGTTTTGCAATGCGCGGGGCATTGCGTTAATAAAAAACAATACTGTACTGTAAAAGCATCTAGAATCTCAAGTGTTAAATTTCAATCTCAATCATTTTATGAAACTGCAATTTCGTGGGCATTTAAATCATTATATTTTTCTTCTGCAAATTTATAATTTCTTTAATTAAAGCTTTGTAAGCAGTAGGATTAAACCAAACGCACGACTTTGTTGGCAATTGGAAATTTCAGTTATGTAAATAAACAGATTATACTTAAATTGATGTAAATAAACAATTTTTAAAACTTAAAATGAAGCATTTCAAATAGCATTTACAAGATTAAATAATCTTTCACTTGGAAGAATGATTGAATTGAATAGCAGTCCAATCTGTTCCCACAATCTTTTCAATACAATATGGCAGATTTCTGGCTCATCTGCCAATAATTTCTGATTAAAATCACCCTTTCTTAACTTTACCCTTTCGGTTATGAAATCTATAGACAAGTTTCTTGTGTATCTTCCAGACTTTTGCAGACAGTGTGCAAATCTTCTGTCAATTATTCAAACACATTGACTGAAATGTCCAAAACTGATTCCTTCACTGCTCAGGTATGAACAATTTATAGACATATCTGCCAGTCTTGAATATGTCAAATTAGTTAAAGAAAGTGACTCTGGCTGTATTTTGAAAAACAACCCTCTGTTACAGTTTTATATCTATTGTAAGATGTGAATCAATTATAATTATGGTGTTTTTTGTTTTGCTTTTTTATGTACACATGGCCTTTTACAAGTTTAAATTACAGCAAACTTCTGGAAGTTAAATCTTATGGAAGTTAAATAGATTCTGTACCCTTTTAGGCCTAGGAAATACACTGTTGCAAAAACTGCATTAATCATTTAACTTAGGTAACTTATTTTAATGCTTAAAGAAAATAATGCCCCCCCACCCCCCTCATTCAAAATATCTGCCAAAATCACCACCTTTACAATTATACTAATTCTAATTTTATGTCAAATGTTAAGGTTCACTGACAAGACTGTATCTATCTATCTGCTTTCTGTATATCTTATATCATTCCCTATATCATTTTAGTATGAAATATAAAACCTTGCAATCTTCTAAACCTATTAAATCAGTGACCATTACACAAAAACATTAAAAACTTGTTATCATTTTGATTATCTAGTAAAGTAAATAATGTCTTTCTATACTGAACACAAAAGGTATCTATAGATGCTTGGGCAGTCTAAAATAATGCTGATTGTGCAGAAATCAAAGGAACGAACATCACACTACCTACTCGTGCTAGGTCACTGGGCCTATGAGTCATTATAATGATTTAAATGAATAAGCTGTCTTAATTGTCGACCATGATTTTATATTATTTCATGCTTGAACTCCCTAACACCATGTTCAGTGAATGCGCTGTCAAAGATTGGCTCATGCAAATAAGGCAGAGTGCAAATCCTATCTAATGTTTGATTACAAAGCAGGGAGTGGTTAGAATTTCATAAAAACTATGTACTGATTCTTTATGTCTATAACAGGAGATCTGATATAGAATCTATTGGAAGTAACTTATTTGATTTCTTTATTCCGCTTCATAGAAGCAAGGATACAAACACAACCAGATCCTGTAACTTGTTGCTGTTCTGTTATCATTTATAAGGGTGGAGGACCAGTACTTGATGAATTGACACATATAGAAAGGCTACAATAAATCAGTCCTAAAGATCTCCTGTCTTCATTACTGTTGGATTTACTTATCATACCTTAATGAAACAGGCTTAATATCAATGACAGACACAACAATATAGTCATTGTGGTATATATATTAATGGATTACAGAAACCTTGGAAGATTAGCAGTAAAATCATTGTTATGTGCCAGAAGGTACATTTAGACAGTTATATTCCCTTGTTACACAGTAACCTAACTGTTGTAAATCCATGCATGAATATTTTATTACTCATTTTATTAATTAATAATACATATACATCAAGAGACAGCAATTTAAACTTCCTTCTAAAATGTGTTTGGTCACAATCTTGCTTTCATCTCCATAAAAAACAGGTGTTACTCATTGCATAAAACACATCACTTTGCAATGGCTTATGCACTTCCTTTTCATATGAAAAACTTGTTAAATGTCAAAACCTATGGTGTAATAAGTAAAGTATCCTTTTCTTAGATTTACTGGGCACTATCATGTACCAGAATTGCAAATTTCAACATTTGTATTGTTTCTTCTGCAACAAGTGCCACAAGGAGCAGTCAGTGTAGTTTCCCCAGAATAATGACAGTATAGTTTTACATAAAGACATGAGATTGTCTGGTAGATAGAAGCTAAATGGACACATTACATCCCTAAATAAAACATCAATATTTCTGGTTGTCTAGAAGGCTCCCTCAAAAAAAAAATCCAGAAAAATTACATTATTATCATTAAAAGCTGATTGGATTAAAAAAGCAGATTTATTGAACTGAACTGATATTCCGTGATTTGTGATTCAATTATCATTTCTTCAACATAAGATTGTTTGATCAGCTGACATGGCAACTTAGTATTTAACTTATAACACACTTGTACAGCTAGCAAAGTTCAACCAAGTTTGCTTAAACTAGAAATGTTTAATAGCCAAAGGCCACATCATAATATCAGTCCAAGATCAAAGTGATGTTGATCAAGTGACCAAAAAATCAAATAGACTCCCCCATAATCAATGCGCCTAGATATACTACTGGTAAACAAGCTAACAACAACCACTGCCCAGCCAGACTTGAACATTTTTTTTTGAGTAAGAGGTAGATTCTCACCTTCCCTGAGCATTCCAACAAAAAGACATTTCTGAAAGCGGCATGCCTGACAAGCTTTCCTCCGTCGTTTCGTTATTTCACAGTCACCATTTGCTGGGCAAGAGTAATCTATATTTCCTGTAAATACAAAACAGACTTTATAAAATACTAGAAAAGTCAAAATATATTGTTATGGCTATGACTGAAAATAAGTTTAATTCTCTGTGAGTTGAATAATTGCATTCCCATCATACCCACCTTGCAGAAAATGGAGACGGTGCAATATAGAGACAAATTCCCAGATTACTTTATTACAAATGATGAGAGATGTCCTCAATTCAGGCAGCACTGTAACAGTAATATACAAAGTTCACTTGGTTAAAGTGGCAATTAATGTCCACAGATTTCTAATATCTTGCAAAATATCATACCACAAGTACAATTATTCTAAGTTACTATAAATAGATCTGGTATTCTAGAAGGGGCAGAACACCAAACTCCATGTATAATGGGCTCACAAGTCACAAACTCCCTAAATGTAATTAAGTAAAACAAATTCTAGTCAGTCTGTGTACCAAAATGTTTGAATTATTAAAATCCATACAAGAAAGCAAAGACGGCCTTATATCACTCACCAGGCTATAATACAAGGTCAACAATAGTGTTGCAGAAAAGATAAATATTGAGCAGCGGTGCTGGTTTGAACACTCTTTGTAGAGGGCCACTACATAATGCTGCATTCCAAATATATAGCTCTGGGTCTTGTGGTTCTAGACAAGAAGATTTTTTAAAGATTTTCACCTTTGTAAATTCAAGTGACCTCTCAGGTGAACTAATAAAACTGTAGATCTAAGAACAAAAATGCCAAAGAATGACCTTAAAAGTCTCTAGAAATTTCAAGTAAGTTTGCAAAATGTTTAAAAAGTCTCTGGAATTATAAAGGTAATCTAAGTCTATTACATTTTCAATAATAGTTTCATATTACATAACAAAATGGATGAAAGTACAATTCAATACAGCAATAAAAGCTGCAGAAGCATTGATGTGGGCAGCAAATTGTAGCACTTTTGTACTGTGTAACAGACTAATTTAATTTGTTCCAAAAGGATAAACTGCGTTGCACAACACTAAATATTTTTGAATTCCATTCTTGCATCATGGTTGTTCACCTATACATAAATTTCTGTAAATAATGACTTCTTATGCAAGATGGAAATGCCACTTCCATTTTTTCTCCCAAAACGTTTGGCAGCAGTGCCAAGTACAAATGTCAGAAGTTCATACATAGTTGTTTGCATTCTACCAGGTGAGAAACAACTTACGAAAGACTGCAGGAGATACTAAACTCCTGTAATGGGATTCTAACTGATATTAATTTTGACAAGGACATTAACCTTTATGTAATTACATGGCATTTCTGTCCGCTACTTCCTAGTACTCCAGCACTTAAAGCACATCATACTTATTAAAGTTTTCTTGGGGTTTGGGTTCCCTGACAACCAGAAAGAAAATTAGCCTGACAGGTAGAAGCAGTTACTTGCCTGAAGTGAAGCATTAGTGAACCTACGTCCTTTCATATGTTCAAGAATAGAGTTATAAGACTAATTCATATGCAAGACTCATGGTGACTTGCACTTCCTCTCTTTTATTTTAAAATCAGGTTCAACAGTACGTCTATGCTGACGAGAAAAAGAAACACCTCATTCAAACTGTTTGAACTATATTGTTAGCGTAGCGTTCATGATGTCGCCTGTAGACACGGATACGTCCGTCGGCGTTCGACAAGTTGAAATGTGACTCGTCACTAAACACTACATTTTGCCAGTGCTGACCGCGATGGTTGTGGGCATAAATAACACGTTGTTGACGATGACGTCACGTAAGCACTAGACCACAGTACGGCTTGCGGCATCTAATCCCCCGTTCTTGTAGTCGATTTTTCACCGTATGTCGACTAACAGGGCGTCCATGGTTACCTACTACTACACGTGACGTTGATTCAGCTGTCACAAATCTGTCACATAGATGGCGTTGATGTACGTAATTATCCTGCCGTACTGACGTTATACGGGTCTGCCTGAACGTGGCCTATCGGCAAACGTTCCCATATCTCTGACACGTCGAATGAGACATAATATTGTCGAACGAGAAACATTAAAACGTCTAGCGACTTACTCTTGCGTTCCCCCAAATTTAAGCATTGCCAAAACCCTGGCTCTCTGATCACTATTTAGCTTCGGCATTATCAGAAACTGGGTAATTGTCAAAAAAGACACGGATATATGGTTGTATGTCGACTAGCACATGTATCGGTGTAGAATTTACTCGATAAAGCCACATGGTTAAAACGCATTGAGGGCACGAGGTAATCGTGAGCAGGTACGTGAATTTAACAATTGGCAGAGTAAAATCGTGCGAGTTTTGGTTGGTTGGATTTGTTGGTCAGAATACATGTACATTTTGGACGTTTGCATATAAATGTAAACTTGGCAACAAAATAAACGCCACTTTTCGATGAGGCGTTTCTTTTTCTCGTCAGTATATTTAATTTGCAACAATCACAGTTTTAAAATTAGATACTAAGGAAGGATTTAAACTTTAAGCAAAAGGAATTTTACCAAGTTTCAAGTTTACCAATACATCAACCTGTTTCTCAACTTTATTTCTTTTGAGTATAACAAAAACCTTGTTTGACAGGCCTAGTCAAAAATTGAAAACATCTGTTGTATGGTCATTTTAAATGATAATATATAACTTTGAAAGAAAAGAAAAGGGGGTCCACATATGATCAGTGCATGTGTACCTGTCACATGTTCAATTATGTGAAGACATATTGTTAAGAAATTGGCAATATCGTATATTATGTTATTGCTATACTGTGAATTATTGCTGTTATTCTATTGTTGCCAAAATGTGTTGAACTGTAAATTATTGCTATTTCTTTCCACTTACTATTCAGACAAATGATGAAGACATTTACATCAGTCTTTAATAATCCTCCACAAAGCTAATACATCAACCAAAAAGATCAAGTCAACCACATATATCACCCAAGAGCGCATCAGAATACTTAAAAGTATATAATGGACCTCAGTGCAAAATTAAACAAATAATTTTACCGACCAAACTTTTTTGGCAAAGAGACTAGCTGGAAACACATGTAATTTTATTTGACCTTACAGAAAAATCAAGAAGTTTCTCTGTAATGAGCATAGGAATTATTATACCTTTATTTTACACAAAAGATAACTTTTAACTTTTTGTCAGGTTGCTCTCCAGATCTATATTGTGCTGTTTGTAAGATGTAGTTTGTACAAACACCTAAATTGTGGACAAATAGCTAAGTCGGATAACAACATCATAGCTGAATGACGACATCATGAAGGTGCAAACATTCACCAAAGGAATTATTAGACAAGACACTATTGCCACAGTATTCAACAGCTACAAGTTCTTTTTAAGTTATTAACCTTTTCTATTAATTCCTCTGCCACAACAATTAATCATGTGAGAAGATAAACACCTCCCACTGAAAGAACTGTAAAAAATTCATGAAAGGTTACATTTATTGCTGTATGTCTGTGACTGGAACTCAATTGTTCCTAGCAGCCTCGAAATTGAGCATTCCAAACGTGTAAACAATGGCTTCCTTCCAAGCAGTCATAAGGTGTGAAAATGATAGTTTCATCAGGGCAATCTCCAAACCAATGGATATATACCTAATGTACATTTTATACACAAAGTTTGTTGAAAGAACCCCTGTGAAATGCAGTTCATGAAATCATGAACATTTCAAGCCCTTCAAGAATGGTTCATGAACTGGACTTTGAGTGTTCTTGATTGGTGTTCATGAACTTATGGGCATGAACTGCTCTTGAAAATATTTCATGAACAGTTCATGAACTACTGAAGAATCATACAGAGTTCTTGAATTATCTGTGATCTGATGTTATAGGACACTCACTGACATTTCATGAACCACAAGCATTCATGAATAGTTCATGAACTATTTAAGAACTGGGACTGACAAATCTCACAGCATGTAAATATTATGTGTACCACTTGTCACAAGTTTTTTGGAGGGAATTTTTCTGATGGAATAAGAAAGTGTTTTTTTGCAGAAGTAAGTGACTTCATGTCTTTTTTGGCAAAAGTAAGTGATTTTATTGTTTAATTTCTGTTCTGACTTTTTAAGGGAACAATCACATTAGTCTACAATAAAGAAATTGTGTCAGGTTTATTTGTCACAGGTTTTCACACCCTTTTTCACACTCTGCTAGCACAACTCATTATTTAATTGGTTTATTGTCTAGCAACAGGCAGAGGAGGTATACTAAACTAGAGTTTGTTAACATGAAATTGAGGAATTGTGATGAAATCAAATTTTGTTTTGCAAAATTCACAAATTAGTTTTATCTTAGTGCAAAACATGGTTTGGCCATGCATGAACTAGTCATGAACAATTCATTGCCTAATTGAAGAACGGATGAACGAATATGAAAAAACTGTCCATTATAGTGAAACTGATGCAGCACTGGATTTAGTGTCACATTTAAATGCAGATAGCAAAAGCAGTGCGTTTTTTATCATGTTTTTGTGATAGGGATGCAAACTTTTTATACTTGTCAGACAAAATAGCAGTTTCTTGTTGGACAGGTCAATTTTTGTCCGACGTCGGATGAGTTATACGAGAGTCTGAATGCAGGAATACATGTTGTAGTTCATGAATTATGTAAGACAGGTCTTGTCATAAACAATTCATGAACTATTCATGCATTTAAAGTCTGAACGTTCATGTCCAGAACATGAAGTAAAAATGAGACAATACCTTATAGAGCAGAACGGTTCATGAACAGTTCATGCACATTCAAGTTTATTCAAGAATATTTCATGCATAATTCATGAACAGTACTGGTTCATTTCGCAGGGGAACTCTTCAAATTAGGTTTGCACTATAATTCTGACAGAATTTCTCTCCAAATTAAGTTGCTTTTTATATACATGAAATTTTTATATACATGAAATAAAGTTGAAAATATGTTTTTGCATGAAAGGAACATAATATCCCAGGAGGAAGCTGGGGACCATTGAAACATTTAGGCGTGATTGTTTACTGAACAAATTTAGCAGTATGGATTTTCAATGGATAACCTCAACCAACCTATAGTAGCGAACCAGAACTTCCTTCGATTTCTCAAAGCCAGAATTTACTATCAATACAAAGTCTTAGATATAATCAGTAATGAAGGCAAAGCTTGACCTTTTTATACATTCATTGAAAAAAGTGTTCGATCAGCAATCTAACACACTCAGCCAGCGACAGAAAAATTGCCTGAATTCAGTCCAGATAAATCAATACTATACCAGTCATTTACAACATTCCTAAATCAGGACTTCTTATTAAAAGTTTCCCCACAAATACCCAGTTTCCCCCACTAAAATGGCATTTCCTAGTATAAGAGTTACTATAAATATTAAGATGTTACAGACAGGAAAGTTGAGTGTCTCTAAATAAGGAAACTGTGAGATATTTCTGCAGGATGGTTTTTACAAATGTGAAGGTAGGGCATCCATTCAGAAAACATCCATGCATTCAGACTATGAGACAACAGCAGTCACTAGTGACAGTCAGCAGCTGTTTGTTTTTTATGATCTTAATTAACTGTAAAATTATTTAATTTCTGTGTAACAGATGTCAATATCTCTTGTGGAGATACAAGAAACTATTGGAGTAGGATGATTGGGGTTTACCAAAATAGCTTTCTAATGGTTAAGACACATTTAGACAAGTGCAAAACCTCAAAGCAGATTAAAGAGAGAAAAAGATGCAAGTTTCAGAAAGCCATGCATCTCTGGACACTCAAGTCCATTTTCTTGAATACAAACCAAACAGAATCAGTGAAATACTGGTGCTTTATCATTCATCTTCTGCCAATACAAATCAAAGGAAGCTGTAGGAAAGATCTTGGAGTATCATAACCAATTTTCTTAAATGTGCACTGACAGATCAGGCTGCTGGCCAGTCTTTACCAACAATCCCAAATCTTTCATGTACCAAAGTAGAATTTGGATCACTATCCCTAACACCTAACATATTAATAAATAGTGTAAGACAGTTTTATGAGTTACCATATTTGGCCACAAGTATTCACATATAAATGTGAGCAAAGACTGTAAGAGCCAATTTGACCAAAAATAGCCTGCAAAGGGTTGTCTGGCATGATAATAAATAATTTATAGATATCAGCTCTGCACTGCCATTTTTGATATATGACCAGTTTCTGTGCTGAACTTTTGATCTTTCAGGGCTAAAAAATGGATTTGAGTACTCCTATATTACAAAAATAGGCAAGGAAATCACTTTAGTTTCTCGCAAAATAAAATGTTTGCTGAAAAAAAACTTTTACAGAACTTAAAGCTCGTAAAGAAACAAAAATGTTCATTAACTTTTACCCTACTCAAATGTTTATCTTTAAATTAATTGACCGCGCTTACTTTTTTGTCCAATTATAAGTACTAAGTTTATATTGACATCTGTAGACTATGATCAGGTAGCAACAATGACCACAAAGACTAAAATACTTGGGACGCAGATAATATTATTGACAGCAAAATAAAACTAGAAAATAATAGAAATTGATATGAATTATTTAACATTAAGAAAAGTAAACACTTTAGTAAAAGATTATTTCTTTTAAATTAAAAACAACATTTAACATGCTCAAAGCAAAACAGATATTGATCTCCAAATACAATTTAGGTAGATCATAAACAGTATACTGAATACAATTTTTTTCCTAATGAAATTTACAATTCGTACACTGGTTACAAAACAAAAACTGTACACAAGCAAACTCAGCTCATATAATATGTAAGAAGCCCATTTTAAGACTGCCGATGACACATATCCAGTGCATCAAAAGTCCACTGCCATTGTGGTAGTGTGTTTAATGTGTGGTCTAGTTGTGATGCAAACTCGGGTGCAAAATGAAGTATCAAACTGTAAATGTTTATATTAAAATACATTTATGACATCCAGCATAAAATGCTGTTTTATTGTTTTTTTGCAGTTAAACACCAACTGCACAGCGTCCGCCCCGTTAGCCCTGCTCCAGCCCTGTGGTAATGAATATTTATTGACAATTATGTCTACATCATAATTCAGTCAATGACAAAAAGAAGTTTGAGAATCAAATAATTATTATCTATTTATATAGCAAGTTTAGATAATGTAACAAATACTCAGTGTATTGTGCGACAATACTTACCTGGCACTCATTTATCTTCGCCAATATCTTCGGTTATGTTCGGGTGTGTTTTCGTTGTTTCAATTGATTACCATACCGAACAAATACATTTCACCGAATGAACTTCACACCGCAGAGACAGTGGCGTATTGGTAAGATGCCTTACTTGTATCCAAGGTTTCATGGGTTCGAATCCTGCACATATAATTTTTTTAAGAGAATGGCCATTTCTATTTAGTTTGTGACACTGTCTTATGCACCATTTTTGCTTTTATATATTCTGTGATTGTTGGTTAAGTTTGCTTTGTTTTCTGTGTTTTATTTTTCATGTACTTATACTTACTATTGATATTCATGGCATTTTCTTCGAAGTTCTTCGATATATTAGCCGAGGCTATCTTATCTTTAGGTCTCATCTGTTTTTCAAGATGATTTGCTCGTCGGCATTTTGAGTTCTAAATACAAATGTATGCAGGATGACGGAGAAAAAATGCTCAAATGGTCATTAAAAATCTTGAAACCCTGTGATGAACAAAGACAATATTGAATACATTTAATGCAACGAAACGATTAAAAAAAGGTACATGTAATACAAAAATTCAAGCAAGACTCGAACCTGCATACGCTGGATTGGTAGTCAAATGCCTTATCCGCTACACCATTGCGGAATGCGATATCTGGTGCACTACGAAATTGATATTATATATCAATCGCTTGTTATATTTTTATCCGAAGATTACCGACCACATATCGACCACATACAAAATATTCATGGGTGCCAGTTCAATATTGGCGCATAATACCACCTCCAAGGTTTAACAGATTATAGCTACTGTAAGGTTGACTATCAATTGACAGGTCCTGCAGTTTAGTTTCCGCTCATTCACTGAGTTTGAATCACAGTTTTTTCTTCATCTTTGCCTCTGTAGTGGTGTTATCTCTTACTAGTATATTACTTTTTTAAGGGTAAACTGCCAACACATCCTGCCTTGACTGTCATAGGAAAAACATTAATTTCTTGTTGTTTTCTATTGACAGCTAGGTTATGCCTTAAAATTGTAAACAAACTGCTTCTGATTCAATGTTTCAGTGTTTTATTGTACAATATAAGAACATCAACAGCTATAGCCCTAGAAAATACTCATGCAGGATTTTAATCTTTAATTTTTCAACCAGTATCAAAAATTTGAAATTACTAACTTCCTAACTTACTGTTGATAGTAAGCCAACTTACTGCATGCAGTTTGAACCAAAACCGCAACTTTGAGACCAGATGGGAACTTTCTTAACAACTTATCTCGCTGACAGTCTTTCAGTAGTTTCAGTGCTTTGATTCAATGTTATGTGATACATGCAGCAAAATATTTCAGCGCATCCCAGTCATGTATCATGATTCAGCATCAAGTTTAATTTTTGTAAACAGCCTATCCTATTTCAAAAACAACAACAAAGTAACCCAGATACCTTTAAAAACTAAACCGTTTGTGAAGTACCCAATGGTTAATTTAATATTCAAGGTCAGAATCACAATTTCTGAATACAGACAAGCCCCAGTGCACCAGTCATAAACTAACCAAATTTAAAGGTTAGAAATTTATTGGAAGTTTGTAAACAACTATTAGGAAAATGCAGTGGCCTGAGAGATGGCTATGTGACTTCAGTCAAACATGTGAACAAAGACCACAGATGGCAAGAAGTTACCACATAACTGTATAGTGAAAGGTTTTCTCTCTATTTTGGAGTGGTTTTCATTCGGAGATCCTCATTAACACAGGTTTGACTGTATAACCAAATATTCCGTACTATGAGGAAATGCTATATTATATTACTAAATGATTGGGAATTGGAACAAAATCAATCACTCCTAAGCCCAGAGCTAAATAAGAGCGGCAATTATGATCTAAAAATAAAAGCAAGATATTCTATCATTTTATATCTGGTTCATGTTCATGTCATGACAGGATCACGAGTGTTAAATGATATTCTTAGGTTATGGGTAAAATCTCTAACTCAATAATAACCCCCAAAAAACTTGCAGAAGATTCAGACGTGACTACTTAAAAGTATGTAGCCTTGCTTTTCATAATTAAATCAAAATATTGTAATAATGACCTTCTAGATATACTTACAAGGAAGTATTTCTAAACTCATTTTGATTAAACTGAGATGGAAATTTTTTAACCTTTTTGTACAAAAACTGTCTCAAAAAACAAGATCCATGTTGACATGGCTGATCCTTTTTGTGTGAAAGGGGCAACAGTTACTGTAATTCAATGATTCAATTCAATCATCAGAACGGAACTTAGTGAAGCTTCCCAGGAGCTTATTCAATCAAGTCTGTGGTTGTTGAGAAATAGTCTCCGACATGAAGATTATATGAAAAAATAATCAAAAAGGGCAATTACTCTGTGAAAATCATTAAACTGGTATAATTATGCTGATATGCACATCTCGATCCCCTTGGTAGTCTCCGAAGTTTCACAGACTTAAAATCTGTGGTCCCTTAGAAATTGCTTGTCGAAGAATGTGGGACAGAGGGATTGACAGACAAAGACCATAATGCCATGGGCTAATTTTAAGTATTTCCTGGTTATTTTCACTTTATGTGCTGTCTCCATTCTAGTAAACCTTGAATTTTCTCATACATAGAAGAAATGGTAACAAAAATATAGAGTGATTTGAAGCACATACAAAGCAGTTAATTACTTATATATTGCTTCACTTCTGAGTAGAAAAAGGGTTTAGGCATTATCAGAATCAACTGAAGACAAAACTAAGAAATTAAAGGTGACATGACCTGACCTAAATAATCAACTGAACAGTATGATATCACAAAACAAATTTAGTACTTATAAGGGGTTAATATTTATGTTGTCATATCAGTAAACAGTGATAAGTGAATATTTTGAAATGTACAAAATAATTCTGCCATGCATATCAAGTGACACCGTTAGTACTTAGAGGTATATATGTCCCTGAAGTGGTTCAGTTATGTTTCAAGAGAAGCTGATTTAATGTATAAAAGATCAAGTACTCATTCTAGTACTTATCTGTTTAAGCAACTAAAAGTTCACTCTATACTATTGTTGACCACAGTGATATAAATATAGGTCATATTTGTTCACATTTTAAAAACACATTTTTTTTTCAAACTTGATGCTAGGATACAAGATTCCTGTTGAAACTTACTGCTCCATGGCATTAGAGCACACAACTTGGATGGAGAAAGAAAATGTGGTGTTTGTTTACTGTTACAGGATTTTATAGTAACAGTTTGTTGACCAAAATCCAATATGTATGTTACTACAAGACTGAATGAAGTGATTATAGTATCTAAATACACCAAGCCCCATTATTCCACAAAGAATTATAACCTACAAATATCCAAGCTTCTCCTTGACACTGAAAGTCTACAAATCTGAGCCAAAAATACTGAAGCATTTATAAGGTCTTTACTGAAAGACAGCTCATAAGATCCATCAGACGATGGGAAGTCCAAGTTTTTATAAACTAAAAGAGAAAGAACAAAATTTTGGCATTTTCAGAATAAATACTTTAACCTAAAGTCATCATCAGAAGAACACTGCATGATTAAAAAGAAAAAGTTTCTGTGGGGGAAGAGACAACAATAAAATGGCCTCTGCTCACACTACAGATGGGAAAATAGATAATGATTGTCAACATGGTAGGAGAACTGTCAACTGATGTTGAACCAATTAGTGTAAAATGTGCATGTCAAAGCATAAGGAAACTGATGTCAACTGACAAACTGAAACTTGTGGAACCTTATCGCTTATAACACTTACAATCCTTAAGTTTCCCATGCCATTTTATGTATAACAATCTGCAATGCAAATACTAAATGATGTTTTCCAGAATTTTCTGTCCAACCATTCACTGGTATCTGAAAGCAATTTGCAGTCAATTCATGAATTCAGAAGATAATTTTATTCTGGCTGATTGCACTACTCCATGCCTGTCATTAAATGGCTGATTTCTGTTGCTGGCAACTTTGCAGGGTTACAAATCTATGAAAAGTTGTCAAGTAAAAATTAATTTTTGTGTCAACAACAATATTGACAACAATGTTTGTGGATGCAGATAAAATCTTCCTTCATCATCTTGAGTGCCTTTTCCTTTTATATTTACTGATATGTTTGACTTGTCAAGTATGTTTTTGGTGTTCTAATTATACCTCAGAAAAGCTACCAGACATACACATTTATTTGCCAATACATGAACCTAACAAATATATGGCCTTGACTTTAAGGTCAACAGCACACTCAGGGAACAACCTTCACCCTTTCTTAAAGTTGATGACTATGCAAAATCAAACAGTTTAGTATTCTTTAAATATAGATACATTTTTAGAAGTGAACTACCTTTGACCTGGTTAAATTACTTCATTTGTCCAGGCATGATGCCAAATTAAGTATTTCCCCTGCCATGCTGTATACATTATTGACAAGATTACTTGTATATCTATATGACTGTGGTAATGACTTGTTTTTCAGCCATTGGATATGCTTGATATAATTCAGATCATGATGATTACCTTATATTGATCTAAATTACCAGCCATTGAATATTCTGTGCATTTAAATATGAATACATAAAGCTGCAGCTGTAAGCAAAAATTAAAATGACTGTGCTGCACCTTTGACATTTCTACCCCATTAAAATGATTGACATTTCTACCCCATTAAATCAAGAAGTTTTCCCTTTGCTATATAGACTGGGAAGCTGAAAATTTAAAGCATTGCCAAGAGTTATCATGAGGAGTAACATTTCTTGTTCGACCTAATTTCTTTCATTACCTGGATAGTACTGAAGCTAGACAAGACCACAGTATTACTAAACAATAATAATTTGACCTGACGCAAACAGAGCTAGAGGCTCAATCATTCAAGAGCCAAAAATCTGGAATAACGACACCAATCAGACTGGTTAGCAAACTATGCCATGATATAATGCAGATGTGCACTACCACCAAGTTCGGTGACAATATTGGCTAAAAAATGCTAAGTTATTGATTAGACAAGAAATAATGCTGCCCTAAAAACCTGGTTATGAATACATTTACATTTGCTTCTTTCTTCACACAGAATACTATGCAGCAATATAAAGCAAGATATCATTTTTCTTGCTCTTTTTCTACTTTAATGTAACACTGCTGTTACAAAAACCACAGATCTGTTAATTAGATTGAGACTAATTGTTAACACTCCTATTATAGACGTGTTTAATTGAGCATGCAGTCACTGAACCACGCTCATTCCCTTTCATTGTTAGATTACTTACCATAATCAATACATTACTTAAACTTAATAATTTATCTTCAGGTTAAATTTAATTTAAGTTACCTGTTTCTAAAGATTAGGCTATTCTGACATATATATAGGAATATTACTTTAGAAACATTCGCCTGAAAAGGTCTGAAGTAATTTTAACAATTCATTTTTATTTCCTATTTAAAAACAGTGCCGAATCAACAAGCTGCATCATCAGTGAAGAATGTTTCTGCAATTCTCTGTCAACCCTTCAGCTATTTCTTTTCTTTTTTCCTTACCAAAAAGGGAAAATGGTTGCAATTCACTTTACAGAAAGCAGAAGAAATTAGGAATTTACAGGCCACTGCTTTTGTCTGGTGACGGTGGAACAAAATCAGAACTTCCCAGAATTTCCATGATACTCTGACATTTACACAACTGACAAAACTAATCAATATACATTTCTTCATTGAATGCTGCAATCACATGGCGAGTTTAGTGAACCTGGGAATAGAGGATACAAAATACAAGTTCAGAATTAATAAGCACATACAACTCGGAAACTTGCAATTTGGAAATACCAAAATATTACAAGATTCATGGTGCTGTAGACCTCAAGAGAAAGGAAAGATATTTTTTTGGCAGAACCCAAGTGACAACTTACGTCAATTACTCCACACAGCAGGAATTAATTGAGAGACTAATTGTTGGTACTTGAAAGAACACAGACTCCAATCTAGTGCAATATCATCAATATTCCACCTATAATCTAGATACTATTTGACCTGACTTAAGGTATAACATTCCAGAAGAATCAAACTAGAATGATGTAAATAGAATTATACTCAATTATCATACACATCCAAACAATGGCAGCTGTTCTAGACAAATACTGTACTGTTTCTACTTAGCACCAAAAGGGCATTACACAGCTCAAAAGAGGGTGTTTATTGGAAACACTATTAATATTAACTTTCCACCCATAAAAGGTTGAAATTAAAGAAGCAAGGGGCCAAAATCCCTAATAAACTTTCTTTCTTATTTGCATCCACAAATATTGCAGAAAATTATGACCTATACTATGTAATAGAATCAACATCAGTTCTTGAAATATTGCAGGATCATTTGAAAGACCAAAGGGCATGACCCAGAACTCAAAACAACCTATGTGAGTCACAGCTCTTCCTATCACCCTTACAATTAAACCTTTTTCCCTTTGTCTTACCCCTCAATTTTGACCCGAAGATAGATAAGGACTTTCTATAACTTTATCAAAACCATTTTTTTTTTGGTAGTGTTATTAGGGGGGAGTGCTAAATAAAAACAATATGGTAATCTATTCCAAAGTAGGCAATTGTTTAAGTATCAGTTTGATCAAATGTCTTATTTTCCCTGCCATTTGATTTACTTCAAGTGCCAGCTTAGCATTATAATTTAGTTGCATTATGTTAAACATTTTATGCTTAATGCTGCTCTGCCATTTTTCAACAGGTTTTCAGCTGACAACTTCTCCACACAAACAAGGAATGAAGTAAATTTTGATATACAGTGAGTTTCTAGGGAGATTGTAACTGCACTACCAAATAATTCTGATTGTACTTCTTTTGTGAATATCTTACTTAACTTGGTTATTCTGACTGTACTTCTTTTGTGAATATCTTACTTAACTTGGTTATTCTGACTGTACTTCTTTTGTGAATATCTTACTGAAGTTTGTTTTTTGACTCTTCTTATGAATATCTTCGAAGTTTGTTATTCTGACTGTACTTCTTTTGTGAATATCTTACTTAACTTGGTTATTCTGACTGTACTTCTTTTGTGAATATCTTACTGAAGTTTGTTATTTTGACTGTACTTCTTTAATGAATATCTTTCTGAAGTTTGTTATTCTGACTGTACTTCTTTTGTGAATATCTTACTGAAGTTTGTTATTCTGACTGTATTTCTTTTGTGAATATCTTACTGAAGTTTGTTATTCTGACTGTATTTCTTTTGTGAATATCTTACTTAACTTGGTTATTCTGACTGTACTTCTTTTATACACTTCTTTTGTGAATATCTTACTGAAGTTTGTTATTATGACCAAAACTATATATCTGCAGTAAAACATGCAAAATTAATGTTATCAGAATTTACAGACAAATTGCCAATGCCTTTAAAAGCATCACCTTCATATACCTTGAATATTGTACCGGCAGATAAATCATACTCTGAGAAAGCATAAATTACTTTGTGCAAATATCTGAGTTTTTCTACAATTTAAGGTTGTTGGATACATTCTATAATTTTGGCCAAGACCACTCTGCACTACACATCCTACTGATCAGAAATTCAAAATGTCTATTTTTATCACTGTGCCCTTTAAAACACCTCCATATTTCAAATTAATGAGTTTATTCAGCAGAGAAGTAATTACATGCTGTCTTATACTGATTCGAGTTATCATTTCTCAACAAACTTATAAATAAATTATTACAACTCTATTTCTTCACACTAATGCAATTATGAGATACATATTGCAATTATGAGTTACATATTAGTGTCTCTTTTAAGCACACCCTTTCCTTGAAATTTCAAAGCGCCCCAATTGCTGAATAGGGGGAATTGTTATCCAAAGCTAGTTAGTATATATTATACCAATTTATTTCAGGTCAAATATGAAGAAAACTATTCTACTGCAAGACCTTGAATTTGGACAAATAGTTGTATTAAATACGAAGATCATGATTTACCAATACTGTCGCTTTTTTATGAAATAGGCCCAAACTACCCAAACTATGAATGTATTGGATGACATCTCACTCCATCATGTATTCCAGATTCAACTATAATGAATGAAATAATTATCTTTCCTTTAGCAGATCTGAAATGAATTGTTTTCCAAATTATTGCTGCCATTGGTTTTTTTCTGGATTTTTGTGTGGAGCAAAGAATTTCCTTGATTATAAAAACATTTGTGTGACCCAGAATGCGTGAAGCGTATTTATTTTCTAAGCCTACGCTCTGTTCATAGCTGTGATGTTTTGGTAATTGCAGGATTCTACAGACTATTAATGCTAGCTAGGCTGGATGGTGGAACTGTGTGCCAAACATTTGACACAACCTGAATGTATTTTATCAACCTTTACATCAGTTATTTCACATTTATTTCCACGAAAAGTACATACAGTGCTACCAGACACTGGCTTCCAGACATGAATTTACATGGAACCTGCAGACTTCACTCCTGAGATTGACAGCATAAAAACAGGTGTTGCTTGCATTTTACTCCTGTTCCAGGTCTTAAATCACAGATACACACATACGCCTACTCACAATAACTTATTGCCAACCTAATTAGATCGCTGTGAAAGTTATTTTAGAAAATTCATAGATTTACATTTACTTACATCAGTGATTCTGTCTCGATACCATTTGAATTTTGAACTGTTTTAAGAAATGTTCACTATCAACTGAAGACATCTTTTACAGCTTTAACAAAATATTCACAGACAAAACAGCATATAGTTTCAAACTTTTGCACTGCAGACAATGGAAAAGATGTGTTTCCAGCAATTTATTTCCATGCCAAATGGGAAAAACTGATTGGAATAGGTTGATAGAGAACAAATACTTTTAGTCTTATCAAGATTTTACAGAAAGAGGTGTTGATCTTTACAGGGTTTTACAGGTATTATTGTTACTGTACCATAACAAAATGATGAAGCATGTTCTTGCCAATGCATTTAGTTCATTTAAAGTTCAAGGATAGAACTGTAAATTAAAATAGATTTCCTGCTTTATTATTGTTACTGTACAATAACAAAATGATGAAGCATGTTCTTGCCAATGCATTTAGTTCATTTAAAGTTCAAGGATAGAACTGTAAATTAAAATAGATTTCCTGCTTTTTTGTAAATTAATGGCAAGCTTACTGTGAACAAGCTTTTAATATACTTTCTAGGAGTGTATCAATATTCTCTTTAAATATTTACACAGTTTCTGCTTAGATGCTCAACATATCCATTATACTAGCTAGTCACCCATAAAAGCAGCCATTCCAACTTGGTAACCATGAAGTGGCCATTCAAGCCAGGTGGGCTGTTAGTGTTAATACAGCTGCTTCAACATAATGTTGGGGATGTAACAGTATTCAGTCAGGCTAATCATAATAGATTTGACAGTCATGAAACAATTATATTAATTTATCTACATGCAGATATAACTCCTGGAATAATTAAACTCTTGACGTATGCCATTAGAATTCAGTTTATCCTTTGCAACCATTTTCACATGAGAAACAATAGAGAATCTGCTATGTATAAAAGTGTAATGGAGACTAGAGAGTGTGTTGTCTTACCTTGTATAGTTCGTTTGAAGAAAGCTTTGCATGCTTCACATGATGAAACACCATAATGAAATCCTGAGGCAATGTCCCCACACACTAGGCAAAGTTTTTTCTGTCCATCAGTCACTTCCATTTCATAGTTTGTGCTAGGGCAGTATTCAACTTTGGTGTATTGATGATGGTTTGACTCTACACTACAAGGGGACACTTCACCACTACTATCACCACTGTCCCCTGTGTATCCACTGTCTACATCAATTTGGTCCACTGCATATGAAAATGCATGGCCTCCAAAGTCAAGCTTTCCCTCATCGAGACTGCATGGAGAAAGATCTCCGCTGTCAAAATTGTCTAAACTGTCATCCGGAAACGATCTATCTGAACCTAGATCATCGTTACCAGGATAATCACTAAACAGATCGCGTCCAAATCCTTCATCAAAGTTTGGTTGTGTGCAGTGACTTAAACTTAGAGGACTGGATGGTTCACACTTAATTCCAATAGACACATCCATCTGGACCACCGGATCTTTGGTAGATTGGTTTTCTTGCCGAGGTACTGTAGGGACGAAATGGTGACGACTTTAGCTTGTTCAGGCTACGACAATGTTGGCAGGATATTTTTTTTGAGTATTTCAGTCTTGTTCAGTGGTAATGCTTTCTAGCCGACTGCTTCAAGAAGGACGTGTGAATTTTGTTCTCTTTGGTTTCCAATTTGTCTTTCTTTCTTTTTTTTGGCTTCTTAAGTTTTGTTTTGGATCTTTTGGTCTTGATTTGTTAATCTAATTTGCAACTACCTGCAAGTAAAATAACATTTATATTAGCTTAAACAAGTTCATACATAATCTGCAACAGAAAATCCTCATTTTTGCCCATAAAGTTTGATTAATCAGAGCAAACTACCAGGAAGCGGAAAGAAATCCAGCTTGATCAATGTGCTGTGACACACTACATTGAGACCTCTGATTAATACTGATTGTTTGTCGATATGTCATCTAGATAGCAAAACCAAAATTTACAGTTCTATCCTGGAAACAGTAGTATGAAAGGATATGCAGGCACTCTTCTTTGCACTTGAAATACAATTGCAGGAAACAATAAAACAATGACAGGTGCTTGTTAAAGTACCATGAATGTTTTTCATATCCATTCATGTTTAAGTGCAATGACAGCTCAGTTAAAAAAAACAACCCTGTGGGTTACATGTTATCTGAAAGTAAGAAAACATCCGCATTTTATATCATTTAATACTTTTTTTTTAAAGATTTTACAACAGCTATGCACAGGTCAACTTGCCCTTTTTGTGAATTAACATTTATTGTCAAAAACCACAATGCAAGTAAACCTGGCAAAGGTAACCCATCATATGCCAGAATGAAGTAGAAAAGAATCAAGAAACTGCTGACTAAAGTACATAAATCTGTAATAAATTAAATATAAGTGTATATGGCTCATGACAATTTCAGGTCGAGAGAGGATGAAAAATGACCAGAAAAATAGGCCATCAGTGCGCAGGAAGCTGTCAACCCTTATACATGAATCGCTTTCATTATACAGTAGTTAATTCATTTTGTGGTCTTACTGTTTTAATTAAAGCTGAATTAAGCAGAAAAACACACATAAATGTTGTCTGTAGGGACAAATTAAAGCAGACAAGTCACTGTACAATGGCAGCTATATTGTCTGAAAAAAGTCATGCATATTGTAACTATGTTATTCCTCCAATGTACATAAACTTACACTGCCTAGCAACAGACTTCAAATGGTCTTGAAGAAGAGCAAAAACTGAATCCTGCAGCAAAACAGGAACTATGCATCAATTTTTCAATGATGAAATGAAATGTGATGACACCAATTTTCTCATCAAAATAAATCTCCCATGTCAAGGACTTCTAAATGTTTAGGTTGCTCAGCAACTGTCTCTCCAGTACCAAACACAGCAGACACTCAATAAAGTGGATATCAAAATTCTCTGTTTCAACATGCAAATTATATGAGCATTTACACATGCAAATTGTACAACAAAAATATGCTGATGTATTTGATATCTTTGCCATAGGGTCACCAACCTCAACCAAGAACAAAAATATTTCCAGACTCAATTAACCAAGCAGTGCATGCTTTGAAACAGTTTATGATTAAAATTATGAAGTAATTGGTGTCTTTAGACTATAATCTGAATTGCCATCAGACCATAGACTACAATCTGAATTGCTATCAGACCAAAGACTACAATCTGAATTGCCATCAGGCCATAGACTACAATCTGAATTGCCATCAGACCATAGACTACAATCTGAAATGCCATCAGACCATAGACTACAATCTGAACTGCCATCAGACCACGGTCAGTTCAAGAAGTATAGTTATTTTGACTGGATAGGTATTTTAACCAGTTGCTCTTTGTACAATATTTAACATCTACCTACCAGATTTCTAAAATGGATTTGTTCACCTCTGAATCTGGATTATACCTGTTCAAATGGGTGTTCAATGAAAATACTCCAGCTGAATAGTGAACAGAGCAGATCATAACCTGACTGCCGGGATGTGCAGGCTGATCACAATCTACACTGGTCACTAAATGAGGCATAATCACTTGCTATCAGCTGGACAGGAGTTAATGTTGAAAAACCAGCATGAAGCTGACTATCAAGGAAGTAAAGTTTCTACTTCTGATACAGTATAGCCAACACTTAAGTATTTTCACACATTATAAGTAAACATAATGTACCAAAATGTATTTCAAGTTTCAACAAATATTATTTCTTCCTTATAAAACATATGTCTTCTTTAAAGGTCAGTCCAAATCATTTCACCATGTGTCATACCATTTCCCTCCATTTTATATCCTGTAAGTCAATATTATTCAAACACTTAAAAAGTTTCAAAGAACTCAACAGAATGGTTACCAATTGTTAATATCGGGTATTTGTACATGCTAAACCCAATACAGCAGCCATTGACAGCCCAGAGTAAATATGCTACAAATTAAAGGGAATTTCTTTCAGGCAAAGCCAGTCAATAACAGACTAGTTATTCTCTTTTTACTCACACAAGAGGTTTTATTTAAGCTAATGTGAAAACTAAATTCTTGAAAGCATCAAGTCCTGACAGTGGTCTAGACTTATATGCAGCTTTGATGGATGATGATCCAAGCTACAGTTAGGCTGTCTGGGCTATAATGGTCTATAGTTAGGCAGTCTGGAATATGCAAGCCACTCCTTCACTGACAATCCTTGAAGTAGTATTAATTGATCTATGCCACAATCCTTGTTGTAGTATTAATTGATCAATAAATAAATTAACAAATTAATTGTATGATATAAATAGAGGTTTGGTATCAATGTTTCAATCATTATGATTTAACAACAGGAACGGTGGAGAGTATAGCTCTTTTAAACCCTTAATCAGCTAAATTAAAGTCATAAAAGTTAATTATTCAAGGGGTTGAGCAAGATGACAAGATGACATATGCTTATACTTTAAATCTCCATGCACATTTAATCAGATTCCATGCCAGAATTATTTTTTTCAGTTCAAGGAAAATAAC
This sequence comes from Saxidomus purpurata, assembly GCA_022818135.1. NCBI lineage: Eukaryota > Metazoa > Mollusca > Bivalvia > Venerida > Veneridae > Saxidomus > Saxidomus purpurata. The sequence goes on along the minus strand of JAFMSR010000001.1, from coordinate 61,638,182 downwards.
TTCATAGCAGCCAAAAAATGAAATCATACATTTTAGATGCATTAAGCTACTGCAGAGACAACAGTTCATCAAAATTATCAATGATTTCCAATGTACATCCTTTTGGCAAGATTTTTAAGCTTTTCTGAGGCAGTAACTCTCAAGAGCTACAGTGGAGATTTGAACAATTCAAAACAGAATGTAAGGCAGTATTTGGGCCTTTTAGCAAGTGAAGTACTACTGCTACATGGAATGATTCATACAAGTGTTAATATTTGTGTGAATTATAATTGATAATAATTCATCCAACCACTTTTAAGGTAGCATCCTGGATAGGTGACAATCCTCTGCCTTCAATATGCTATTAACCTGGTTGTGCAGGCTGATCATGATCTACACTAGGTGTAAATGCAGAATCAATTCCAGGGTAGAAGATACCAATACAATCAAAGAAAGAATGACAGATTTTTACAGTAAAAGTAGTAAACCACCATTTCAATACAGCGCCAACAAACTATATAATAATCAATTTGCTTACATGACTGCCATTTCATAAGGTATAGATCAGTAACTTGTGTAATACCTTAACAATCTCTCATCCATAACAGATAGCTACAGGTTAACAAGAGGTGAAAATAAATTAATGACAAAGCGCTCCCAAACCAAATTTAAACACTGTTTTTTTTGGTGAACAAAACACATTGAAGGCTTGTCTTATATCTGGAACAGTCCAGTCCACAGGATCAAATGTTTCAAAATTGAGATATTATACTTGCCAATAATATTATCGATGTAACTCCATAAATCTATATAACTGAATATTTTTTGTATCTGAACTCCAAAGCTTTTTTTATTATATAAATATCAGTAACTTCATGCAGGCCTACTGACCTAGTACAAAACTATCATAGTATCATAGTAGACAGTGATAATACTATTAACTACAGTCAGAATGTAAGCTTGATAAACATGTTTAATCTCAGATAATGGCTTAAACGTTAAATTCTTGCCTTAGTACTCTACACTCAAGCCACGTGGACTTACAGAACAAAGATTATTGGTACAGACATGTACACTATTACAAAACTTAGAAATGAAACGTTATCTTTTTTAAACCCATCTCCCAACAAGTTAACATACTAAAAAACAAGAAAAAAGATCTTACAAATAAAGTAAGTTATTTAATTCCAGTTAAAATTCCTTTATTTTCTTTGTTTTTACTCAAGACACAAAAACACATGTAGTTTTATTCCTGCCACATGTTCAATACTGTATAACAACTAACCACAAAATCCCCACACGCGGCTATGTCATCAGTGAACTTTTCCCAATATTACCATGCATGTTCACGACTATCTCTAACCAGGTATAAGACTATCGAACTGCTACAACACTAGCTGAAATTACTATACTTACTCAAAAGTTATTGTTATTTATCCAGACAATAAAAAACATTTCTTTTATCAAAATACTGCACTTGTGACTGTTTTAAAGTTTAGTTTGTCGGTTCAGCGGAAATTATGAATGAGTCCGCTAGCACTTCAACTGACAAATACTACACTTACATTTCATATTATACATTTTAACGGCAAGTTTAAGTTCACAAAAAGTTTACATTACCAAGCGTTCTATAGTCGCTATCAAATATATCTCGTTCAATTTAAGATATTGCTGATTGTGAATATTCTAATGAGTTTTCGGGTCAGCTCATTTGAAATTAAAGTTGGCTTGAATTTATTCCAAAAACTATATTATGTTTTAAAATCATGCAGTCAAACAAATCCATCAATAAGACAGATTTTTTCCGGCTACTTATTATCATTTTTTTATGCATGTGACATTAATTTTGATGAGGTTTTCAAAATGGTGATACAATTAGGATAATCCTCGTCTTGTTAACTGTGGGATAAAACTAATCTTCTCTTCAGAAAATATTCATGCAGGATTACTTACTTAAACAAATGTAATCAATTAGACCTAACTACAAGACATGGGGTTTCTTTAAACCTCAGACTAGCAGAATTAAAATATATTTACTCAGTGCAAAATGATTTAAATATTTTAATCTGGTTTATATAATACAGGTTAAGGACTTTCAGTATAAGCAGGTTGAACTCTGAAAAGAAACTGCTTATGATTTAGAGCACGTTCATGTGCACCCATTCCCTTGACGGTTCAACTACAGCAAATGCCCTAGCAGATTCAGTATTTTTGTCACATGCACAATTGTATTACTTTCCTACATAATGGGAACAAACTACTACAGTAATCATGTAATAAAGATTCTTACCAATTGCACTGACATGTTTGAATGTTTAAAATATACCTACCTCGGGTCACAGCTGCTTTAAGGACAGTTACACTGACAAATTTTTCACTAGCCACTTGATTTTGTTTACAAGTTGACCTTATTTGAACGAAATAATCTGAGATGTGCAGGTTTATCAACTAACGGCACAAAATTGATGGGCATGTCGACTAACGGCACAAAATTGATGGGCATGTCGACTAACGGCACAAAATTGATGGGCATGTCGACTAACGGCACAAAATTGATGGGCATGTCGACTAACGGCACAAAATTGATGGGCATGTCAACTAACGGCACAAAATTGATGGGCATGTCGACTAACGGCACAAAATTGATGGGCATGTCAACTAACGGCACAAAATTGATGGGCATGTCAACTAACGGCACAAAATTGATGGGCATGTCAACTAACGGCACAAAATTGATGGGCATGTCAACTAACGCACAAAATTGATGGGCATGTCAACTAACGGCACAAAATTGATTGACGTGTCGACTATTATAATGGCAATAAATTCTTAACAATTTGCAAGAATTCAATACATATATTGTCTTTTGAGTAAACTAGTACTAAATATTATTATATCATTATACTGCGAATGAATTCAATGAAACACATGAATTATGCCCTATCTGTACAAGAAAAAAAATACAAAGGGGAATAATTCTAATAAAAATTGAGGCTTTGAAGAATTAGGGTTCTTGCACTCTGCTTCAAAAACATGAATAGTTTGAAGTTATTCTGAATTATTTCCCTCTCCATAGTATGATACACTGTCAGATAGACAGTTAGGGTGACTATATACTCACCCTTTAAACTCCTAAGTAATGTTGGATAACTGCTAATGTTACTGACCCGAGTTTTTCAAAAATTTGACCCATAATTTCACTAAGATTTTAAAGGGTCTTGTCAACAGAATGCTGATTATTTACCATCAGTTCAGGTTTGGACTGTTACTATGGTCTGTTACCCGCTCTTCTATCTTTGATTCATTCTTCCGCGTGTAGGTCTGACTGTTGGGTAGTGTAAAGAGATTTCCTTTCTTATTTTTTGTTCTTAGGCCATCCTTAAAAAATTGTTTGTTTGCCCTAACGCGACCGACTGATGAAAATCCTCCCGACTGACTTTTTTTTTGGATCTGAAAGCCAAAAAATAAATTTTCTGCCGTCGAGAAAAACCGTTAAGTTTTTTTTCATTTTCCATCTTTCCGGTATTTCTTTTCTGTAGTTCTTTCGTAAGTAATACCAATCAGTTATCCTCGACTATGCTTGACAGAACGTGCAGGGGTGTGGAAATCCTTTATTTTTTCACTTTTCCGCGGACGAGTGAGATGTACAAATTCACTTGTCCGAGGTCAAAATTCACCTGTCCAGATTTCACATTAAAACCAAATTATGTGAAACAAACAAGAACCAGGTTAACGTTCTTTATTTTATATGCTAATCAGTACATGTCTAGAGGATTCTGCAAAGCTCGGACTTCCGAGTGAGCTTGGGAGTGCCTGAAGTGACTTGGAGTACGGAGAAATATTACGGCACTTGGCGGGAGTGTATTTGCGACATTCCGAGTGGTTTTACACGTAAATTAACGGGTTTACGGAAATAAAAATCAGATTTATTATATTCGTACAAATGTGTCCACACTGTTGTACGCATATTAATTCAAAAAGATTTGGCGACCGACGTACTTTTGTAAAGCGTGTTCAATATATTTTATCACCAAAAATAAAACTTACTCATAACTTATTTATTCCAAACTATTATTTTTATAATCCAAAATTATCAGACTATTGTCTAGAGCTACGTTACATGTCTCGAACTGTCAAATATATCGGTCTTTTTGATGCCACGTGCTTCTCGAAGATCAAAGAAAACTCACATGTACAATATAGCGTCGGCGATTGTTTTTTGATCTCGTGACACCTGCAGCTTTATCTTTTATGATTGAGGAGGTTGCAGTTAAAATAATTTATTCGACAAATGTTATTCATTAAAATAAATATTACTGGAAAAACGTTGACTTTGACAGTTGCTGAAACAATAAATGACAAAAACACGAACACGCTGGAACGCCGCGTTTTGTTTTATAAAGAACAGTTAGAACTTTTTTTAATGTTAATTGATAAATATTTGTTTGCATCCACAAATTGACAAACATTACTCAGTCAGTGGTGTCACTGCTTGGATTTGCAAACAGTTTTGCGTCACCCTTTACGACAGGCCACTTTTCCACACCTACCGCTGGTGACAAATGCTAAGGGACCAATTACAGCTTACTTTAAATGGAAATAAATATTGTAAGTCAACATAAAGGTGATAAATAGTTTAGATTCTGATAAGAAATAACTCAATTCTTTTTGAAACAATAAAAAACATAACGCCGTGATAGTATACAGTAGCGGTGATTCTCAACAAAATCGTCTGATTCGAACTTTGTAATTCAATGGATTTTGATTCAACAGGTCGCCTTTACAGGTGTATTAATGTTGGTTTTCATAAAACTGCAAACAAATCGGGCGGTTCCTGGCTGGATTACTTTGGACTGTCTTACATTATTCATTTCCTTTTTCTCGCATTTTGACTTGTCCAGCGGACAAGTTGGGCAGAAAACGCGTGTCGGACTAGGAATTCTGCACCCCTGACGTGTACGCTGTAGCTCACTCCGCAGAGAAATCGTACCAAAATCGTGTCAGAAATCTGACACGCTCGCATTTCAGTATTTCATAAGAAATGAATGAAAAGAATAAATAATTTTATTAATAAGACTATAATCTTGCCAATTGTATCTTTTAGCGTAAAGCAAAACGAAAGTTTTGAGCAGGTCAGAATTTTCACATATTGATAGCCATCTTGCCGATTTGACAATTATCACGTGGCCATTCCCACGAACCTTTGGAAAAGGATATCTGGGGAAATCGCCAAGATTCCGATTCCGGTCACGATCAGGGAAAGTTTATTCATTTACATGACCACGTGCGTTTTGGCGTGAACCTTTTATGTACCGGTCGAAAATAAAGTAATTTTGTTTTCAAATTAAAAACATAGTGGTAAATGCTATTTTATATTTACACTCGTCCTTTTATATCATCTAAACACTAATCAAAAGGAAATATCAAGCATTCTGAACTACATGAAAAATAAGTGCGATTGCGTCATACGAAAGTCCGTTGTAAATGTAAACAAAATGATTCATGTTTGAAAAATCGATGTTTTTGTAGTCAACATTGGTTGTAGAACATCGTAATTGGTTTGAAAATATGAATTAATAAATTTATGACCTAAACATGACCATATTTCCCTACTGATCCAAAACCCTAAAGCTGCACCTGACAAAAAACAAAATATCAAAATAGCGGCTTTAGAGTTTTGGAAGCCAGAACTAAATGTTAAACCTGGCAATGTCAGATGAAAAAATTCCACTCAATTTGATATTATCTGAACATTTTGTAAGTTCTCGCATAATTAAATTAAATTTTTACAATGGTACAAATTAATTTTCCTATGTTGAAGTTCAAATTTTATAGATTTTTATGTGGATCTGTTCCTAACCTGGCCACAGGTCCAAATACAAGGCTCACTCCGACACTGAGTTGTTTGACATTCTATAGCTTAATAACTTCTTCAAATTTACGGTTTGAATGTTTTACAACCTATTAAAGCACTTCTGGAATGAGCCTTGTTAAGCACTTTGGGAGCCTGGCTTATGGCTAAAATGGTAATGTGCAAACCACCACCCATGCAGATATGTTACAAAGCAGGTTAATAGCATTCTACAGTGGGGTGGTAATAGCTAATAGGTACTACAACAGAAGAAATGAGAAATATTAAGACAAGAAAGGTGCAAATATTAAGTGTACATATGTCAGCTATTAATCTAAGATACAACATAAAACATCTGAAAATAAAAAAAAAAAAAAAAAAAAAAAAAAGCCTACCTACCTACCCACTGAAAAAATTCTGGGTCGCGTTAGGGCAAACATACAATTTTTTAAGGATGGCCTTATGAGTCTTCAATCCTACGGAAAGTGGAGACAGTGTTTTTGTCCCAGCAGGCATCAAGCAATACCGCATCCAAATGGAGACAAGACAATCTTGATCACCTGATACTCTAATCAGTTATTGCATGTGTCACTTATTCCCTTTGTAACAGTCTGATAATCTTTGCATCACTCTTGCTGAAAACAGGTATGTCACTCAACAGTGACAACCAAACATTTATATTTCACAGAACCTACATTAATGCAGGGGGTGAGACAGCACAGATTTAGCTTCTGTTCTATGTTATATAGATGCAGTAGTGAACAGTTATCATTATGGCATATTACAGAAGTCCTACTGGAAGCTATGAGATGTTCCAAACACGACACAACAGGCATATGGTATACATGATTAAAGCCTGTAATACACTTCTCATTGTCTCATGACCATCTGCTAGTTCTATAGAAATATCCCTGCTCCTGTATCATTTTTAATCTTTTTTTATACTGGAAGTGGGCTTTTATACAGAATGTAGAACATCAGCAAAAGATCTGAAGTTTCTCCACTCCTCATCACATGCAACACAAAGTTCTAGATCTTTTATACCTATTTTAAATGCCCATTTCCACAAAGTAGAAGGGCAATAACCCTCACTCATTCAATTAAAAACCGAAAGTTTAAATGTTTATCAAATTCAGAAATGTGCATGTTTCAAAGTGGTAACAGGGGACACAACAGCTTCACCACCATTTATGCCATGTACCTATGTATCACAAGTTTCAGAACTTGACAGAAGAGTATGAAGACAAAATCTGATAATTCAGAATTTTTCCACTTTCATTCAGACTCCTGTAACCCAATTTCCATCACATACTGTTGTTAAACAATTGAAATTCTCTGATGAGGACCCCAGAGCGAAACATTTTATTTAGCTGAAATTTTATTATGGTTTCATTGCCCATGTATAACAGAAAACTGTTTGCAGCAATAATCTTCCACAAATGTAGTAAAAAAAACTAATCATACACGAATAAGATTTTTGACTTACACTATACCGGATCTGATTCCTGAGAAGGGTTCAGTCAGTTGTAAAGAACAAGATTCAAAGGTATGATATTGTTAGATTAAATAAGATCAAAAGCTTAGGAAAAATAAAGCCATATTTAAGTCAGAGACATTATATACCCAAACCTCTGTGCGTTACAAAATACGACAATCTTTGTCGCAACAAAACCCATATCCAGCAGTATTTTAATCCTTTCTTAATATCACAGATTGCCATTTAAAAACTACTAAATCATTTTAGTTATGGATTTGTAAACATTAGGTCATCTACCTCCCCTTTGCAACTAGGCATTACAGTAACTTAAAAATTCAAATTTGCTTGATCATGTCAGCATCTTTTTTCAAACAAATCTGTATTAGAGTATTTAAAGTCCCATTAGCACTGAAATGGATGTAAAATTTCTTGTTGCTCCTATATTAACAAGAAATATCAAACCAGCAAAACTGACTACTATTTATGCAAAATGAAATTATTTAACATTGATTATAATAACTCAAAACTTCATGCTATAAATATAGCACAGTATTTTTTTCAATGCAAAAGTAAGAAACACTGTCTGACAACACTTAAGAATTGACCAAATATATGGAAGTTTTGTTACGTATTGAAGTTATTTTTAAGCAGAACACACTGCTATCATTTTCAATCCTTAAATTTATTATTCTATGAGCATCAAACATGCTAATGGGACTTTAAGACTCTGAAAATAAAGTGATTGTCACATCAAAATAGGGCATCAGGTGTTTGATGATTATCAGAAAGGTATCACATTCTATTAATACAACATATTTTAAATAAATGATCATAGTACTCTCCAAGGATATAAAGGTAGGAATTCTGCATCCTTAGCACTGCACTTGGCAGTAAACCTTCCAATCGGTTTCAGTTGAATTTACAGACAGATTGCAACTGCAACAATGAACAAGAATATAGGACAGACAGTTGGACAGGTAGAGAAAAACCAAAAGGCCAGGCATCTCCTCTTGGAAATAGTGTGCTAAATTTCAGACAACATCAGGAACAAGGAAAGGGGACAGACTCCAGGTAGTATCATAAATCAATGATGCATTATATATATCTCTTTAACTATACAGTTAATACTTGTATTACAAAATTCCCACATGCCCTGCAACTGAATGAAGATTAAACTTTGTTAAATCATGATTAAACTTGTTTTTTTGATAGATATTTTCAGTATCAGCCTTGGGTCCTTGAATTTTCAGTTTTTATGAGCTCTTGACTTCAGACTTTATAACTACATTCCAAAAGGGACTTTCATAAGGTTCTTGTTTATTCTATGGAAGTCCAAAACTGCTTCAGCTGTCAAATACTCTTTTTTTATGATTGAGGTGTCAAAAGGGCAAGTATTCATCCTGTAAATTGTTAGTTTTTTTACAAAAATATAACAGTATTATATTACAATGAATAAGAATGAATGATTATCTTGCCAAGACTAAACAATTTATCATAATTTACCCACTATCCAATCTAGACGAAGAAAGATAGGGTAACTTGAAGAACTGAACAGAAATTTCTCTCAAATGGAAAACAAGAAAAATAGCGAGGCAAATACGAATCGACAAGTTGAGTTTAGAGTAACTGAACGCATACTGATTTAGTATAAGATCAAAATTAACGGTATATTGAAGTTAAATCCACTAACAAGACAAAATCACGTGAACATTTATAAAGACCTTGACCAAAGAATTTTGATTTCAAATTAAATGAAAACATGACACTTTATCCAGCTTAATTTTTGAAGTAATACCATTACAACATTTTGACTTCCCATTGACGATAATATGTAAAATGCAGTTTTCTATACTGATAATCTGAGTTCCCAAGGCCATATGTAGTTATACTTTATATTTAGTAGCTCTTTGGATTTCAAGTTAGTTTAAAATGGTTTTAAGTAAGAAAGGATTCAAACATTCAGGTCTCTTAGCTACCTTTGCAGTGGAGCTACCATAGCGCAGAGGCATCATGTTTACAGGATTGGAGGTTCCTCCAAGGGTGGAACCCACTGCTGCAATGTAATGGTAGCCTTCTTAGACAAGACCTTAAATAACTGAACATTGCCTTCTATCTGGAGGCTGAGTGCCAAGAGTGATTAATAAGCTGTTAGAACTTGTTTCACAATTGATAGTTAACATATTTGTATAAATCTTAGTATAAATCTGATTTACCTGGGCCTTAAATTGTCTGTAGCTATTTTAAGTGTTTTGCACTTTGTATTACAACATATAACAACAGTTCCTATCATTTAACATTCAGATTTTCAATTTTGACAGAAGTAGTTTCAATTTAAACAATATATGCCAAATAAAAATGACAATTAAACTGTAACAACGGTTTCAAACACTTCAATTGAAGATTTCATTTAAATTTTGCTTTTTAATCATTGAAAAACATTTATTTCACAGCATATATAGTGACTTCTACAGTGATACAATATTTCACTTACAACCGACCCAAAATTTCAAACAGATCAGTTTCTATCTTGATGTACTTAATTGAGATATGCAAATGAGAATACGAAGAATAAATGTGACACAAATTAATATATAACTTCTATCTAAATATAGACGTTTTTATAAATGTGTCATAGTGTTTGTGAGTCTGTTGAACAGACCTTGTAAGGTACATTTATTACAAGCTTATTTAAATGAAACATGATGGAAGTTCTAGACAGGTCTCAATCAAAGGTCAGTTGCATTAACTAATTGGAAAAAGTAATTACTACACCAGTGATAGAAACTCTGGAATAACCTATGAATTAACATAACATGCCAGTCAAGAAAAAAAATCTTGCAGATATTACTTGAAGAATGGCAACACCATCAGCCTAGATAATCAAACAGAAAACAATCATCCATCTTGCTATAAGCAGTAATTAGAACGAAGATCTTCAGTACATAAAGAACTTATTTCTTGAAACACACTGATTTATCTAACTCAAAGATAAAATTTCTTATAAAATGAAAACAAAAATGCTATGGAACAGAATAACAGCTCACAGGTCCAGCCATTTTCTGCGGAGCTATATTTTTATCCAATGCAATTCTATAGACTTGACAGCAGGCCAGCCAGTGGCCACCATGATGAACAACACTTAGGTTTTAAAGCTATAAACATGTACTTACAGCATTACCATTCACTAGTGACAGTTTTGTTCTTTTTTTTTACTTTAACAGTCATTATTATTTCCATTACTTGCGAGTTAGGGAGTTTACTATACCATCATTCCTAGAAAAGACAAGTACTTGATTCCCATCTCCACCACATTTCTCACATAAAGAGACAGATCAGTCACTGGATTCAAACCAATACTTCAGTGTTTACCTTCTGGCAACAAATGACTGCCTGTGTGACCAGTGTAGAACATGATCAGCACTCTTCACTATTCAGTGAGTAAAGTTTCAATAAGCACCCCTATGCACAGTTAAAGGTACTGTCTAAATTCAAACACAGAATATATGTAGTTCATTTTTGAAATTGAGCACATTTTTTTCTGCAATGAAAAACTGCCTACCTTTATAAAGCTTGCAATTATCCTGCACTAATTCTACAACTAAATGTAAATTTACCTGTGGTTTATATTGAAATAATCAGTTAATGTTTATTCCAATTGAACTCTTTGATTGTATTTTAAATGTTCATTATGAAATGGGATATTGGAATTACACTATACAAAGATAATAGATCTTTTTGGCAAAACTATCCTATCATGACGCATTATAGTTTCTGTAATACTTAAAAGAACTCGCTACTGCACAAGGTAATGGAAAATTGGCATTCACACTACTAAAATTACGTTTATATAATCTCCTGTTAAAATATATAACGCTATGTACTCTTTCGTAACTCTTTTAGAATGAAACTACAATATTTCCCTGTTTATTCTATGAAGATCATTTTCAAAATTACCTGAATGCTTTGTATCACTCCTTCAACTGCTATGATCAGTTATAATCATCTTATCACAAAATTAATGCTTGCAAAAAGTTCATTGAAGATTACCAAGATTCACATCCTGTTCAGAGAAACAAGTAACCTAAGAGAAATACTTAAAAGGCTCAACGTTGCCTTAAAGGTGGTCAATTACTTTTAAGCAACATTTTATGACAATTCTTACTTTTTGTATATTCTGTTCGAGATTTATTTAATGAACAAATAGACCCATTACATTGAGTTAGATCCTTTCATAAAATTTTGCTATAACTCCCCTTTAATATGAAAATATGTAAAATGTTGAGTATTTCTTTTTTATTTCAATATAATTACTACTTTTATATTTGAACTGGATAGATATACAAATATTTTAACATTCTGAACCAAAATGCAAGTTTTAAAACTACAAGTAGCTTCTGAATTCATTTATTTCCAATCTATGTTGGGTGCGCACCCAAGATAGGTAAAGGGAGGTAATAATATTTTTTCAAACTTGAATTTCTAATGAATTGCATCTAAATATATGATTTTTAATGCAAATATTTCACAAATATAATACAAAAGTTCTTATATTCATATCTTTCCTTACGCAATTATCAATATCAAATTTTTACTTATGATAAAATAACTCTATTATCTTGGTTTGGCAACCAGGATAGGGAAATCAAATTTTAAAAATACCTCCAGTGAAAATCTTACTTGAATTTAGCACTAAGTGAACATAAATGAGTGTAAATGATCAGATGTTAAAGTTTCAAACAAATCTGTTACATGGCCAAAATCTGATTACATACCATTAATGTACACCTCAGGGTGGGGGTGTTTAGTAGCAATATATAAATGTAAATCTACTTCTATTTTTTGTAAGCTGAATTTACTTCTGTTTATTTGTAGAAAAAAAATATTCATCTCTCTAAAAATAAAATCAGAGCTTCAATGGTAAGCTATTTTTGTTATTTTTTATGCTACCAGTAATCTAAAGGGAGTTAATTCAAATTCAAAGAAGGAGAAAATAATTATAATAGCTTAGCTTACTGCATTTTTCTCTAAAATACCACAAAGTACCAACAATTATAACATTCCTTTAATTTGCACTGTTTTCTGAGTCTTAACACAAAACAGACAAAACATGCAAACTTAACAAGAATTGCTGAAACATTATCTGACTTCTTGATGTAAAATCCTGCCATAAAATGATGAAAAGGACTTAAGCTTTAAATAATGCAAGGTAATATAACACCAACTGAAAGTCAAAAGTCCATTGACTCATTGCTTCTGACATTACAACATTTCCTCATGCATCCTTGTTTTATGATTTACCAAAGTTTCATACAAAGATTTTAAAGTCTCATTAGCACTTGAGATACTCATTTATTTATCATAAATAGGAAATAAACTTACTGAAACAATGTTGACATATATGTTGATTCTTCATGGAAAAGTGTGGTCAGTCAGCGTTTCTTATAATTTGCACTATCATTGATATTAATACTACAGTTGACTCTCGTTATCTCGATTTTTTTTTGGACCAAAGAAAATAAGTCGGGATAACGAAAAATCGAGATAACCAAAGTTGAATTAAATATAAAATATGCACAATGGGGGGGGGGGGGGGGGTCTCTTCTTGCCCTTGCACCCTGGTGCTGAAATATTGGGATATTGGTTACCGGGTCCTTCTCCAAAACTCTCAGCGTTTGCGGATCCAGATATTGAGCTAGTCGAGCAATCCAGAGAAGGGCCCGGTAACCAACCCGGGAGGCTGTTTTTTTCAATATCAGGATGTTATCTGTCTAATGTAAACGTATTGATGACACGATTTATAATTGACAGAATCTTCATTAATTTTCTTGCTGTTTATAAATGCAAATAAATTTACTCAGTTTTGACACAATTCAATGCAAATTACCCATTTCGCATATTACACATCTTACGTTCCAAACAAACAATTACTTAATTTCTAGTCGTTAACCGAATCACTTAGTGAATAGCCGGGCGTGGTGTTTTCGCACCTCTGACAGCATACGACAATTGAGCAAATACAATCGTGTGCAGCTTTTCACACCTTGTTTGATGGGTGATGTCAAATCGAGATATGGGATGTCAAAATAGAGGAAATTTCATTGTTGGGGATAAATAATTAAGTCGAAATAACGAAAAAATCGAGATAAACAAATCGAAATATCCGTAGTTGATTCATACAGAATAAGAAGGGAAAAAATCGGGACCGAGAAAATCCAGTCAAGATATCGAAAAATCAAGTTAACCAAAGTCGAGATAACTTATGTGGACTGTACATTACATGTATTTTCCAATTAATAAGCAAACATAAGAATTTTTTTGTGCCACCAATAGTTGATTACACCAGTAAGGTTGTTAAATAGTTGAATAACAGTGCTAATGTGACTTTAAAAAATATATCATTGTAATTTAACAATTTCATCCATCAGACTTCATAGAAATAGTTAAATAGTTGAATAACAGTGCTAATGTGACTTTAAAAAATATATCATTGTAATTTAACAATTTCATCCATCAGACTTCATAGAAAGTTTTTTCAAAGTCTTTGCCTAAATCAGCAGTTTATTCACTGCAATCTTTACTTTGTCTTTGAGCTGAGATACCTCTCTCAATGGTGCTGCGCAAGTCTCAAATCCTTTATACAGTAAAACTTCTTGGGACTTTTACATCTTTCCATCCTCTTAAGGTCTTTAAGAGTTTGACTGAAATAACAATACAAATATAGTAATAACAAACTTTGACTTATACACCTAAACATTACTTTTGCCTTTGCACGAGTTGTACACATTGCCGTACACATTATGTTCTGTCTTTTATTGAAATTAAAAAGGTTATCAAACAGTAATTAAAGAAACAGACAAAAAGATTATACAATTACTAAAGGCTTTGTTTACATACAACAAGTTTCTTGTACAAGACATTAAAGATAAGGCAAAGTTATGACTTGTACAAGAAATTTTTCTACACAAGATCTAGCAAGAATTGCTTTGACAATTAATCACAAAATAGCGGGAAGATGTCTTCAGCACATAATATTGTCTTTAGCATGCAGATGAGTTTCTGATTTTTTGTTAGAAAATATGAAATTAATGGTTTATGTTTTTAAAAAAATGCATTAAGTGTTCTTATCGAGAAAAATCTTTAATTGAATGACCAATACATATTAAAATGACTTTTTAAATTCCATCTTAAAAACTCTCTTTTTGTTCAGGTGATAGTACTTTGCACTTGTATCATATAAATGTTCCCCTTTTTTGGTATAAATTGATCAGTTGGTCAACTTTGTCCTTTGACCAAGCCATTGTGTACAAAATTTTTAAAAAATGTACCTGAATTACCTCTCCCACACCTGTTTTTCCCATCTAACACTTCTTATCAGAAATTTGACAGCCAAGAAATTGTGAAAAATAGAACAGGCTCTATTCTCATGCAAGAAAATTATCGCATATTATGTCACATAAATTCTGACAAAAGTTGCTCAAATGTGGGTGTAGTACTTATCTTAATGTCTTGTACAAGAAACTTGGAAGGTGTAAACCCCCACTTAGTCTGGTTCTTCAGGGACAAAATCGGACACGATTACAGTTACAGAAACTGAATGGAATGACACTGTACAATTAGCATGCTAACCAAAGTAAGGATATAGACTTAATAGACACACCAGGAAAATCACTAGACAACAATGAACTTGTGAACCTCATTATCTCCATAATCTTTATATTTGAGACTCCTGCAAATCTGATACAACTAATGGTCTGAAATTAGAAAATCAATGACTTTCAGTATTTTTTTATCTATGTCTTCATGAAAATACGTTCTTTGAAGTCTTCTTAACAATCAGGATCTGAATTTTCTGTGTAACAAACAAGACAGCCAGTTTTCTCTGAGTCAGGTTTGGACTAAGCATGTGTAACTATATCATGGATTCTTCTGGGTAAAAGTTCAATATATCTCTGCCTTTCTCAGAATATTGTCCTAGAAAGTTTTTCAAACCTGTCCTAGTTAGCCTGTTCTCCTAATTCACCAGACATCCTGACTGCAAAATGTCTATTTTGGACAAGCAAAAAATGAGCAATGAGTTATATTGTATCATATCATTATTAAACAGCTTAAATCACAGTTCATCATTATAGTTTGTCTTCTTTAAAACTAAAAATACGTGAGCTATGTCAGGATAGAATAATTACTGTATTGTTTCTATTTTGTGCCCACCTCTTACTAGAGTGTATTGTTTAGGAAATAGATTTCACATTTGAGTGTTATAACGGTTAGTATATCACTGTGTGGAGCGTAGATGTGGGTAGTAATCTAATCACGAAGGCTTGAGTGATTACTCCAAAGCATCTCCAAAGCATCTAAACAACACACAGTAATATACTTACTGGTGTATCACTCAAAAGTAAAATCTATTTCCATTCTAACACATTAATTTAAACAAAAAAATGTTGGAAGGGGTACTATTTCCTGCACTTACATAAAGTCGATGCCTAGAACTTGTAGTATTCCGTGCATTCCTTGCCTTTCGTGAAACTTTGGCTGTTCTTTTTTACTCTTCAAATAAAACGCTAGTTGTCTGGTTTTTGTTGTTGCCTATATTGCTTGCGATACCGAAACTGTAGACTATATTACTACGATGTGTTTAACATCGCAATAATTCATTCGCAACAATACCAATCCAAGCGTATTAGCGCATGCCCACTAGTAGATGTTGTGTGAAAGTTATGTGGGAGGGAATTTCAGCAGTCAAAAATAGTTCCGGGTGCCTAGAGTGATATACTTGTAGGTTTATCAGCTAAAATCCATCTTTGCCTATACAGGCAAAATTTTCAAGTGTTATGCCTACCTCTTAATAGAGTACCCCATAAGAATCTTACAAAGAAAATTTTACCTGGTTTAGAATTATATTCAATCCAAAATTTATTGGCAAAAATTATTCCAGATTTGTAAAAGTACAATAAACAACCTAACACTACTTAGTTGGAAAAGTCCCATCTAACTTCATGAATTAACTTCACAAAATTATGACAGGTAAGACACAGAAAACTAGACCTATCACTAAATGTGATTAATTAACCCCGCTTTATCAACTGAAGAATTTTAGTAACAGAATACCTTGCGAAAGAAATATTCCTGGAAAAAACTCTGTAATTACTCAAGATAGAGTTATAGTTCTTCTGCACTGCACCTCCTCTCATTGTGCTTGATCATTGTATGAGGTTGTATTGAATTCCAACTAGAAGTTTTCAAGGTATGCTCCGGACAAGAAAAGTAACAAAAAGTAACCAAGGGCAATAAATCTATAAATAGTCAAGATAGAGTTAAAGTTCTTCAGCACTACACAGTTTGATTCATATCTGGCTATTGTTTCTTCAATTTCAAATAGTTTAGTGACCATACTTGCTTTGAAAGAATCTGGAAGATCTTTTGACAAAAGTTGTTTCACCTCCTTTTTTTTTTTCATTTCTGACAAGCATGTTCTGATAAGCACTTGCTAAAACACTCAAGGATACATTATTATGAGTTACACTATCCATATCAGCCTAATAGGCTCAGACATAAGCTGAAAGAAGTTTATTCTTAGTTTGATCAACCATACTGCACTGGGTAAACTTGTTAAATATTTCAATCACATATTGATCACCACCTAAACTTTGCCTGAATTTATCAGTGACTGAAGAGAATTTTGATAACACTTATCAGTTCTTAAATAAGCAACCAAATCTAAATAAAACTGAGCAATGTTGACTGAAAAACTGTATCTTGACTAGTGCAAACAGTATTAGACCCCTTCTGTAGCCTAAAGAAAACACTGCAATATTAAAATGTCTATAAAAAGGATCAAAATGAAATAAATTAGAATTTTGTTTCTGCACAAAGGCAAATGAGGTTACCTTTGGGGACTCCACTCTACATAAGGCCACATAAGGCTACTTTTCTAATAAAGACCACTTCAACCGACATAAATATTTCACTTTATTTTCCAAAAAAATCCAAGTACCTCTACCAAACAAGAAGGCCAAGATGGACCTGTATAGCTCACCTTGGTACAAGTCAACTTGCCTGGTGGAAGATCACTAGACAATGTTATATACCAAACAAGTGACCCCCCGTGCAGGGTCAATTTTCATCAGGGGTCATGATTTGAACAATCTTGGTAGAGGTCCACTAGCCAATGCTACATGCCAAATATCTTAGCACTAGGCCTTGTGGTTTCAGAGAAGAATTTTAAAGTTTTTCCTAATTTGTTGCCATATCAACCAGAGTTCTGCATGGAATGGAATTCTTTGAACAATTTTGGTAGAGCTTCATGCAAGGAACATTCCTGCATAGTTTTGGCATCATTGGCCTAGTGGTTTCAGAGGAGATATCATTTGAATCAAAATGTTGATGGAAGACGGACAATCATCGATTAGAAAAGCACAACCTGGCATAGCCAGGTGAGCTTAAAACCTAAAGCAAACGTTTCAATGCAAAAAATACCAAAGTGCTCTCAACCTTATGAATATAAATCTTACTGGAATACCAGGCATAGCCAGGTGAGCTTAAAACCTAAAGCAAACGTTTCAATGCAAAAAATACCAAAGTGCTCTCAACCTTACGAATATAAATCTTACTGGAATACTCGTACTTGCAGACCCATGAGGGCCCTACACCGCTTGATGGAGAACAACTGAGAACATTTTGCAATGTATTGCATATATTTTAAAGCAATTCAAAACCACAAGATTGCATGCCAATAGCAACGAAAGTTCAGCATAGAACCAATTATAGAAGTGAGCATTAGGTGATTTGTGTCCAAAAATAATTAAATTCTGGCCACTCCGAAGTTCCAACAAAAAAGTTCCAAAGAAAGATCTAAAGAATGTCTGTGCCAAATTTCATTGACTTTCATTAAACAGTTTCAGATGAGATGTTGTTTGATAAAAATGGTGTACCCTTCAGATCTTAAAACCAGTAACAAAATAGATAACAAACTGAATTAATTCTTTTCTTCAAAGTCTAGAAGAAATCAAGGGACATAACTATATCACAGATTCTCTTTAACATTTTCAAACTAAGGTTAACAGCCAAAGATGAATACTGCAAGGCCAAATTTCTCAATCAAGTTGCTTGTTTCAAAAACCTACAGTCTTCCTTCAAATGAACCCGACTTAAAAGTTGAATTTTAATTATTACCCAAAATGCTACCTGACATGTAACTATCAAACATTCTTTTAAGCTACTCACTTTTTCCTGGGTTTCCCTTTCAACATTATATTATGAATTGATTGATACTGACTTTAACTTAAAGTTGCAATCTTATACCAGTAGTGGGTACAATTGCATCACAACAGGGGCACAAAACAGTATAAATACAGTATCTTACTCCACTGAACTATTTGTACCATCAGGAAAATCCATTCTGAACATCAGGTCTATTGTTTCAATCAATTATCCTCACACTCAACCAGAGAAACCAATTAATCATCAGTTAAACCAGTTTCAAGCAAAACTTCTACTAACCTTTCTAGATTTCATGGTAATCTCTGATAAAACGGATGAACTCAACTTTACCCTAAATCTAGATTCTTAGATTATTTTGTTACTAATATCCTATATAACTCAGCCTATTGTGTATTTGTTTCATGTTACATAGAACAACTAACAGTCTTGACTGACCCCACTTTTTAATTCAGATTTCAGAATCAGATATGCTTCATGGTTTAGTACTGTCAAGAAGACCAAAGACTATTTCTGGTCTGTTCACTATTCCCTGAAAACATCAGGAAACGTTTATAATAGCCAAAGTTCCTAAATTTCAGATAACTGATTATTTCAAGATAGTGTTGTACTATTTTGTCATCTTCAGTAATGACTAATACTTAGGTCCATTTCCCTCATTCATTTGCAGGATGTATTTCTGCTTCTTTGTAAGTGTTTCAAACAGTCTTCCTGTCTTTGTCAGTGTTTCAAACAGTCTTTCTTCTCTTTGTCAGTAAGTGTTTCAATCAGTCTTTCTGTTCTTTGTCAGTGTTTCAAACAGTCTTTCTGCTCTTTGTCAGTATTTCAAACAGTCTTTCTTCTCTTTCAAGTGTTTTAATTAGTATTTCTGGACTTTGTCAGTGTTTCAAACAGTCTTTCTTCTCTTTGCAAGTGTTTCAAACAGTCTTTCTGCCCTTTGTAAGTGTTGGAAACAGTTTTTCTGTCTTTGTCAGTGTTTCAAACAGTCTTTCTTCTCTTTGTATGTGTTTCAAACAGTCTTTCAGCTTGTTTGTCAGTGTTGCAAGCAGTTTTTCAGCTTCTTTGTCAGTGTTTCATATTGTCTTTCTGATCAGTGTTTCGTGAAGTTTTCTGCTTCTTTGTCAGTGTTGCAAGCAGTATTTCAGTTTCTCTGTCAGTGTTGAAAGGATTCTTTCAGCTTCTTTGTCAGTGTTTCTTTCTGCTCTTTGTCAGTGCTTCAAACAGTCTTTCTGCTCTTTGTCAGTGTTTCAAACAGTTCTCTGCTTCTTTGTAAGTATTTCAAACAGTCTTTCTACTCTTTGTCAGTGTTTCATGCAGTTTGTCAGTGTTGCAATCATTCTTTCTGCTTCTTTGTCAGTGTTGCAATCATTCTTTCTGCTTCTTTGTCAGTGTTGCAATCATTCTTTCTGCTTCTTTGTCAGTGTTGCAAGCAGTCTTTCTGCTCCTTGTCAACATTTATGCAGTCTTTCTGTCCCTTGGTCGATTTCTGTCCCTTTGTCCGTGTTACAAAAGCCTGTTTCGTCATCACTGTTTATGGAGTCCTTCCCCGCTTTCAGCATTTCAATCGGTTTTCCTGCTCCTTTGTAGGTGTTTCGTTCAGTCTTTTATTTGTTTATCAGGTTTCACACAGTCTTTCTGGTCCTATCTCTCATAGTCAAGTCTGGCTACACTTGGTAAAGTTCCTGTTACCCTGAATGCCTGCATGTGTATTTGGAAACTTTTGATGAACTCTTGTTGCTCTTGTTAGATATTCCTTTAAAACTATTTATATAAAAATATTGCAATTCTACTGAATTTCAGTCAGTTACCAATATTAAGACCCCAAACATTATCATGACGGACACTAGCAGATATTCATGATGCCTCTCCAAGACAAATTAGCGAACAAACTAACATGCTCCCCCATTGGCATTGTCATCATGGTTGTAGGTCAGGAAAATCAAATTTCTATCATTTTTCCTTTCAACAAGAGCCTGGCTAACACAGCATATACACACATAAATTTTGACAAATCTAATTCATAACACATACAGAGAAATCCATTAGACTGAACAGATGTGATTTGCTTGCCAAAAGCAACATTTGCTAGATTAAATCCACAGAAAAACTTTCTACTAAAAAGCAATTTTCACAGATTTACAAGAATCAATCAAGACATTTATACTACCACTACTTTTTTATTGTCTTTTTCATTGTCATTTTATACAGATGTATAAAAAACGAAAACAATCAGTACAACTGGACTAAGGATTTCATTATAGATACTTGCTATTATAACAGCAGGAATTATTCAGCAGTGTTCAAGCAGCCATATCCTTGCCAAAATGCTGTCTGGCACACCAGAGACCTTCTCAATACCAAATACCTTAGATAATGAAGATACAATCTACTGAACACTGATAGATTAGGGCCTAAACTTTGGAATAAAGGATGGTATTACAAAAATTGTTGTATAAGGTCTGGTGTACAACTTAAGGCTCTTGAAAAGGTTTTAAAGTTCTCCAATTTTAGTTTGAAATTGAGATGATATTTTTGTACTTCATGCCCTTTATACACTGATTCAGTCCTTTTTGAAGTCTCAAGAGATAAGGGTAGGAGGAGTTTTATTCTGAAGTTTCTCAATATTAATAGCTTTCCTTTCTTTAAAACATTACAAAAGCTTCAGACAAATGCAGATTGAAATTGAGACTCTGCAGGATTCTCAAAAGCCCCAAATAAAGCCTCTTATGTCTTGTAACTCCCTCTAAGAACTTAAGATGTTATCATTGAGATGTCTGGCACAAATTGTTTGTCTCTACAAAAAAAAACTGTTCTGATCTTTTTCACAGAAATATCATTGACTTAAATTTAATATTCAGTATTTCTGCAAAAGTCCCTACTTGAGGTAGATTGAGAACTAAAGAACAAGTTAAAGCAATCTTGCTAAGTAGGTCATGACCCAGTGACCTTGTTTTAGACAATTATTGCAAGTATGAAATATTTCAGGACACATACTATTGCAAACAATATTTGAAGGGGTTTGGACTTGCCAACAAGACCTACTGACCAGAAGTAAAAAACAAGAGCTGTCCATAAGACAGCACGCTCGACTATTGTGGGTGTTTGCTAATAAAACAAAACTTTTATCAGTATAATAGCAAAACAAAATTCTGCTAACTATTAAGTATAAACTAGGAAAGTTGAATCATAAAAAAGTCAAAATCTATAACTGTAGATTTAATTTTTGGTAAATTAATTGTTTGATACAAAATTTACCCTGAACACTATTGCAAGGTTTGATATAACTACCATAAGTGGTTACTGAGATATGTGCATGATAGTACCTTGCATGCAAAACTTTAACCAAATTTTCAAAGTCAAACAAGGGCCATAATTTGCACTAAATTTAAACAAGAGTTATCTGTCTTGACTGTGTGACACCTCTTAAGACATTAAAAAAGTTTCAAGTCAATATCATAAGTGGTTACTGAGATATGTGCATGATAGTACCTAGCAGGCAAAACTTTAACCAAATATTCAAAAGTCAAACAAGGGCCATAATTTGTACTAAATTTATACAAGAGTTATCTGACTTGACTGTGTGACACCCCTATAGACATTAACGAAGTTTCAAGTCAATATCATAAGTGGTTACTGAGATATGTGCATGATAGTACCTAGCAGGCAAAACTTTAACCAAATATTCAAAGTCAAACAAGGGCCATAATTTGTACTAAATTTATACAAGAGTTATCTGCCTTGATTGTATGACACCCCTAAAGACATGAACAAAGTTTCAAGTCAATATTATAAGTGGTTACTGAGATATGTGCATGATAGTACCTAGCAGGCAAAACTTTAACCAAATTTTCAAAGTCAAACAAGGGCCATAATTTGTACTAAATCTTTTCAAGAGTTATCTGCCTAGATTGTATGACACCCCTAAAGACATGAACAAAGTTTCAAGTCAATATCATAAGTGGTTACTGAGATATGTGCATGATAGTACCTAGCAGGCAAAACTTTAACCAAATTTTCAAAAAGTCAAACAAGGGCCATAATTTGTACTAAATTTTTTTAAGAGTTATCTGCCTTGATTGTATGACACCCCTAAAGACATGAACAAAGTTTCAAGTCAATATCATAAGTGGTTACTGAGATATGTGCATGATAGTACTTAGCAGGCAAAACTTTAACCAAAGAAGCAACGCCGACGCCGACGCCGACGCACAAGTGACTGTAATAGCTCTCCGTATTCTCCGAATAGTCGAGCTAATAAACCTGATCTAGTAAAAAAAAATACAGCATTTCAGTTAATTAAAGAGTTATAACTCTGGATTTAGTCAACAATTCAAATTGTGTCAGATCATTATGGACATCTGTCCAAATTGAGTCATAATCACTCTGGAAATGAGGTCCTAATAACATACTAAACAAGGAAGAATATTGAAACATGTCATAAATAGTAGAAACTGAACGCACTGGTGTGACAATAGTCCTAGCACAACTGGGTCCATGATCCGGTGGCCATACACAAGATTGGCTTCTGAAGTTTTATCAAAGCTTAATGTAGAAGTTTTATTTAATCCTAGGTCCCATATTAAACTGTACCAATATACAGTACGTCCAAGTGTGCTGCTATACCTTCAACAATGATCTGTTCTACTACCAGGGAAATTCAGGCAATGAGCTTACATAAAACGTAGGCACAAGCCGAGGAAGAAAAGAAAAAGTGAGTTAATTAGTTCTGAATGAGGCTGTCAGACTTGTGTCAGCTCTCACCTCTTGTATATATTTAAGACCCAGGCAATTGATATATTGATATACAATGCGACCATCTTGAGGAAATAGAGTCTTAGCTGAGTTTATACCTTCATACTGCCACTTCTGCATCACATACCAGGGAATGTGACTTTGTAAAAAGGCAGGCCAATTTATGGTAAATGGATTTTTTTATAACAGTGCAGTTATCATAGGTACAAATAAATACACAGTAACCAAGATAAAGAAACATGTACAAGTCACTTATGTAGCCATTGTAAACAGGATGCTCAGTCCAAGTACAGTCTACTGGTTACTTTTATTTCAAAGTTTAACATTGTGCATTTTTTGTAGCCTACTCACAACCTTGATGTACTTGCTTGCCTTTCAATGTCCTAGTGGCTTAGTACAATAAGATAACACACAGCTGTAGCATTATGATGCAATACAATTTATGCTGACAAGTTTTAAAATACTGTAAAAGTTGCTTTAAATTTGAAAAAAAATCAATTATAAGATTCTAACAAAAGTAACAGTTCTAATAAACCTAAATCATCACCATCATCTCTATCTCTTGATACTGTCACATCTCTCTTTCGAGTGTTATGGACATATTTGTTCATTTTTTATCATCATCATTATCATCATCATCATCACAATAATAATAATTATCTGTCCCTGATAATGATGCCATGGGCATTTCTTTGCAAGAACATCTCAGTTTTGAGAGATTTTGTGCACATCATTTAATCATTAAAATGCACCTTCAGATGAAATATTGGCAAGAATATTAATCAGGTAAATTCAATAGCAATTACTTATTGCTTCTATTTAATCTAATGTAAAAATGCTTCAGGGATCCTGCTTTAATTGTTATCAACCAACATATACAGACTAATATAACAACAATTACTTTATAGAAAACAATTACATTTTAAGTGCAGAAACAATTCAAATAGATTACCTTACATTGGAGAAAAATCACAAAAGATTTTAACCAAGCTACTCAAAACTGATTGGTACTTGTTAAAGCCTGTTTGCAACAAAAATTTAAAACTGATTAATGCGTGTACATATGAACTAGCAGGCAATTTAACACTTTGATCTGAATTTGTAATTCTTATACCATCCAATCAGATAATCTATAAACCCATAGTCAGTTAATATCTTTTAAGCTACAGTTTTGTTCTTACTATGAATGATTTAAATGCCTCCATTGCCCCAATGAATTTTGTGAAAAGAATGATTTTGATACAGACTTAACAGTAACCAAATCTTTGCGTTAATACAATATTTATTAACAGTTACAAAATCTTTACGTGACAAGCAATTGACTCAATTCTGTGTAATGTTCCGATAGGATTGTAAAATGTTGAGATATTTTCTTCAACTTTGTGCATTCATTTATATAGGCTGCCAAGATTTGTAGTTTGCATATTGAAAGATACAATGAAGAGGACATATTTCTTAAAAGTATATTTACCAGTATCTTGCAAGCCAATAACATTTGAATGTATTTTTTAACAAAAGGTGGATTGTTCAAAGATTGTTCCATTTTATAAAAAAATCTTCGATCAGCATTTAATATGTAGGTCACAATTTACGCAAACAACATGAAAATGGTAAACAAATAAGAATCTTCTCACAGTACTTTGCCAAACTGCATGACGCAATTGCCCACTTCATTCACATAATTATTGACTGTACTATCAACTGATACCTGCATCAAATAAAAAATACAAAAATCACCAACATAGTTGATGGGGTAACTTGATTTCTTCATGAAAAAATTAATAATGAACAGAAAGCTAAAAAAATTCTGTCCTTATCTTCAGCTAGTAACTTGAATAGATGTAAAACTAAACTTGGATCCAAGTCACTCTCATGAATGTGTCACCTGCCCCTTTATGACTGATTTGCCATTCAATAAAATACAAATGTGTGACTGGCTTTTTGCATCAAGTGCCACAATGGCCATCACCATGGTTCAT
This sequence comes from Saxidomus purpurata, assembly GCA_022818135.1. NCBI lineage: Eukaryota > Metazoa > Mollusca > Bivalvia > Venerida > Veneridae > Saxidomus > Saxidomus purpurata. Next base: position 61,612,927 of record JAFMSR010000001.1, on the reverse strand, counting down.
CTGTGTCCTGACACATTACTTAAGAAGTATATGACATTTTGATACACAATCACAAACAGCTACTAAGATAAATATTTGCAAGTATAGCCAACCAATATAGTCAAGATACCATTCAGAGCTGTGGACAGTCACCTTGTATAAATATAAAGTTTCTACATCTCCCAGTTCCAAAAGAGGACAAAATATTAAATGCATGTCAAGAGTAACTAAGCATGATAGTGTGGGTCTGTTCTGTCTCACTAATTAGTATAGTGTGGTGTCAACAGTAAAGGGTCACCTAAAGGTCATTCCTGTACAATTATTTTACATTTTCAATGTTTCCTTAGTATCACATTGGCTTTCCAAGACAGGTAAAGTTACATGCTGTATGAACTTATGTCTGATGAATACAGAACAATGACCTAGGTTTATAAATCATCTTGTTTGTTCATTCTGCTTGTCACCCAAGGCCAGTCAAGTATGGTCAAACTGTTCTACAATTGATGTCATCTTGATGTTGGTCAGTTTTTGACCTCATTTTATCAATTTGTCCAGGTAACACTGGTCATTGACCAATGTGACCAAAATCTGCACCCACTGTTGGTGTGCTAAAAGAAATTTTAAAACCATGTAACTTCAAAATTTGCAATGCACAAAATTAATGTCATGCAAATTGTCTATAGTAATTGATTCATTTCAATGTAAGTAATCAAACTTAATCAGCTGATAGCTAGGTTGTACCAAACAACTGACATGGCCCTGAACTTGTTGCCCATGCTTATCTTCCCTTGCAAACAAACCTAGTTCAATCTATTAGCCCAAAGTATGTGCCCTATTTTTATGTAATCACTAAGCAGAAACTGAACCCAATGGTACCCTTTCTGGGTACACATGTGTACCTGAAACTGTTCTAATGTAAATTAATTAATAAAACACAAGAATTTCTGGTACTGCTTGTTTCTTTATGACTATTTTACACTTGGATTACTTTTAAATTTTGCTTCACAATGAGGGAACCAATACAGGCAGCTTTGAATCCAACAGGGTTCAAGTCTAATCTTTTGGTTAAGTTGCAACAGTACTAATAGTCCTATGCATCTACAAACTGTGTTAACTTGTTAAATATTATGCTTAAAGTCCCATTAGCACTTATTTTTACCAAGAAAGATATCTTACTGGGGAAATTGACCATATTTCTTTTAGTTTAACATTCATGACATTTCTGTTTAAATCAAAGTTAATGTAAATGCTATAAAATTAATATTTTTCTTGGCATTTTCAATAATATTGCAAACAGTCATGAAGAAGCAACAAAACTCTGAAAGGTATATAATGTACATCAACAGTTTTATCATTATTTTTTATGTAAATTTATTATTGTATATATGAGTTTTAAAGCCCCGCTGGGACTTTAATTATTATTGTTATCACTATGAATGTGAGCCACAAAAGTTAATTAAGTGGATCATGCAAGCTGGATAGGTAAGGTATCATTGTATGAGATATCACATAAAATTGTCACCTGGTGAACATAAAAGTCATTATTCGGCCAAGATTTGTCTCAAGAAAATTTATCCAACCGTCACAATGTATCAAGGCCATATATGATGTATGCGATTTGTGACTAGTGACATAAAAACTATATTAAAACTACGCCAGTCAATGAACTCTTCCGTTACTTTGCTTGTAAAAGGCTGAACACATGATTCCAAAGGTTTCAAAGACCGAAAGACAAAGACTTAGCTGAGCTTTTATTTATAAAACTTCAATTATATGAGAATTGTGTAAGAATAAAACCTAAACAGAACATACGTTTTCCAAATGTCAATATTTTTGCCACGTTTCAGCATAAAATTGTAAAAAAAAAAAACGCTTCTTGTTTGAAAGCTTGAATCTAAATATTCTCCCTCAAATAATGTACAGAACCTGAACGTGATTATAGTCTTGTATAACTTTTTTTTCAAGAAAGATTTTAGCCCTATGTTACTACTGCTTCGAAAAAGACTGCATGACTGTAATACCTACCTTATCTCAGATGTTATTGTTTTTGCAGACTTTCAGGCGAAAGGCACTGGATAGGTTTATTATGCATACAGCAAGGCACAGCTTGCAAGTGTTTACAGCCTCAGTTTCGAGTATATGCACAAATGTATATACACTGTTAGAAAATTTTAATGACTTACCACCCTGTACAATTTATAGTATTTATTCCTTGTTTTATACAAAAACAACAAAGAAATTACAAGTTCTTGACATCCAATTTTTTACACATCACTTATAAGTAATGCATAAAAGGGAGACAATTCATTAATGTTTTTGCTTTTATTCATTTTGGTGTACATATCAAATCAAAGTAGTAAAATCAGATTTCTGACTGGCACAGACATTTTGTGTTTTTATTATTTTAATCATAATTCATGTAAATAGTTGTGTTGATACATTTTTAGAACTTTTTTTTAGTACTTTTTAAAACATTGTCACTTGATTTTTAACAAAGTATGTCGAGGATTTTCGTAACTACATGTAAAAACAAAGTGCCATGAAACACATCATACTAAAACAAAGAAAGATATTCCGGGTCCTTAACTAAGGAATAAAAGAGCTGATAATTTGAAGTGTATAGGTATAATAGATGCGTCAAAAGAAATTGCCACTGCACTCAATCACAGAATGCTGCTTCACTGTACAGTCTTCAATACCAGTGCTCTAGCAAATGTCAGAAGACTTGAAAGATTTCCTCTCCTTTTAGAATCAGCTATAAATCAGCTGTAGATGCAATTAAATGCAGCGGAAACAGCAATTATTTCCAACAGTCAAAAATCCATGTTTGCTCTTCATCCATGTTTTAGTATTCACTATCAAATCAAATTACAGGTTTGTTCTTTAAGAATATGGAAAACTAATTCATGATTTTACACCTCATTACTTGCATGACATTTAAATGATGTGTTAGGTTTCCGTAATTTCTTAGAAATTGTTCTTCCAATCATCTGCGCCCTTTCACTGACAGACAAGAAACAAATTGTATATTAAGAAACTTAGAAACAGCAGAATTTGCACTGGCATATTGAGCAAAATGTTCAAGCAGTACCAGGCAATACAAGTTTCTGCGACAATGCAACTATGCATGTATGTACTTATTCCATACAGTCTCCCTACATACGTTCTGTAGACTTACCTCTCTACTTCCACATGCTTCTCATCCATGCCTGTCTTTTACCCTCTCTTTAAACACTGTTCACTCTTTGCAAATGCTCTACTTCTCTCTACTCTGTTAAGTCTCTCACTTTTCATGTATGCACTGTTCACTTGGTAGAAATCTCTCTCTTAATTGTGCAGCATGAACCCTTCAAAAGCTTCTCTCTCCCTGTTTCTCTTATTTCATGCACTTACCACTCTTGATGTACATCCATACCAATCTACAATTTAATAAACAAAATACATCTGACTAATCTGTCATATTTTGTTTTAAACATTTCACTTTAATAATTATGCAAATGACAGAAGTATATAATCAGACTTGATTTAAAATCTGCATTGAAGAAGTCTGCACTGAAGAAAAGTCACAGAATGGAATCAGTGCCAATGACATTTAGTTGAACACTTTCTCACCAAACTAAGACACTTTTACCATGTTGCATCAATCAATATGCACCCAATCAATGAAGTGTTTAATTGGATTTTAACACATCTGTTCTTCTCCTTTGATGCAGAGATGAGTGTAGATTTATCTCTGTGTGTACTCAATCACACACCATCACATGCAGTCTTCAATAACCATATCACATTCTTATATGCATGTCTTTAATGAGGTTCATGTCTTTTATCCTTTCTTCAGTAGAGATGTTGGTAAAGCATAAAATACAATAACTTAAAAACAACCCTGAGAATAATGCTTGAATTATTGAAGGTCTTGAGTTATCCCAATTCTGGGCATTTACAACTGAAAATATCTCCAACTTTGGGTCTTTTTCATAAAGTGCATTGATTTTTCCACCTGGTACGGCCAGTAATGTACCAGTGTCCGTATTTTTCCATTGTTAGTTGTGTTTTCTATTAACTATCATAACTTTTTAAAATGGAAGATATTTCAAAAAGTTTTATACCATTGGAAAGCTTTTAAAATGCAGAATTTTCTGGCTAGTTCCACTTTAAGTTAAAACTTAAAATGAGTAAATCACCAACATATAACTTAATGTTTTTCTTAATGATTTTACCATTACTTATTAAACAAGAGCCATGTTAGACATGGCCATCCCCCCACCAAGTGCTCTTTCTATGACCAAGAAATTTGAGGTGAGAGGAATGGATATGGTATAGTTTCTAATTTAATAAAATATTAGTATTTGGCAGGTAATAATTAGGCAAGGTAGAGGTATGGTTCTTAGGCATGTACTTCCCATCATTGTGCTCTATCACTGTATGATGTTTCAAGTACTTCCCTTCAGTACTTTTGAAGTTATGCTACGGAGAAGATTATGCTCTGTCCAAGATAAATCAATAAAGGGAGACAATTAGAAAAAAACACAGAGTTATTGTCCTTGGGCACTGCACTCTTCCCCTGTGTGTCCTCTCTCATTATTTGCAATTTGAAGCAATTTCCTTAAGTACTTTTCGAGTAATGCTCAAGAAAAGCAAATGTAATAAAGGGGGATAATTCAAAACTAAGGCTAGGTACAGTTAAGATTCATGGGTACTGCACTGCACTTCACCTGATTGTGCTCTATAACTGTATAAAGATTCAAGTAATACCCTTCAGTACTTTTGGAGTTATGCTCCGGACAAGATTAATCAAGAAAATGTAACAAAGGGAAGTAATTCAAAAATTAGGCAAGATAGAGTTATTGTTCTTGAGCACTGCACTTCCCCTCATTGTACTCTATCACTGTTTTAAGTTTCAAGTAATTCTCTTTAGTACTTTTGGAGTAATGCTCGACACAAGAAAAATCAAGAAAATGTAACAAAGGGGAATAATTAAAAAATTACACAAGGTAGAGTTATGGTTCTTGGGCACTGCACTACCTCTCAATGTCCTCTGTATGTGTGTAAAGTTTCAAGTAATTCCCTTCAGTACTCTTGGAGTTATGCTCTAGACAAAAGTGTGACGGACGGACGGACGTACAGAAGGTGGTATGATTTATATAAAATTTTGTTGAGCAAACGGTTGCTTTTCAAGCCAATGAAGTTCCAGTAAAAAAAGTTTAACTGTTATATTACATTCTATTTCAATTGTTTACAAAAGAAATGCAATATTAATTTAAATTTTAAACCGTACTAATCCGATAACAGAGAAATTGTGAAAAACAGAAGGTCGTTTAGGGTTAACTACAGGCTTAAGAATTTTATTCATGAATGAAAAATCGTACATACAGCCAGCCCAGTTGGGAAACTAGAACCTTAAGTTTTAAAGTGACATTATGCGCATTTTTTTCAAGTGAAAATCCAGCTGAAAATGGTGTGTGTACAAAAGTGTAGAGGAAATAATAACTTTAAACCCAATTCACCAAACTCCTCCCGCTACCAGTATGAAAAAATAACTTTCAAAATATTGATTTTCTTTTTGACTGGGAGAGTCAATTTAAGAAAAGACCAACTTCATGCAGGAGTTGCTTCCCTTCCACTACCGAAATCTCTACCAACATCCAACTATCATTTTATCAGTCCCATTTTTTTTATATCTAGAGCACCAACTTCAAAACTAATGAGGCATAATCATTATTTTAACACATTTGAATGCACAGCAACCAAAAATTGCTTTTATAAAACTGTCACCAAAAATACTTTGTTATTTGTATTTTAACACTTATATAATAGAAATGACTCTCACTCATTTGGACATCTATGCAAAAAAGATCCAGTTTTTTTAGGTTGCTGAATCAGTGAAGTATATAATTTAAAACTGCCATATTCAGGGAAGCACCGTGACTTAGAAGTAGAGCGACGTACACCTAACCCTGAGAGGTCACTGGACGAATCCAGTCAGAAGGATATGATTGGGATCTCTATAATCCCTAATTTTGGTGAGAGTACTGGCCCTGTGCTTATAAAACTTTTTTTCATTCTCAACTTAGTGTGAGCACAAAATGTTTTTCACCTGTAGTGCTAGACATATGAGAAACAAAAGAGCTAGAGTTTAAATGCATTTTAATTGTAACATTGCTCAACATTACTGTGTTACATCAAGTCATGTTCCACTTAAAACATGATAATAAAACAAGTAAGAGATATTTATTGAAATCATGCAAAAGTTGTGTTCAACATTCCTCTCCTACATTAAAGTACCAATCCTTACAAGAATCCATGTTTCTGACCAAACATTTTCAGTGCCTTCAGCACTTTCATTTTTTAAGGAGACAATGCAAGGATGCTAGAGAGCAAGTTTGGTGACATTCCTCTGGTGGTTCATAGCCATATATTTTTAGTGAAGGCAATGCAATGATGCTCCAGAGCAAGTTTGGTAAATATCTGACATGCAGTTTATGTGAAGAACTTTAGGTGAAAATGTTGACGCTCATTCTGAGCCTTTGTTTCAGATGAGTTAATAGAAGCTTTACTCCAAAATTAATGTGTCAAAAAAAAAAAAAAAACACAGGCTGAGATGTGAAGTGACTTCCAGTTGCCGCAGGTAAATTAATAAGAAAATCAATCCGACCAGACCGTATGTGCCCCTCAAGTTATTGAATTACCAATGCTCGAGTTGTGTAGATAAACAACTGACATCAGAGCTTTCATCTTTATATAACAGGCCGATATTCGGCCACTTCCCAATCCAAAAATATAGTATTTTTTCCCAACTGTGGCAGAGCAACTTCCCAAAATACAAGGTAAGTTTTCCCCAAAGTTTGTTTACATTTTAGTATTTCCGGAGGAAGCATTTGTCTGGTATCGATTTTTCGTCGCAGTATAACGCAACAGCACACATTTCCGCGTGTTACGCATTACCAGTCTAATCCGTTATGTTCTGGGTCTGGATTTTAGGCCATGTCTCAGGGGAGGTAACTTTATTTTGACTTCCCGTTGACTTTGACAATGTCGCATAACGGAAAATATTATTGTAAATCTTTTCCCAAAATGGACTTTTATCGCGCTTAAATTTCCCAAATTGAAAGGCCAAGGCCTCGTCCCAATTTCCTGATGAAAAGCCCTGGACATAATTATAGCATCTGCTTAAAAAAGCAATTTTATTTCATCGGCTTCAGTAATGTGACTTGTATATAGTTTGATTAGTGCCATATGAAATCAAAACACCACCTACCTTGACCAATATCCCCACAATTTTCAGAAAGCATTTTTCAACTTAACATAGGAGCAATCTTGACAGCTTACCTAGTGACTTTTAGTCAACAGGGATCAATATGGGTTATCAACTTCACATAAGCAATAAACCCAACAAGTTTGAAGGCACTTTGTCAAAGGGATCATCTACTCTTCATAAACAGTTAATTATGTGAGATTTGAAGACCTTAGGTCATTGCATTGTCAAGTTACCCAGTGTAAATGGTTTTAAAATGCAAAGTCATTTTGGCTTGAGCTTAGAACCAGTGACTACAAAATCAAGGGGTCATCAACTGTTAGAAACTTTGCTGTTTGCAAAGTTGAAGACCTTAGCTCAAAACATTGTTGAGTCATTGAGTGGATACTATTTTTAAATGGATGATCACTGTGACCTTGACCTCTGACCAAGTGAATGCAAAGCCAAAAGGTTTCATCTGCTGTCCATGACCAATGTTCCTACCAAGTTTGTGATCAATGTGTCAAAGCCGTCTCAAGTTATAGAGTAGAAGCCAAAGATCTAACGACTGACCAACCAACCCTCTGACTGACAACTGCAAAGAGGGGCACATAAAAATATAGCCAGTCTAAAACTCATTGTATTATGTAACCATAACCATTCTATTTCATTAAAAGAGCAAATTGGAATTAAAATGGATCAATCCTGGAAAAAGTTTACAAATTAGTGCTCTAAGGCACTTAGTGACTGAAATTAAGGCCTTTCATGTCTTAATATGATGCTGTGATTAAACATTTTCTACTGCATAAACCAGCATACGCAAATCACCCACAGAACATACGCAGTATATTACAGTAATCCAGTAACTGTTGCATCTCAGTAAGCAGAAGTGCCAGTAACCTGTCCCACTGACACACCATTACATTGGTTTACATAACTGCATTCCCAGGATATTATCTTAACAAAAAGTAAGTCTGCATCAGACAACAAATGATGTCCTTTTACTTGATGACAGGTAACAACATTTCTAAATATATATTTCATCTGGTTGTGTGCACAATCTTAAACTAGTCCGCATAATTTTTACTGTATACTATTTGAGTTACTTAAATTTTATCTGATAGGACTCTTGCTTAGTAATTCTTCTGGAATTTTTTCAAAACACTTAATGTTACAGATTGTATCAGAAAAATCCCTTAAAGAGGTCATTTGGAAAGAGAAGATTGTCAACACTTTGAGCCTGTATCCCTTGATGGATTAAAAAAATTTCAAGCTGTTGCTGTTTTTGAAATCGAATTAAGACATGCACACACTTGTGGTACTCCTGAAGCGAAAAATTATACTTAAAGCACAGGAAACTACCAAATAAATATGTCAAACAACATAATAAAAAACTTCTTTGACACTAAATAAGGTATTTATGATTCACAAAGTCCTGTGACATAAAACAATACACCAAAATGCCAACATAAATAATCCAGAATATGAATACTGTATTACAGTATGTATAGGTTATAGGTCCATATTGCAGGAATAAGCATGTTTATTGCTTTGGTTCGCTGAGGCTCCCTTGTAATGAATTTGCTTATTCCTGTAATATATACCTATAACCTGATCTACCAAAATAAAACCATGTGATGTCCAAAGACCGCCAAAATTAACACGTCTAAGGGACACTACTATTGTATATTTTACATAAAGTCACTGTCTTTACACATTGTTATACCTGATCAATTATAAACTTTCCTTTAGTGTATTAACTTTCAAATATAAATAATATTGTTACAAAATGTTTTCACAACAAATTAAAACCATTCTTCATAACATTAGAGCATTTTACCAAAGTGTTACACATCCTTTTGAAACTAGCTATCATTATCTTTTTTTAATCGTTTTTTGTTATCGTTGGTAGAACAGCTTTGTTTGTACACAGATCTGTGATGTCATTTATAGAAATAAATAAATATATTTAAGAACAAGAGTGCCAAACTGTCACAAAATACGCTGGTCAATGAGGCAGCAGTTAATATGTTTTGTAAAACCTGCTGGAACTATAGAGCAGACAAGGCTAATTCACATATTTGACCTATAGAGCTGAGATGGCTTATTTCATAGTTTTTTGATAATTCAAGGGCAATAATCAAGGAGTGCCTTAGACGATTTGGATGTGTATCTATCTTAGCCTAGATATTATGCCCACAAATATATTCAGCAAGTTTGGTGAAGATCAGATGAAAACTGTTTAACTGAGAGAGCGGACAAGGTGAATTTGGCCAATTTTGAATAAATCAAGGGCCATAATTCAAAAGTGCCTGGGACAATTTGGCTGGTTATCAAACTTGGCCAAAAGATTATGCCGACAAATATTTTGACCAAGTTTGGTGAAGACTAGATAAAACTGTTTGACTTAGAGAGCGAACAAGGTGAATTTGGTCAACTTTGCATAAATCAAGGGCCATTATTCAAAAGTGCCTATGTTGATTTGGATGGTTATTGACTTGGCCGAGATATTATGCAGACAAACATTTTGACCAAGTTTAGTGAAGATCAGATGAAAACTGTTCGACTGAGAGAGTGGACAAGGTGACTTTGGTCAATTTTGCATAAATCAAGGGCCATAATCCAAAAGTGCCTGGGTTGATTTGGATGGTTATTGACTTGGCCAAGATATCATGCAAACAAACATTTTGACCAAGTTTGATGAAAATCAGATGAAAACTGTTCGACTGAAAGAGTGGACAAAGTGTGCGGACCCCGCCCACCCACCCGCCACAGGTAATCTTTTAATACGGCCCTTCTGTGTCCGTTGATTTTAAGCATTCTTTAAGATATCAGTACACCTGGTTTTGAGCACAACATGTCTGTTTTATGTTTGCATGGACTCAAAACACAGGGGCCTGTATGCAAACGAGGGTAAAATGAAAATGTTCAAACCTGGTAAATCGTGTCCAAGGTCATTTTCAAGGTTGTCTAAAAGTGTCAGCATCCCCAGACATCAGACTTTTTAATATTCAGGAGCTGTTGGCATAGCCTTTAAATTCATACAGAGAAAATGTGTTTCATACGGTAACTGTCGCTTCTATGGAAGGCCAAACCTGTCTAAACCCATGTATACTGTTTATTACGTTGTGGTTTGCTTGTTTAAAAAGTAGTAATTTGTGCACATTCTTTGTATGCACTTTCTTTCAAGCAAATTTATTAGGAAACCAGCATCCTTTGAGACTCTCTTCCTGGGAGTGTTAGCAAAGCTGTTTCACTATGGTTTCTTTTTTATGACAAATGTCAGTATTGTCAGGAAAGTGATCTCTTGGTTTCAGGAAGACTACCAGAAATAGGGAGAGCTGATGATAATGTAAAATAAGATTATAACAAGTGACAGGAAATTGTCACAAAACCAGGTTTTCATTTTCCAGTCTGCTGGCCGAGCGCAAATGTGTTTTTAAAGTCAGTAGATATACATGTGAAAAAGAAACAAAGGTCTTCTTCTATATATTACATGTGTAAAAAAAGCAAAGGGCCATAATTCAGGCAAAATTGATCCAAACACAAAACCCAGACAATATGCCCAAGGGCACTTGATAACAATACTTCTGTGAGAGTTTGGTTGAAATCCCTTGAGAAATGTAAGAGGAGTTGTGCACAGAAGGAATTGTTTACACCGGCCCACCACCGACGTACCTCAATCTAATCACCAGGATTTTGTTTTCAGAAAACCTGGTTAGTAAGTATTTTTTTCATTTTTTCCATATCAAGGAAATACAAAGGATAATTGTTTGCTTCTGTGTAATATGGAATACGACGTCACAATGTCATAAACGCCTGGATGTCTTTGACGTTGCATTTGTTGAAATCATTCAATGTACTGACTGGGAACCAAATGTGAAAAAACTGTGGGCACTTGATGACAACAGTTCTGTGAGAGTTTGGTTTAAATATCTTGAGAAATGTAGGAGGAAGTGGGCACGTGACAGTATTCTTCTATATATAACATATGTGGAAAAAAAGCAAAGGGCCATAATTCAGGCAAAAATTATAAAACAAAAAAAAAGAAAGAAAAAAAAAAACAAGTCACAGGAAATTGTCACAAAACCAGGTTTTCATTTTCCAGTCTGCTGGCCGAGCGCAAATGTATTCTTCTATATATAACATATGTGGAAAAAAGCAAAGGGCCATAATTCAGGCAAAAATTATAAAAAAAAAGAAAGACAAGTTACAAAGTAGACATGAAATAATATATCATATCTTTTTTAAATTACCTCCAAAGATGATATGACCTTTGACTGCCAAATCAAGTTAAAATCATGTAAACAGGATTTTCAATGTTAATGTCACTGTGACCTTGACCTTGGAGCCAGCCATGCGGAACATGCGTTCTGCACGTCATCTTGATGTGGTAAACTTTGTCTGAAGTTTCATCAAAATTCTTCAAAGGGTTGAAGAGTTACAGAGCGGACAGGATTTTCAATGTTAATGTCACTGTGACCTTTGACCTTGGAGCCAGCCATGCGGAACATGCGTTCTGCACGCCATCTTGATGTGGTAAACTTTGTCTGAAGTTTCATCAAAATTCTTCAAAGGGTTGAAGAGTTACAGAGCGGACACAATTTCGTTTGACGCCCGCCCATCCGCCCATCCGCCCATCCGCCCGCCATAAAATTTTCAAGTTACAAAGTAGACATGAAATAATATATCATATCTTTTTTAAATTACCTCCAAAGATGATATGACCTTTGACTGCCAAATCAAGTTAAAATCATGTAAACAGGATTTTCAATGTTAATGTCACTGTGACCTTGACCTTGGAGCCAGCCATGCGGAACATGCGTTCTGCACGTCATCTTGATGTGGTAAACATTTGTCTGAAGTTTCATCAAAATTCTTCAAAAGGGTTGAAGAGTTACAGAGCGGACAGGATTTTCAATGTTAATGTCACTGTGACCTTGACCTTGGAGCCAGCCATGCGGAACATGCGTTCTGCACGTCATCTTGATGTGGTAAACATTTGTCTGAAGTTTCATCAAAATTCTTCAAAAGGGTTGAAGAGTTACAGAGCGGACAGGATTTTCAATGTTAATGTCACTGTGACCTTGACCTTGGAGCCAGCCATGCGGAACATGCGTTCTGCACGCCATCTTGATGTGGTAAACATTTGTCTGAAGTTTCATCAAAATTCTTCAAAAGGGTTGAAGAGTTACAGAGCGGACACATTTCGCTTGACGCCCGCCCATCCGCCCATCCGCCCATCCGCCCATCCGCCCGCCATACCCCAATCTAATAACCAGGATTTTCAAAATTGAAAACCTGGTTAAAAAACTTGCTCTGTGTGGGTCTCATGAGAAATTTTGTCATCTTACTGTAACAGAATACTCCAAAGTATACAGGACTGGTAATCTATTCTAAAAATAGACAGTAATAACAGAGTATTCTCCCTTTTATAATAACAGAGTATTCTCCCTTTTATATATACTTAAATAAGGAGACAAAATTGCTAACAAACGGATGGACGGATGACCAGGGGCATAACATTATATATTCAAAATTCTTTAGTTCACAATTATAGTTCTGTGAAAGTTTGGTTGAAATCCCTTGAGAAATGTAGGAGTTGCACACAGAAGAGTATTTCTCTATATATATTACATTATGTGGAAAAAAACAAAGGCCCATAATTCTGTCAAAAATGATCAAATCACAAAACCCCGACAATATGCGCCAGGGCACTTGGTGACAATAATTCTGTGAAAGTTTGGTTGAAATCCCTTGAGAAGTATAGAAGGAGTTGCGCACAGAAAAATTGCATATGTGAAAAAAAAACAAAGGCCCATAATTCTGTCAAAAATGACCAAATCACAAAACCCCGACAATATGCGCCAGGGCACTTCATGACAATACTTCTGTGAAAGTTTGGTTGAAATCCGTTGAGAAATGTAGGAGTTGCGCACAGAAGAAATTGTTTATGCCCGCCCGCCGCCCGCCCGCCGACATACCTCAATCTTATAACCAGGATTTTTCCTTCGGAAAACCTGGTTAACAAATATAATATCATACAAGAGGAACAAGATGGCCCTATATTGGTCACCTGGTTACCATTGTATAAAATTAATACAAGTTTAACAATCGCACAACAGGAAGGTTTAACTTTGACCTTGGGTTCATCATTTGAACAAGATCTAAATATATTAGCTCTTTGCCTATTTTTCTAAAATATTTTATAGTTTTTTAGAGTTTTACAGTTTTCCCTATTTAAACCTATATGAAATCAAGACTAAGTGACTCCCTCCCACGCAAGGTAGATTTTGACCCAAAGGCAATGATATGAAAAATCTTGGTAGACGTCAACTAGGCAATGCTACATGCTAAATCTTTAAGCTCTAGGCCTTGTGGTTTCAGAGAAGAAGAGTTTTTTAAATGTCTATAGAAACCTATGTAAATTCAAGTTTCATCAACATTGGCACAGTGGTTTCAGATAAATGTCATTGGAAGCAAAATGTTGACGGACAACAGAATAAAGCCTGATGCTAGAAATTCACCGATCTGAAAAGCTCACCCTGGCCCTTTGTGCCAGCTAGGTGAGCTAAAAAAAACACTATCAAACTGAAATTACCTACTCAAATGCTTTTATGAAAACAAATACAATTACAGTGAGTTTACAGACTAATATACCTCCCACAACACAGAAAAACGCATTTTCAAAGGTCAGTGATAGTAAATTAAATTTATATTTCAATATTACATTTTCCCTCCTTTGGGTAAACATCTGTTTCAAAATTAGTGATAGTCAAAGGATAGAAAACAAGGTGTTATGGGCATATAACAGAATACATGTTTCATATTGGGGCAATATAAAGGGAAAGTCTGTGGAAAAATCAAGGCTGTAGACTCCAATTCTCAGTTAGAAACTAGCTGCAAACATTCTCTCATAGTCAGTGCTGAAGCTTTGAATCACATTAAATTTTAGAGATTATAAGTCATCAAGCGTAATCACAGACCAATTTAAATGGGTTTTGTTATTACTTAAATGAGAAATTCTTGACCATCATTTCCAGTTAAATATGGCATAATCTTGTGTAATTTAGGTCTTCTCTCCAGGCAAAACGAAAAGTTTAACTTCTGGACTTTTTCACACATATCAACTCTTGACAAAAACACTTCCATATACATAAATTATACATATTCCAAATGTAATCTTTTTAAAGATTATATCCCCATCAAGTTAAATTTTGACTGACATTACTTTTGCAAGCATCATCCCATGCTTTACCTTGACCTTTACAACATTCCCGCACTACCTCCTCAGATACCAGTATGTTCTTGATGATCTCTGTCAAAACTATTAATTAAGTATATTATGGTGATTTGTCCTGGTGAAGCAATCAATTTTTCAAATAAGCAAATCAACATAACTAAAATACATTTCCATATGTATGTCTTGATCTCTTTGGAGACAATGAATAAATGAAAAGTATTCTCTGAAGAAATAGCAATTTGCTTCACTGTGAAACATATGCAAGTTTATAGACACCTTTACATTGAAAGTGTGTCAATATGGCAGCAAATATTATGTCCATGCTATCACTGAGGGGTGAGCCAACTGAGCAAGCTCCCTCTGCAAGAAACAATTTCTGTTCCTCTGTAAGCTCATAAATATGTTGCAATAGACATGTCAGACAGGAGAAAATGTCAAGGTTTACTAGCATAATGGACTGGAAGGTAATTTAGCTTTTCATCAAGTATAGGAAAAGCTATAGACTACTGTCAATCAACTGAAAGCAGATATTTCAATAAATATTCCAGTGAATGTGCTCAGCATCCATTTCACTTAAAGCTGACCTATATAGCTAAACAATTACTTCAACACATTACTGTAGAAGAGGTCAAAGACATCCAATCTATATGAAACACAATAGCAGCTACTATATGACTGTACTTTTGCCAGTTGTTGGAAGCTCCATGTCACATTAGAACAAGAAGCCATAACAACTATAACTGAAGGTGTCTAAATAACTCCTGAGTACCCCACTGACACAGTATATAAACTTTATGTAACCTTTGACAAGAGTGATCCCCGCTGTTTGAGTAATAAAAGTGACCCAAAAGTGATTTTGACCTTTGACCTAGTGACCAGTGACATGGAGCATGCACAACTAGGCATGGCACTTATCATTTCTATTAAGAATCATAAAATTGCGACCTGGGGTTTTAGAGAATAAGTGTTCACAAGATTTCACTATCTCGAGCCCCTGAGACCTTGACCTTTGATGTAGAGATTCGAAACATGGACCATACAAAACTAGGCATTGTACTTATCACTTCTGTGGAGTATCATCAAATTTTGACCAGGGGTTTTGGAGATTAAGAGTCAACAAGATTTTACTATCTCAAGCCTGACCTGGCACGACCATGCACAACTAGGCATGGTACTTTTAAATTCTCACTAGGGGTTTTGGAGATTCCACAAGATTGCTTCTACAGACAGAAAGATGGACAGACTGACAGATAAGCTGAAGCCAGTATACCCTTTACACTTAAACTTTGTGTGCATGGGGTACATGTATAATTATATTAGTTAGTTGGAAGGCACATGAATTTTAACCTTTACCTTGCTACATTTCTAAAAAAAAAAAAAAACATAATTTATATTTAATTTTGGACATTCTCATACATTTTTAAAAGGTGTGGTCACTGAAATACCAAACAGTGCAGATCACAGTCACTGAAAACTTACTTACTGAATATGCATACATTGCAGATATTTAATCATCTTAATGCAGATCATGATCAGACTGCACAGATGTGATCATGATCTACACTGGTTGCAAAGGCAAAATTGCTAGCCAGTAGGGTAAAAGTTGGAGAACTTGATTTCATTCTGATAGGTATAAGATTTAGAGAAGTGGGCTTTTTAGTCACTACTTTACAAAGTTTTCTCACGAACTCCAATTTTACAACTAATTCTTCTCCTCTCTCACAAAGTGTCCACAAAAATACAAACATTTTCAATGCTGAAACATCAAAACCTATCCCTAGGAACATTTTGTCTATTTAGTAAGCACCATTACAATGTAATATTGCAAAACCTACCTTCCAGAATAAAAAATTACCATGACAAATTGCTGTTGTCACGAACCTCTTGACAGCAAGTGTCATAGTCGAGACCCAAAAGGTTGTCAGGTCAAACTCTTTGTAGAAGGCCTGTAATTAACTGGTGTTTTTATATAACCAAATTTAGTACAATTTATAACACTGCTTGCAATAGATTTGGTCAAAGTCTGACGCATTGAAAATATTAACTTATATTGCTGCTTTAAACTTCTTAGAACTCAGAAATTCAGCCCTGTTCATCCAGGTAAGGAACAAGACTATTAAGTCTCGACCAATCAGAACACAACCACAATCAAAAGAAACTAACCACATCCCTCTTAGGATGATAAAATGGTATACATGAGTACATACGCAATACAAAACTAAAATTGTGCATTTTAACTTTCATTTCCTATTATTAAATGATATGCATTTTAATTATTCTATTTTATATGTTATATCACTACTTGTGTTCACTTGTGCCTCTTATACCATAGTCAGTTTGCAATGTAGGAAACAAATTCATTATAAAATATGAATGTACACTTAGTACTTACTTATGAACTTTTATATCCACTTTTTCACCTGTTAACTCAATACAGTTCATACAAATTTCTTCAGTAAGGTATATACCATTTCTAAACAGCATCTGATGAACCTGGATAGCGTAACAATTATCTAACTGCAATCTTTAGCTGGTATTTCAAAATCCGCAGTGTGCTATTTTTGATCAAGTCTTACAGAGTTGTTTCCCTTGAGAAAACAGTGCACTTGTACTGTACTAATGAGCCAGATATAATGACAGTATGTTTAAATCATTTTATTAAATCTCATAACATATGAACATGCAAAGGGCATAAAAACTTACATTAAACATAAGCAAAGTGTTTTTCTTGTCAGAGTCTTCAGGTAAAGTACACCTTTCTCAAATTGATCAAAGAGGCACTAGTTCTGCTGTAAAATTACTTAACATTTAGTTCAAAACATAAATTAGAATGCAAGAACTCTTCTGAAGTTCCAACATGAATAGATTACAAGGCAGAGAACAGGATTCGAACCTGTACCATAATTTATGCTGACATCACCTTGCAACGCTCATTTATATGAATGTACAAAATGTATTAGTTGAGGGGAGTGGGGGATTCAAATACAAATATTTACCTTGTAGAGCTGATGTTTTTCTTGAAAGCAACACTATTTTCTGCCAGCTGTTAAATCTGTCGAAGATAAAAAAGGCATGTTACTTCATGATTGTATACTAATGCAGATCACACAATGGAAAATATCTTTATATATATCTTTCGATACAAACACTTTGAGTTTACATATATACATGTACAAATATGAGGATATATAAACATAATGTGCTTGAATAAGTAACCAATATTGTTATCAGTCTTCTCGAAAAGTGCTGGTCTGCCCAACAAGTCTTTGCTGCTGTCTGACCAAATGTCAGACACTTTAATGGCCTTTTACACAAAACATGTAGTTTTATTTATTAAGGCAATGTTAAATCATTTTTCAGGAAGACTGATATATATTCAGACTGGGAAATCCTAGAAAGTTGTAACTCTGTATTCAGTATTCAACTAACAACACCTTGCTTCATTATCCTCATTTTTTCTCCAACTAACATACCGCAACAGCTAAACCAAACCTCGTAAAACGCTTTGCTGAACTTAATCTTTTTGCAAATTATGAAAATTGTTTTACAGGTTGATGGATAACTCTCATCCTTTTTCTACAGCTACCAGTAACAACAAGCCAATAAACACTGTCATTATATTTCTTTTTTTCCAGGCTTTTTCTTGTTTATGTATTCTTTTACGACTTTACCTGCCTAATTATAGATTTCAATATTGTGAAGGTCAAGGCATCATTGTTATTTTCAATCAATTAACAAAACTCTGCATTTGTCTTTCAATTGCACTACATGTAGATGAAAAAAGAATAAAAGAGCTGTCACTATGGACAGTCTTTACTGTAATTTTATAAATTGATGTCATAATTTAATAAGTTCTTATATATTATTAACAGCACTTATGGCATACAGACAACAGGTAGTCACAATAGGTCACCATTGAGCACTTCCTGCTAGCCAGATTTTGCCATTTTCCCTGTACAGAAGACTTCTATCAACTAATATCCAAATTTAGGTATTAAAGTGTGTCTCTACAATATGCAGTGATACAAACATGAAACATGCCTTTTTCTTGCTCTTAAAACGGGCTAGCAAATCAATATTTTCAATGAATGCCGAATCAGCTCATTTAGGAATTTGTCTGAAGAAATACAGTTTGATCTGATTACCCTATAGGAAGTGCTCTGCTATTGATTATATTGATTCCTGGATGTTCCTCTTGCAAATCAGATAACATGTAATGGAAAAATTGCTCAAATTTCATCTAAGGTAGAATGCAATGATTCACATGATTGCAAGATACCCTTTGGAATTCATTACACATTTATTACTAACAAGATTGTCTATAAATTTATTCAACCTTTAATCAAAACTTGTTGGAATTGATTTAATAGATAAGTCTGTGTTCAGTGTATATTTGGCAGGCAGTAACGCAAGAGTGATTTGTCTGGATGTGTCCAAACACGCAAGAGGATAGCCGTCCCTTACTTTCTACCATGCATACAGTATTCCATTACTTTTAAACACTAAGTGAGACCTAGACCTTTGAGGTAGGGACGTGGTTCTTGCGCACAACACATTGTCTTGATGTGCTGAACAATTGTACCAAGTTATTTTAAAATCAATCATTGCATGACAAAGTTATATTCCGGACACGAATGTGTGCATATATACAGGATTCCATTACCTTCAAACACTTAGTGTGACCTTGACCTTTGAGGTAGGGGTGTGGGTCTTGCACCCGACACGTTGTCTTGATGTGCTAATCATTTGTGCCACAGTTATTTTAAAATCCTTCAATGCATGACAAAGTTACAGCCCAGACATGAAAAAATGTAAGGGTGGACGCACAAACGGACGGATACAGCCCCGACACGAATGTGTGCATATATACAGGATTCCATTACCATCAAAGCCTAAGTGTGACCTTGACCTTTGAGGTAGGGACGTGGGTCGTGCACGCGACAAGTTGTCTTGATGTGCTAGACATTTGTGCCAAATATTTCAAAAGCTTTCAATGCATGACAAAGTTACAGCCCAGACATGAAAAAATGTTAGGGTGGACGCACAAACGGAAGGATGGACAGAAGGTGCGATTTTAATATGCCACCCTTTGGGTGCATAAAAAAGTCATGTTCAGTAGCCGGACTTGAACCCACGACACTCAATCAATGAGAGGTTACAGTGATTTCAAGTTAGTAACTCCACAACTCGACCCTGGAGGCAGATGTACTGTAGAGTAAGTACTATAATTTATCTTTTATACAAAACTGTACAGTATTACAGTACTGTAGCGTACTTTAGTATAGTACACTGTTAGTCTAAAATTGCATTTCATTAATTATGTAAATAATTATGTGCATCTTAGACATTCTAATGATACTTCAATATTAACTGAAAACACTCAGTATTGGTGGACTAGTGATTTAACTAGTTGACTGGCCTTGTTGGGCATGCCTTGGGGCAATATATTGATAAATTTATCATCAGTTGACTGATAGTAATTACAAACTTTATTACTGACCAACTGAAGTTGAGTAATAGATTGTAGTTTGGACAAAAACAGGAGTAAGGAAAGGGGTTTCAGTTACAAAGTACTTATTTTCAATTATTCCTTATTCAAAATCTTAGAAATTAAGGGAAAATTATGTTCTTGTTTTATTGATATAAGTAAGCTTTTTACAATGTTATGAGGGATATAAATGCCCTACATTCCATCTGCCATCAATTGGAGTAATGCAATACATATGCTATGCTCATCTTTTTCCCTTAAAAAAGTGATACACCTGTCAAAGTGACCACCGTAACTTTTAAGTCGGCTTTAAAACCTCTTCAGAGCTTGTGTTATTATGTTCAATGTACCGATGCTATTTCAAACCGGATTTTATAAATATTACTTGAGGTGACCTGATCATAATTTCCAGAAAGACATTAATCCCAGATTTATACTTCTTGAAAAAAGAACATTGCCAATGTTATAATCAAACTATATGAATCTGTATCACAGTTTTATTCCTATTCAATACAGAGAAAATCAGTGAAAATCTTTCTGGAAGAGCCTCTTCTAGTAAAAAATTAATTATCCTTTTCTTTTTCATTTAGATTGTTTATAGTCCCTGCCAACCCTAGGATTTCTCCTGAGGTGAACTTGCCAAGACTCCAGACAGGCACAGGTTGAAGAGATAGATGCAGATACAAGGGAATCCGGGTTCCTGACCCTAGCTCTTTTACTAATAGACCCCTTGGTTCTTTTACGTGCCTGGTGTATAGCACCGATACACGTGAGACTACCTCTGGGTTTCTTACCAGTTCATCTCTAGATGGGTGAAAAACACTGAAAAGCATTTCTGAAATTCCATCCTCACTGTTTGGTATAGTATTATCTTTCAATAAGAGAAATAACTCAGCATTACTAATTATTTATACTGCATATATTGCATATTATATTGACTGTCATCAGGTTTGGTTTCTACACAGATTAGGTTTCTTGTGGGCAGTACATCTTTCTGTATCCATGAATTCATCAATGACTTTGTGTTGTTATTCAGCTGCATTAAATTCATTGTGTGACAAATTTGCCCTGATGACCTGGTTGTTGTTTTTTTCCCCAAGTTTATTCTTTGGACTTTGGCAAGTAAGACCATTGTGAACAAATACAGAGTTTGAATTTTTATTAATACACTCAAAGTTCAATTGACCTGAAATGAATCAGTAAGCCTTAAGTTGAATGAAATTGCTGTGGCATATACATGTACATGTATTGAATAGAAAAAATCAAAATCAGCAAAACCAAATTGGTTGTCAGCTAAATCGTTGCAGTTCTACATTTTGGGAACATGATCCATATCTGTAACATTGGGATCTTTCACATGTAAGCCAAAATATCATTCCCTATCTGCATTATTAATGTAATAATTATTATTTACATTAAATTTAAGTTATCATAATCTTATATCTTTTACTTGAGAAGAATATTTTGGAGAAATAAAAACAAAATACATGCAAAATATGACATGTCCTCACACCCATTGTAAATAGACACAACCTTGAAAAATTTATTGCAAGATGTGAATATTTTGTTCAATCATTATTTAATTCTCATGATGACATCCTTTTCTAAAAAGAAGTTTGCTCAATCAGGGCTTTACATCCTTATATAACAGAGGCCGATATTCCGCCACTTCCCAATCCAAAAATATAGTATTTTTTCCCAACTGTGGCAGAGCAACTTCCCAAAATGCAAGGTAAGTTTTCCCCAAAGTATGTTTACATTTTAGTATTTCCGGAGGAAGTATTTGTCTGGTATCAATTTTTCGTCGCACTATAACGTAACAGCACACAGTACCGCGTGTTATGTATTACCAGTCTAATCCGTTATGTTCTGGGCCTGAATTTTAGTCCGTGTCTCAGGGGAGGTAAATTTATTTCGACTTCCGGTTGACTTTGACAATGTCGCATAACTGAAAAATATTAATGTAAATCTTTTCCCAAAATGGACTTTTATCTTGCATAAATTTCCCAATTGAAAGGCCAAGGCCTCTTCCCAATTTCCTGATGAAAAGCCCTGTCAAGTATTTAAAAGTCGTTTGAAAATAAAAGTCTCCTGTAAGACCTTTCTTTAAGTTCATGACAGAGGTATTTATTAGTATAAGCATGATGGGGATTACAACGGAATACAGCTGTAATAATTCAGTGGTCCAGGACAGCTGTAATTTAGTGGACCCCAGTCATAACTTCCAGGGACCTGTGATATCACCACTTATAAATGTGCGGCACTTCTTCGGGATCCTTCTACACAGAACAACTTTATTCTACTCCAGTATCTGTATTTAATTAATTGTATCATTTTGTGGTTAGCTTGCTATATATCGTTGCAGGTAAGCACCTTTATTTATTTGTTGCCACTATATTTGTTAGCAATAATGGCTATACAGCTGACTGACTATCAACTCTGTTCACAGACATCACCCCTTCTTTGTCAACAGGTCAAGTACAGACTCCAATGTAAGCCCTTCAGTTCTCTGCAGTGCCCAGAGTCTTCAACCCCATGAGACATGCGAGGGAAGTATCAAGACGACAAGAGGTAGATTGAACCATCTACAATATCTAAGTACAGACTGAATTCTATGGACATTTTGGCATGGAATACTCTGAATACAATATAAATTTAGCATCAGAAAGATGTCCCTCGGCCCTGAAAAACAGCTGTCAAAAAAAGGTCAAGGCCGTTACCATAAATTAACATATTTCATTGGCCGCTGAACGCACTCCCACCAAATAATGCACCAATCAAAATTATGCCGGTACATGCGGCGTTTATCTATTTCGAAATACACATTTCTCTCATAAAAGCGGAAGAAATCTTGACAATTTCTAAAAATGCTTCCATGATGCCATGCTTTTCTACTTACTCTTGATGTCAATCAAATATTACACAATTGGCTCCACGAAAAACTGCAAAATTAATTTTTGTTTAGGTAAAATAGCAGTCGCTAAATTTTTTTCCAACCACCATTAAATGCCCGGATGCTCGAATGTGCTGCCGAATGTGAAGCTGTCATCACCGTCGAATTTCCTGAACGATTTGCTACCTAATTGACCAGACGCCAGGTGTCAATCAAGTGACTTCATTACCTATCAAAATTCGACTTTACCTACGACAAATAAATGCACGTGGAAAAGGTTTGAATGGATTCTTTTGTTATAAATAATCCGACATCAACATAGGGGTGGGTTTATAGCACCATTGGCGTCATGTCAATAGAATGAAAGGTCCTGACGCTTTCCATTCCATCAGATTTTTAACTAAAATTGATGAAAGATACATTTCAAGGCATCTTTAATTCAATAAAACAAAAACAATCAGTTCGAAGCCGAAATACATAATATAACTATTGAGACTGACATAAAAATGGCGACAGACTTTGTTAACATTAAGGATTCATACGAAATAAGGAGAATGTGCTACAAAGAACATAAGTAACAAATGCATTTAACTGTTAAGGTTTACACGGGTATCGTATAGATGATATATCTTATTGGTCCTGATCGAGGGTTCCGTTTCCTAAAATCCAGACGAAATAGGGATTTAAACTGTGACCGCGGTTTGTAGATTTATGTAGAATTCTAGTCAATTTCACAATTTTCCAAAGTCAACAGATGAAGCAATCAGTGTGCACACATCCCCTTTGAGTAAAGCTCAATCATTCTAGGGCCAAAGAATGGTTGAATAAATCAGAGACTTTGGATATACCGAGTGCAGAGTGCAAGCACTTCTCTACACTACACTACACTACACTACACTACACTACACTACACTACACTACATACACTACACTACAACTACACTAACTAACTACACTACACTACACTACACTACACTACACTACACTTGTAAGCCGCGTGCAACGCAGTGCAGCATATAGTACATTAAAACCAAAACAGTGATCAAAATATGATATAATACATTATAATAAATAAAACATTATAGGTTATCGATAGAAACTGTTTTACAGCTGACTAAATGTCTTTACTAATAAGAGTATCAAAAAGACATTGGTCATGAGGGCATGGCAGGGGACCACTTTAGCTTTTGCTTTAAAAAAAGCCCTGCGCAAAGTTCATATATTGCGTCCGACTGCACATCTGATACAGTTTTCATGGTTTCAAAACGACTTCCCCTATGGCTTCTCATTTTTTTCCAAACAGCTGACTAAATGTCTTTACTAATAAGAGTATCAAAAAGACATTGGTCATGAGGGCATGGCAGGGGACCACTTTAGCTTTTGCTTTAAAAAAAGCCCTGCGCAAAGTTCATATATTGCGTCCGACTGCACATCTGATACAGTTTTCATGGTTTCAAAACGACTTCCCCTATGGCTTCTCATTTTTTTCCAAAACGACATTATTTACACTTTTTAGTTTAGTTTATACTAATTTATTTTAGCTCGATTGTGACGAAAGTTTGAAGCTTACCGAGTCACTCTCGAGTCCGCTTTCTGGAAAAATATACATGTAATTTACAATCATGGTAACTGTACCATAAGACACGTATTTTTCTCTAATTGCGCCATAAATTATTTACGCCCTTTAATTATTCATGCCATTTTTCATCTGAAAAAAGAAGGTGTTGAAAACTACATCAGATATGCTGTTAATCACCATCAGGAAGTGAGCAATATATGAGAACTATTTGAATTAAAAAGAAAAACTATAACAACGGAAGCTAAGAAAACATAATAATTCTATGTACATATGGCTTATGAAAGTGGTTTTGAAATAATACCAAAATGAGGCTGCACTTGCAACTACGGGGACAATATTTTATATGATAATACATTTGGTCTGCGGATCAAAATTGACGCATAAGCAATCTTAGAATAACAAGTCTAAAAGTCATAAAAGACGTACACATGTACTTTGCTGCTATGCCTGGTTTACAATGTCTGCCAGAGAACAGGTCAATAAGAAGCTAATAATGTTCTTTGCCCTGTAATATATTTATTTTCGTACTAATGTGGTATTACTGATTTATACACGTATTGTTGTTTTAAATGACCATGAACTGTATTTTAGCATAATCCAATTAATCAAACTATAAGCCTTATGTAGCAAAATTCATGAACAATCAGGTGCGTAGAGGAAAGGGATACAGGTTTGCACACGATCTATTTAGCTACACCCTGGGACATACCAAGTCAAATCTTATATAGAAACTTTTCTAAAAAATTCAGTTTTTGCATTTAGTCTACGTGTTAGAAAATTATTTTAAATACTATTTCTTTCGTCACTTTTGCTAGGTTTACCACACGCCTACACGTTATAGCGTGTATAGCTACACCCTTACACCCTGGGACATACCAAGTCAACTAATCTTTCCGGCTGTAACTAAGCCAGAGCGATAAACTTATTTCAAGATAAATGATCTGCAAAGTTTGTACCACTAACCTTTGTGCTCTTTTGATTCCGCTAATCTGATAACTGATTATAATGAAGTCATATAACTGTGAACATGCACGGTCCCGTTGCATGTTCATAAAATGCATTACATTCAAGGAGACTTTAAGACAGTGTAGTTTAAAATTTATTTCAGTTGATACATGTATTTAAGAAAACTAAAAGATGTGGACTCAAGATGAGTCTGCTGGGCATTCGAGCCTGTAACTTTGCACGGGTACGGTATGCACGACACCAGACTTCAGTATCGGGATGAAATTAAAATGGTAAGTAAATCAGGAGCTAACTTTTTATACATATCTTATACAGGTATGAAAATAAATACACGTTCCAAAAGTGGAAAACAAATTTCGCAGCGACTGTATCGGTAACGGAAACATTTAATTTATAAATGTATGTTTCCGCAAAAACTAAAGTGTACGCAGTGTTGTATAGCGGTAACTGTCCTTGGCTACCATTTCACAATTTTCCATGATTGATGTCTAGTCAGTTCTCACCACCGACCACATTGTTTGGTTAGTTATAAGTTAGATATAGCGCTCCTCGGTTCATTCATAGTCTTTCGAAGTTGTTGGAAACGCCAAAGTGTTCCTTATTACAGACATCACTCTATAGATAGTCGAACGGTTGTTCTGTCTATAGTTTATCAGTTAGGTTGTTGATAGACACTTTCAGTGTTGAAGGAAATGCTTTAGCAATATACATTTATAATGTAAATGTACCTCAGTATATACATACCGTAGCAAGTCTTACAAAAGTGATCCGGAATTAACCTTGAATCTCAATGTATATCATCCTTATCATCTGGAGGAGATAGATATAATGAGTTGGTCTTCAAGTCGGATTGTTGAACTTGCTAGACCCCAATATGTTACCTAGCAACATATTTTGCGCTACTATATATCCGTAGCCAACCTCCTATATGAAATGTTTTCTGCTTCTCGATGGTCTGGTAGATTTGCTGCCTATTTAAGAATTAGTACCACAAATATCCATGAAGCGAGGCAATAGTGCAAGTCTACTCTCAAAAGATCACTGTGAGTCTCAAATGGCATCTAGATCGACTTCCGAACAGATGATAGCTTGTTACCTCAAACACGAATGCTATATATTTTCTGGCGACCATGTTTGCCCCCATTTGGTAGATGCCAATGTTATATATTATCTGGCGACCATGATTGCCCTCTATGGTAGATGCCGATGTTATATTTTTTCTGGCGACCGTGATTGCCCTGTATGATACATGCCAATGCTAAATAGTTTCTGGCCACCATGATTGCCCTCCAGGGAAGATGCCAATGCTATATAGTTTCTGGCCACAATGATTGCCCTCCAGAGATGCCTATACTATATAGTTTCTGGCCACCATGATTGCCCCCAGGGAAGATGCCAATGCTATTTAGTTCCTGGCCACCATGATTGCTCTCCATGGTAGATGCCAATGCTATATAGTTTCTGGCTACCATGAATGCTCTCCAGGGAAAATGCCAATGCTATATAGTTTCTGGCCACAATGATTGCTCTCGATGGTAGATGCCAATGCTATATAGTTTCTGGCCACAATGATTGCTCTCGATGGAAGATGCCAATGCTATATAGTTTCTGGCCACCATGATTGCCCTCCAGGGAAGATGCCAATGCTATATAGTTTCTGGTCACCATGATTGCTCTCCAGGGAAGATGCCAATGCTACATAGTTTCTGGCCACAATGATTGCTCTCGATGGTAGATGCCAATGCTATATAGTTTCTGGCCACAATGATTGCTCTCCATGGTAGATGCCAATGCTATATAGTTTCTGGCCATCATGATTGCTCTCCAGGGAAGATGCCAATGCTATATAGTTTCTGGCCACCATGATTGCTCTCCAGGGAAGATGCCAATGCTATGCAGTTTCTGGCCACCATGATTGCCCTCCAGGGAAGATGCCAATGCTATATAGTTTCTGGTCACCATGATTGCTCTCCAGGGAAGATGCCAATGCTATATAGTTTCTGGTCACCATGATTCCTCTCCAGGGAAGATGCCAATGCTATATAGTTTCTGGTCACCATGATTGCTCTCCAGGGAAGATGCCAATGCTATATAGTTTCTGGCCACCATGATTGCTCTCCAGGGAAGATGCCAATGCTATATAGTTCCTGGTCACAATGATTGCTCTCGATGGAAGATGCCAATGCTATATAGTTTCTGGCCACCATGATAGCCCTCCAGGGCAGATGCCAATGTTATATAGTTTCTGGCCACCACGATTGCCCTCCAGGGAAGATGCCAATGCTATATAGTTTCTGGCCACCACGATTGCCCTCCAGGGAAAATGCCGATGCTAAATAGTTTCTGGCTATCATGATTGCCCTCTATGGTAGGTGCCAATGCTATATAGTTTCTGGCCATCATGATTGCTCTCCATGGTAGATGCCAATGCTATACAGTTTCTGGCCACCATGAATGCCCTCCAGGGAAAATGCCAATGCTATATAGTTTCTGGCCACCATGATTGCCTTCCAGGGAAGATGCCAATGCTATATAGTTTCTGGCCATCATGATTGCTCTCCAGGGCAGATGCCAATGCTATATAGTTTCTGGCCACCATGATTGCCCTCCAGGGCAGATGCCAATGCTATATAGTTTCTGGCCACCATGATTGCTCTCCAGGGCAGATGCCAATGCTATATAGTTTCTGGCCACCGTGATTGCCCTCCAGGGCAGATGCCAATGCTATATAGTTTCTGGCCACCATGATTGCTCTCCATGGTAGATGCCAATGCTATATAGTTTCTGGCCACCATGATTGCCCTCCAGGGAAGATGCCAATGCTATATAGTTTCTGGCCACCACGATTGCCCTCCAGGGAAAATGCCGATGCTAAATAGTTTCTGGCTATCATGATTGCCCTCTATGGTAGGTGCCAATGCTATATAGTTTCTGGCCACCATGATTGCTCTCCATGGTAGATGCCAATGCTATATAGTTTCAGGCCACGATGATTGCTCTCCATGGTAGATGCCAATGCTATACAGTTTCTGGCCACCATGATTGCCCTCCAGGGAAAATGCCAATGCTATATAGTTTCTGGCCATCATCAATGCCCTCTATGGAAGGTGCCAATGCTATATAGTTTCTGGCCACCATGATTGCTCTCAAGGGGAAATGCCAATTCTTTTCAGTTTCTGGCCACAATGATTGCTCTCCATGGTAGATGCCAATGCTTTATAGTTTCTGGCCACAATGATTGCCCTCCAGGGAAGATGCCAATGCTATATAGTTTCTGGCCATCATGATTGCTCTCCATGGTAGATGCCAATGCTATATAGTTTCTGGCCACCATGATTGCTCTCCATGGTAGATGCCAATGCTATATAGTTTCTAGCCACCATGATTGCCTTCCATGGTAGATGCCAATGCTATACAGTTTCTGGTCACCATGATTGCTCTCCAGGGAAGATGCCAATGCTATATAGTTTCTGGCCACCATGATTGCCTTCCAGGGAAGATGCCAATGCTATATAGTTTCTGGCCATCATGATTGCTCTCCAGGGCAGATACCAATGCTATATAGTTTCTGGCCACCGTGATTGCCCTCCAGGGCAGATGCCAATGCTATATAGTTTCTGGCCACCGTGATTGCCCTCCAGGGCAGATGCCAATGCTATATAGTTTCTGGCCACCATGATTGCCCTCCATGGTAGATGCCAATGCTATATAGTTTCTGGCCACCATGATTGCTCTCCATGGTAGATGCCAATGCTATATAGTTTCAGGCCACCATGATTGCTCTCCATGGTAGATGCCAATGCTATACAGTTTCTGGCCACCATGATTGCCCTCCAGGGAAAATGCCAATGCTATATAGTTTCTGGCCATCATGAATGCCCTCTATGGAAGGTGCCAATGCTATATAGTTTCTGGCCACCATGATTGCTCTCCAGGGAAAATGCCAATGCTATATAGTTTCTGGCCACCATGATTGCCCTCCAGGGCAGATGCCAATGCTATATAGTTTCTGGCCACCATGATTGCTCCCCAGGGAAGATGCCAATGCTATATAGTTTATGGCCACCACGAATGCTCTCCATGGTAGATGCCAATGCTATACAGTTTCTGGCCACAATGATTGCTCTCCATGGTAGATGCCAATGCTATATAGTTTCTGGCCACAATGATTGCTCTCCAGGGAAGATGCCAATGCTATATAGTTTTTTGGCCACCATGATTGCTCTCCAGGGAAGATGCCAATGCTTTATAGTTTCTGGCCATCATGATTGCTCTCCATGGTAGATGCCAATGCTATATAGTTTCTGGCCACAATGATTGCTCTCCATGGTAGATGCCAATGCTATATAGTTTCTGGCCACCATGATTGCCTTCCATGGTAGATGCCAATGCTATACAGTTTCTGGTCACCATGATTGCTCTCCAGGGAAGATGCCAATGCTATATAGTTTCTGGCCACCATGATTGCCCTCCAGGGAAGATGCCAATGCTATATAGTTTCTGGCCATCATGATTGCTCTCCAGGGCAGATGCCAATGCTATATAGTTTCTGCCACCATGATTGCCCTCCCAAGATCAGCTATTGTTTCTGGCCACCATGTTGCCCTCCAGGGCAGATGCCAATGCTATATAGTTTCTGGCCACCGTGATTGCCCTCCAGGGCAGATGCCAATGCTATATAGTTTCTGGCCACCGTGATTGCCCTCCAGGGAAAATGCCAATGCTATATAGTTTCTGGCCACCGTGATTGCCCTCCAGGGAAGATGCCAATGCTATACAGTTTCTGGCCACCATGATTGCTCTCCAGGGAAAATGCCAATGCTATATAGTTTCTGGCCATCATGATTGCTCTCCAGGGAAGATGCCAATGCTATATAGTTTCTGGTCACCATGATTGCTCTCCAGGGAAGATGCCAATGCTATATAGTTTCTGGCCATCATGATTGCTCTCCAGGGAAAATGCCAATGCTATATAGTTTCTGGCCACCATGATTGCTCTCCAGCGAAGATGCCAATGCTATATAGTTTCTGGCCACCATGATTGCTCTCCAGCGAAGATGCCAATGCTATATAGTTTCTGGCCACCATGATTGCCCTCCAGGGAAGATGCCAATGCTATATAGTTTCTGGTCACCATGATTGCTCTCCAGCGAAGATGCCAATGCTATATAGTTTCTGGCCACCATGATTGCCCTCCAGGGAAAATGCCAATGCTATACAGTTTCTGGCCACCATGATTGCTCTCCAGGGAAGATGCCAATGCTATATAGTTTCTGGCCATCATGATTGCCCTCCAGGGAAAATGCCAATGCTATATAGTTTCTGGCCATCATGAATGCCCTCTATGGAAGGTGCCAATGCTATATAGTTTCTGGCCACCATGATTGCTCTCCAGGGAAAATGCCAATGCTATATAGTTTCTGGCCACCATGATTGCCCTCCAGGGCAGATGCCAATGCTATATAGTTTCTGGCCACCATGATTGCTCCCCAGGGAAGATGCCAATGCTATATAGTTTATGGCCACCACGAATGCTCTCCATGGTAGATGACAATGCTATACAGTTTCTGGCCACAATGATTGCTCTCCATGGTAGATGCCAATGCTATATAGTTTCTGGCCACAATGATTGCTCTCCAGGGAAGATGCCAATGCTATATAGTTTTTTGGCCACCATGATTGCTCTCCAGGGAAGATGCCAATGCTTTATAGTTTCTGGCCATCATGATTGCTCTCCAGGGAAGATGCCAATGCTTTATAGTTTCTGGCCACCATGATTGCTCTCCAGGGAAGATGCCAATGCTATATAGTTTCTGGCCATCATGATTGCTCTCCAGCGAAGATGCCAATGCTTTATAGTTTCTGGCCACCATGATTGTTCTCCAGGGAAGATGCCAATGCTATATAGTTTCTGGCCATCATGATTGCCCTCCAGCGAAGATGCCAATGCTATATAGTTTCTGGCCATCATGATTGCTCTCCAGGGAAGATGCCAATGCTATATAGTTTCTGGCCATCATGATTGCCCTCCAGCGAAGATGCCAATGCTATATAGTTTCTGGCCATCATGATTGCTCTCCAGGGAAGATGCCAATGTTATATAGTTTCTGGCCATCATGATTGCCCTCCAGCGAGATGCCAATGCTATATAGTTTCTGGCCATCATGATTGCTCTCCAGGGAAGATGCCAATGCTATATAGTTTCTGGCCATCATGATTGCCCTCCAGCGAAGATGCCAATGCTATATAGTTTCTGGCCATCATGATTGCTCTCCAGGGAAGATGCCAATGCTATATAGTTTTTGGCCACCATGATTGCTCTCCAGGGAAGATGCCAATGCTATATAGTTTCTGGCCATCATGATTGCTCTCCAGGGAAGATGCCAATGCTATATAGTTTCTGGCCATCATGATTGCCCTCCAGGGAAGATGCCAATGCTATATAGTTTCTGGCCATCATGATTGCCCTCCAGCGAAGATGCCAATGCTATATAGTTTCTGGCCATCATGATTGCTCTCCAGGGAAGATGCCAATGCTATATAGTTTCTGGCCAATGATTGCCCTCCAGGAAAA
Source organism: Saxidomus purpurata (assembly GCA_022818135.1). NCBI lineage: Eukaryota > Metazoa > Mollusca > Bivalvia > Venerida > Veneridae > Saxidomus > Saxidomus purpurata. Next base: position 61,580,974 of record JAFMSR010000001.1, on the reverse strand, counting down.
ACCCCAACTTATCCATGATTGCCTTCCAGGGAAGATGCCAATGCTATACAGTTTCTGGCCACCACGATTGCCCTCCAGCGCAGATGCCAATGCTATATAGTTTCTGGCCACCATGATTGCCCTCCAGCGAAGATGCCAATGCTATATAGTTTCTGGCCACCATGATTGCTCTCCAGGGAAGATGCCAATGCTATATAGTTTCTGGCCATCATGATTGCCCTCCAGAGAAGATGCCAATGCTATATAGTTTCTGGTCACCATGATTGCCCTCCAGAGAAGATGCCAATGCTATATAGTTTCTGGTCACCATGATTGCCCTCCAGAGAAGATGCCAATGCTATATAGTTTCTGGCCACCATGATTGCCCTCCAGCGAAGATGCCAATGCCAAATAAACTCTTTACTTGCAGGATCAGTGTAATTTTCCTGTCGGTTGATGCAACTTAAAGCTTTGTTCAGACTTGAAACAGACTAACCCTAAAAGTAAGTGGAACCTTCCTGCAGCATGAGAAAAGACACTTACCTCATTACTACATATAACATGTGTAGTGTAACTGTTATTCTCCTAACAGATAAAAATGGTATCTTGCTCCTTACTTTAGGTTGCTATAAGCGTCATGTTACTTAGTTCTTACCAACCTTGCTAGTCTTCCAAAAGGTATATTTTTTTAAGCATTCACAGCTTGTCTATCACTTCAGCAATATTAGTTCCATTAACAAGGTACTGACATGTTGGTGCTCTGACTTTACCCAAACCAAAATGTCCCCTCCCTGCTGCTATCCTACCGAGTTTCCCATGACTTGGAATGGAAAAGACTGATTAAAGAATGCTGTTAGCAAACTACACTGTAGACCACAAATTTGCTGACAGACATATGTGTATTTACTATTAATACTAGCTAAAAAATTATTTTTTTAAATTATGCGAATACTGCTTCAATATGTCATGTGTATTTCTTATAACTTTTACCAGCAATTTAGAAGCCAACACAATTTTACCATAAATAATATTTTATTTTACAGGTGACAAAAATATGCATAGACTGCATCAGTTACACTGGTTGTTGATGAATGTTTGACAAACAAGGTAAATGAATGCATGAATAACTGACAAATGACAATCATCGGACATTGTATCAGTGAGAGATGAGACTGGTTAAAGTGCTGTTACACAAGCTGATAGAGAAAGGTAGCCACAAACACACCACAATCTACCTAACAACCACAAACAACTTAATCTCATCCATAAAAACCAAAAAACATTCAAGTTTGTTTAAATCTTCAGATACTTCAGTTAAAATGAGTTAGAGCAAAAGTATTCTATGTTATTGGATATAAATATTTTGGCATAGGGTTGCCTTGCTCAAACTATACTATTCTACACAAAAAATTTATATCCTGGTGCAAAAAGTTTAGTTTATTTTTGTTGCTGTTTTTTTTTGCAACTTCATTGATCATCAAGCATTTTTAAAAGCTTTTTTTCTTTTACTTTATTTACATTGTGTTTTTTAATGGCGTTAAATCGGGAATATCTTAATAAAAACAAAATTGTTAGTTAAAGCTAAAAATGCAAAGGAAAAATTATGCACTATCTAGTTAGTAATGATCAAAATAAAGTCCTGATAAAATGTATGTAAAATGAAAAAAGCGACCAAGTAGGTCAAAAATATCTACAAAAGTAAACATGATATCACTGAGACTTGATGAAATCTGTCACATATCTGTGAAACATGAAATACTTTTTAATGTACAGCAGAAACAGTTCTTTGCTTCTGTGAAAATTCTGGACAATAATTTTTTTTTTCAACATCAGTAGTCAAAGTTTTGTGTTTGCTAAAAGGTTTTTAATTGAAAAGTTAAACCTTGTTATACCTCAAACAGTTTTGGAAAAAAAAAGACGTCTTGGACTAAACTGTGCAAATAAGATTGTTTGGAAAACGAGTGGATGTACTTTTCAAATAAAGTATGTGTAGAGTTCAAAAGTAAATGTCAGTGTCTTCTCAGGATAAGTTAAAAAAGAAACTTAACTTTAAAGTTAAAAAAAACAATAGCCTGGAATGTCATACTATAATAGTACTTATACAGCGTCAGTATGATAAATGACGACAACTTCTGACTATCACAGGTATGTCACTCAAGATGAAAAAATATTACATTTCTGACAGATAATCTAACCCCTTAAAGCATATGCTTGAACTTTGACAGTAACACTTGACTTTGGTAAAACATATGAGGTCACAAATGTAACAAACTCTATCCCCACAGGGATGTTAGGGATTAAAATTGATTATGTTATACAGAATTGAACTTTTTTCTAACATACAATGTATTCTGAAACTGACCAAAGATTACTAAGCTGGTGAGCTAACTCTAAAATCACTTAAGAAGTGTAGGAATTTGAAAAAAAAATCCATCAAATGAATAGATGTAAACTAATAAATGTTCATATAAATTTACCCAAGGCATACTTTTATTACAGAAAAAAACAACATTCTTCCAAAATCCTTCAAGTAATATGTGAAATGTTTCCTTGACATTAACTTTTCCTTTTCAAGTGTGGTCCTTTTGCAGATATACTTTTACCTTTAAATTTCCTTGACTTTTCATAACTTCTACATCACAACATAGCAAACCGCTGAAAGAACATCTTTTACAGATGTTGGCCCTGTGTTAAATGGCAAGAAATATCTATCAGCTGACAGACTTACATTAATTCATTTAATCTTACAACTTTGATTAATTGCTCAAGAGACTCAATTCAGATGGAATAAAGAGAAATGTGGAATTAAGTGTCTTGTCTACTTACACTACCATCATGGCAGCTGTGAGATTGAACGCTGGAGCCTCAGATCACTATCACTGCAATATGGTGGTTCCACAATATAATATACATAATAAATACATGAAACTAAAACACATTACCAGTACATGTTCCTCTTTTCTTCCATGCAATTTGCCAAGAAAGGCTTTGGCACACTGAATCATGTTCCTGTTTTCCCCTTTATGCATGTACAGTAAACATGCAATATACATCTGTAGTAATGTATACAAATACTATGACAGCAAGTAAAATGAGACAATACATGCGCAAAAACCCTTACAATTTAAGCTAAATTTCTACCTCAGAATTCTTCATCTCACCAATATTATACCTTAGCTTAAGCACTTTGTGCTCTGTTGAGCTAATAAAACATCTGATATCTTACTTTTTTAACTGAAAAAGACTTTAAAACTACATTGATATCTTCATCCAACGAAGCCATCAAATTTAAAAATCCTGCAATAAAAACCTTTGATTCTTTACCTTTCCCTGTTACTTTTTTTAAACGGACTTGTCCATCTATCAGTTTGGACAGAAGCAATAATTGCTCAAAGGGAGTCCCCGCTGAACATTTTATTGAGTGAACAAAAAAGTGCAGATCATGCAGATGTTTGATTATTTTAGGTAAATGTTTCAAAGAGCAGTTATTTTAACAAGCTTTAACCAGGAATCTAAATCTTGCCAACTCTTTAGTATTTTTAAATGATTATCATAAGTGACATTGAAAAAAATGTAACGTAAATAAGGTAACTGGATATGAAGCATTCAATACTTAAAAAATAAAACATTCTAAGATCAGCAGTTGTGTAAAATCTTCCTCAGTTGCATACATACTAGGAGTGAAAACACATTATAAATGTTGCAATACACACATATACGTAGTGATCACAATGACAATTTTTAGGATTTCAAAACAATATGAAAATGGAAATAATTTCAAACCATCAAACATTTACAAATTCCATTAAACAAATATAAATTTTAGATATCTCATTTACAAAAATAAGGAAACTCAAATTACTGTATTTTGGAAGAAAAGTTTTGCATAAATTGAATTGGTATAAAATGTACGAGAAACTCATAAAATGGCTGCGAGACAGACGTGATCTCATAAAAGTTAAAAGAGCAAACATTCAAAGTAAATAAAAACATTAACTAAATCAATCTATGTATTCTATATAACACAAAGATACTCACTGAATTCTCATTGTAAACATGCTTTTCAACTTTCTCAAATCAGTAAGACAGAACGTTTTAAAATCATGCCATGGAATGTACATATGAAATACATAGTGAAAATATATCATGTTTACATTGTTTGAAAACGTGCAAGTACTACAAGCAACTAATCATCTGATAAAGAGACAAGCTCAGACTTCATCAACATAACTGATGCTAAAATTAATATCTGTCATGCCACTCCAAGGTTACACAAACACACCAGCAAGATATTTTGCCTTGAACTTGAAAGTGAAGGCTTTATGCCCATTTTACAGGTCCTTCAGTTATCAACAAGCGGACACTTTTTTCCTTACCATCATTTCTTTGGAAGAATCTGTATAAGACAACTGCCAATGCTTTCATTAAAAGTCCCAAAGCTCTGTAGCTGGGCTTGGACCCTCAATCAGTGAGAGGGTAAGTGACATCAACAACTGGACCATGTAGGTAGGTCATATAAGTAGGTCTCAGAAAGCTTATTTTTGTATTATACATATTCACGAGACTGAACAAAGGCTCAATGGCCAAATCTCCAAAACCAGTTTACGTTTCATACTTATTTTCTAAAATATCAAGAGCAACTGTTTGGTATTTACTGAGTTATTTACTGAATTTCTACAACTTCACCATGATTCAGTTTAATACTTGTTATTTTGTTATATGACGTCATTTAAAAGCAATAAAATTTCATACACTTTGAAAAAGCTGCTAGACAAGCTATAATGTTTATAACATGTAAATTTTACTTTATTTAGGGTTTTGATGTAATCTTTAAGAGTATGCAATAAAAAATCTATTTTTGAATGGCTCACTATTCTGCATGTTGTGCAGAAATACAACAAAACCTTTCCAAATATTAAGGGTTTCATGAAAATAAATGTTGCCATGGCAACAGGGTGTTCAATAGACTTGGAAAATCAAGGGTAAGTACCCCCCCCCCCAAATTTTTAAAAGAAAAAAAAAAATTTTTTTAAAAAAAAAAAAAATTTTTTTTGGGTGTGTAAAAGGTTTTTTGTTTTTTTTTTTTTTTTTTTTTTTTTTTTTTTTTTTTTTTTTTTTTCCCCCCTTCCCTCTTTTTTTTTTTTTTTTTTTTTTTTTTTTTTTTTTCCCCCCCCCCCCTTTTTTTTTTTTTTTCTTTTTTTTCCCCCCCCCCCCCCCCCCCCCCCCCCCCCCCCCCCCCCCCCCCCCCCCCCCCCCCCCCCCCCCCCCCCCCATCAAAAAAAAAAAAAAAAAAAAAAAAAAAAATTAAATATAAAAAAAAAAAAAAAAAAAAAAGGGAAAAACCCCCCCCCCCCCCCAAAAAAAAAAAAAAAAAAAAACCCCCCCCCTAAATTCTTTCCCCCTTTTTCTCTTTTTTTTTTTTTTTTTTTTTTTTTTTTTTTTTTTAATTAAAAAAAAAAAAATTTTTATAAAAAAAAAAAATTTTTTAAAAAAAAAAAAAAATTTCTTTTTAGTAATAAAAATATTCCTCTCCCCCCTCTCCCCCCCCCCCCCCCCCCCCCCCCCCCCCCCGCCCCCCCCCCGTTTTTAGAATTTTTTTTTTTTTTTTTCCCCCCCCCCCCCCCCCCCCCCCCCCCCCCCCCCCCTTTTTTTTTTTTTTTTTTTGGTTTTTTTTTTTTCCCCCCTTTTCTCCCCCCCCCTTTTTCCCTTCCCCCCCCCCCCCCCCCCCCCCCCCCCCCCTGTAGTGTATATCTATAAAAAATGTTTTCCACACATAAAAAGACAATTCTATAAGCTGGTTTAAGTATCAATGTTATTTTTTTCTGCATTTTTTGACAATTCCATGACTAAAGCTAGAGAATACTTCAAGTATACAAGAGCTCATTCCTTAGATGGTAGTCAATAATATGGGCAATATCTAAAATAATGATTTCAGAAATAGCATTCTAACCACTAATAATGCATAAGCTAGTTTTTTCCCACGCAAACAAAAATTTATACATTTACATTTTATCTAACACATTTTCTTTTGAATTTAATTCATCTCTCTTACTAACCAACATGTTGTCTTTCTCTACAAACAATTTACTATCAAACATGGTTAGTTGGAATAAAAATGGATTTTTTTTTACTACTAGATATCCAAACACAAACTCTCTATTCTATACTAAGCTTTTTTTAGAGTCTGAATAGTACTCATGTAACCATTCTGTACTTTCTGTTCCAACAATCCAGGAGAAAACTCAAACAATGTTTAATGTCTACATCAAATGTTACAAGCAATGCTTGGTCTTCCTTTTCTTATCTCATAAGCTAACCAGATTTAAAAGTTTAGCATTTCTGATTTCTCTTTTTTTCCTAACATCTACAAAAGTTACAACTAGCGTGCTACTTTTCTAACTTTCAGAAAGATACGAGTTATATATAGTAATAAATAACATCTTCATAAACACTGTAGTTATAAGATATTAAAATTATAAGACAATCTAATACTTTTGAATCTAAAACCTCTTTGATGTGTTTCAGGTACAGGTAATTTGGCAGACCCAACATGTAACATGTAAATCATGCTGGAGGTATTTAATTTAATTGCCAAATGTTGTTGCGCTATTTTTTGGAATGTATTTAACTTACAGGCAGGTCATTAAGGTCAATCAATACTATGAACCAGTGGGTATAAATAGACAACCTCCAGAAACTCTTTGCTCATGATACCATTTACAAAATTCAACTTTATAAAAAGAAAATTGCTTTTTTTTAAAAAACATATAGCAAACAATAATGAGTACATTAAAGCCTTTGAGCAGATCCCAATACAATTTCTCCCATTGTCATTTTACTATACATCCATAAAATCTTTTTATTATCACTTGTCATGTATAAAATTAAAATAAATGACTAAAAGCAAGAAGAATCACTGATCCTTTTTGGACTCTCTTTCAGCTGTTTCTTTATCTGTCTTTACATCTTTTGCCTCTGCTTTAACATCACCATCACTATCATCATCTTCTGAGGTGTTAGAATTTTTTCTGATGCGTCTTCTTAGAATGTTGCCATCCTCATCTCTCATAGTATCACTTTCCTGCATATACAGAAATAATAAATTGTAGATAAATGCAAAATCATGGAAAAGTTTGGCAAGAAAATACATTTTCAGTCCAACTTGTGTGGGTGTTTTGTTTTCGTAGCATAATTTTATTCTTAATAACTATGTCTATGCCTCCAGGCTTTTGACAAAATCCTGCAAAAGTTTTCTCGGACTGGCAAAGTAATTTCCCATAATGTGATTTGAAGCAATTTGTTATGGGATGGGATTCGACAAGATTTGACATGACTGGAAGTGACATGTAAGGGCGAATAGTAATTTGGTTTTTTGGTAAGGGAAAAGTTAATCAAAACAAAAATGTTCATTCAGTACAGTTCATTCAGGATAAAGTAACAGTGACATAATAGAGTTATGTGTACACTACAGTTTCGAACAACTTCATAAAAAGGAAAATTATGGTTTAATCCATACACTATCAAATAAATTTACACAATATTCAAACATGATTTGCATAGATATGCAGGAAAAAATGTGTACATCTACATTATTTTACAATTAAATGCATCACCTTTACCACGGCAACAAGTGCGGTAAATGAGGGAAGCGTCTAACCACATTCTGTCTTTACTAGTTACAATGAAATGTTGCTAGCATTGAACATAGGGTGGGGTTTCTTTTAAGACAGTTTCATGTTACAATCATAATAATAATTGCCTCCCAGTATTTTATTGTTGAATTAAATACAGTTATTCACTGGAAGCGAAAAATTAAACCATGAGTGCATATCACTTGTTGTTTAATTACTACACATGCAAACTCCTAATAAAATACAAAGACACATTTATTATCGCTTTATTCTGGATTCTTCTATAGCCTCACTGTTACTGTTTCATTGTAAAAAGTGCATTAATCAATTGGATATTTCCATATATAATCAGTAACTTTGTCTAAAAGAAGAATGTTGAGTATAAAGTGATCTGATTACTTTAATGCACGGTAAGTTCAAGGTCACTCTACATGTGTTAAACAACAAGTGTAATCTTGCTTGAATTGACTTGCCAGCAAACACCTGTAACTTTATTTGAAAGTAGATGAATGTAGAACTTCTCAGGTATAAGAGGACAGTATCAATCACCTTAGTTCTACTGCTCCAAAAGAAAACATCTTAGAGACCCCCCAAGGTTTACAATACACTGAAACATCCAGATATTACATCAAGCAAAGTTTTATAGTTCAGTATCTGTATAAACTGTAATTTTCATTGTAAATTATTCCTACAGTTGAAGCATGGAGGAATAAAGCTACTTTCACTAAAACATGGACACGCTGGTAATCTTTGTCCAATCATAAAATCTGGCAAAGTGTTATGAAAATGCATGCTCATTTTTATGCTAAATTTTCAATCAATGTTCCAGTCTAAAGAAAAATCTTTGATAGTTTATAGGAAACAAGACCATGATGGCCCTATATTGCTCACCTGAGAACCATTGTACCCATGGTTAAAATTGTATTGATGTAGCTTCAAAAATAGGAAACTAGAAAGGAAAGTAAGGTCAAGGTCTGCAAAGGTCAATGTTCAAATCGGCCATTAAAACTGCATATTTCAAATTTCATGTATGTGCAGTGCTGTAGCTTTGCATCACAGGAAGGGTCAATTTTTACCTGGGGGTCATGATTTGAACATTATTCATAGAGGTCCACTACACAATTCTACATTCCAAATATCTAAGCTCTGAGCCTTGTTGTTTTAGACAACAAGATTCTTGAAGTTTTCCCTATATCACCAACCCTATGCGAAATCAAAAGGCTCTCCTCGCAGGAAGGGTTAATTTTGACCAATGCTACATGCAAAATATTTAAGCTCTAGGCCTTGTGGTTTCAGTAGTAGGTTTCAGAGAGTTTTTCATATAGAAACCTATGCAAAATAAGTGACCCCCTGGGGGTCATAATTTGAACGTTCTTTGTAGAGGTCTACTAGATAATGCTACATGCAAAATATCTAAGCCCTTGTTTTTGAGAATTTTTTTTTAGTTTTTCCTATTTGTTGACAAAGCAACTAGGGTTCTGCATGGAATGGAATTTTTTGAACACTTTTGACAGAGCTTCAAGCATGAATCGTCCCTTCCAGGTTTCATCAACATTGGCCCAGTGGTTTCAGAGGAGATATTGTTTAAAGGAAATGGTGGATGGGCAGATGACGTACGACGGAGGTTGAGTGTTTCGAATAGCTAACCCTAAAAAACTCAAATGTGCTTAAAAGGATACACTAATTTTAAAATGTAATTAAGGTCCTTTTCTGAAACTGTTCTGGATGAATGCATTGATAGATTGATTGACAGATGTATGATCATAAATGAATCAAAAGAACTAACATCTGTACTTAGGCAAGCTAAAAAGACTTTTTCTTACATAATCAGGACACTTAGGTGTAACAAGAAACAATCTGTTCCAGTGGCAAAAACACACACTCTTGAATGGCTCTTGACTAGAAGCGTTCTTATATAATCACAACAATACATCACACTTTACTAACTTATATTTATTTCATTTCAATGCTATTGCCAAAATGGCCAAAGGCATAGTTTTAAGCCTTTACTACTTTCTTCCCCAAACAACTTGAAATTTGAAATTTCTGCAAGGAATGTTCTCAAGGTTTGTAGTTACAATAAAAATGGTACAAGCTCCTTAGATGAATTTCAATGTTGGCTAGAGCATAAAATGTGTCTGGTAGTTCATGAGTTATAATTAGTTTTAGAGTTAAGTTAAGGAAGGGACTAAGTTAAAACTAGAGCTATCACTAAATGTGATTAATACCCCCAAAAGGATTGCTTTATAAACTGAAGAAGTTCGTAGTAACATAATACCTTGCAAACAAACTAAAAAGAGATATTGTTGTTAGCAGTTCCTCTCATTGTGCTTGACCATTGTATGAAGTTGTATTGAATTCCAACTTGTAGTTTTCGAAAAATGCTCCAGACAGGGAAAAGTAACAAAGGGCAATAACACTGTAATTAGTCAAGATGGAGTTATGGTTCCTGTGCACTGCACTCCCTCTCACTGTGCTTGACCATTGTATGAAGTTGTATTGAATTCCAACTAGCAGTTTTCAAGTTATGCTCCGGACAAGGAAAAGTAACAAAGGGTAATAACTCTGTAATGAGTCAAGATGGAGTTATAGTTCCTGTGCACTGCACTTCCTCCAAATGTGCTTGATCATTGTATGAAGTTGTATTGAATTCCAACTTGTAGTTTTCAAGTTATGCTCCGGACAAGGAAAAGTAACAAAGGGCAATAACTCTGTAATTAGTGAAGATGGGTTATAGTTCTTGTGCACTGCACTTCCTCTCAATGTGCTTGACCATTGTATGAAGTTGTATTGATTTCCAACCAGTAGTTTTCAAGTTATGTCGGACAAGTAAAAGTAACAAAGGGCAAAACTCAGTAAAACTCAAGATGGAGTTATAGTTCTTGTACACTGCCTTCCTCTGAGTGTGCTTGACCTTGTATGAAGTTGTATTGAATTCCAACTAGCAGTTTTCAAGTTATGCTCCGGACAAGGAAAAGTAACAAAGGGCAATAACTCTGTAATTAGTCAAGATGGAGTTATGGTTCTTGCGCACTGCCTTCCTCTCAATGTGCTTGACCATTGTATGAAGTTGTATTGAATTCCAACCAGTAGTTTTCAAGTTATGCTCCGGACAAGGAAAAGTAACAAAGGGCAATAACTCTGTAATTAGTGAAGATGGAGTTATAGTTCTTGTGCACTGCACTTCCTCTCAATGTGCTTGACCATTGTATGAAGTTGTATTGAATTCCAACTAGTAGTTTTCAAGTTATGCTCGGACAAGGAAAATGCACAGACCGCCCGACCGACCGACCGACCGACCGACCGACCGACCGACCGACCCGACCGACCGACCGACCGACCGACCGACCGACCGACCGACCGACCCCGACCAACCACCGGTGACTCAAACCCCCTAATCGTTTTGGGAATAATTATTTGGGTTGAGATACAGTCTATTTGCATCAAAACAACTTTAACTTAAAATACTTAACCAGAATATGGATATGTTTAAGCGCAAAAAGGGCACACTTGAGTATTCAAACTGCTTTGTTAGTGAAAGTAAGGCCATTCTGTTTTTGCTTTCATTTGTGGTACTTCAGTAATCAACAAAAACATTCATTTTCTTTTTGAACATCCCTCATACAAAAGTAGTATTGAAACAACAGTCTTGTGTCTTAAATGCAATCGGTGCATATTACTGCTATGAACAGCTGTGCATAAAATGTTATCACTGTAATAAAATCATTATATTTCCAGTTCAACCTGTATTTAATGGTTACCAGCATCACCAGGTAACCCACTTGCCGAGCAAACTAGTGACTGTAACATTTACAGGAGTATGATGAGAGCCTGCCTGCCTCTTCAAACTACACAGTTTAAGGTAAGTAAAGGCAAACAATTCTGAAGGTTTTATTAAAGTTTCAAATCAATCCCATTAGTTGCTACTGAGATAGCATCACAATAACAGCTTGTATGCAAAACTTCAAACTATAATTTAAGATTGAAGTGCAACAAGGGCCATAATTTGATATAAATTCAATCAAAAGTTATCACACTTGGGATTTTAATGCTCCTGAAAAGTTTAAGTTTGAAATCAATCTCATTTATGGTAAATGAGATATGTATATGATATGAGCCTGTATTCAAAAATTTAGTGGAAATGACTACTTCCACAACAATTAAATCCAATTAAGGGTTATCTAACTTGACTTGCTAATCAACCATATGTGCAAAGTAGTAGCCAGCACATAAAAGTTTAACTAAATTACAGTCTGCATACAAAACTTTAACCAAAATGTCTAAGTCCAACAAGGGCCATGATTTTAATTCCATTTAGTCGAGGGTTATCAAAGTTTATAGTCTGCTGTCCCCGAACAGTTCTGTAATATTTGAAATTAATCCAATAAGTGGTCACTGAGATATGTACATGATAGTAGCTTATAAGCAAAACATTAACAATAAGTGAAATGCAAAAGGAAGTGAGACAAAAGCCAAATACCACTCTATATTCTTAGAACGGTCAAGCTAAAAACAATCATTTCAAGCAACCCCAAGCTTTCACTGTCCACTTCTTTTGTACCTCTTGGTTGACTTTGGCACAATTGTCCCTGCTGGTTATTTAAGACACGGGAGTGGGCCATAATGGCCCCATAACAATTTCCTCTGCAACTCCTTGACACTATAACCCCATCAGAATGTCACTGCTATTACTTTAGTTACAAATTACAGTAAAACTTCGTTAACTTGAGCATCGACAACTCGAGAACCCCGGATAACTCGAATCCTCCTGTCAGTCCCGGCCATTTCTCCTATATGTTTAACTAGAAATCACCATGGATAACTCAAGCATCAATAACTCGAGAACCCGTAATAACTCGAGGAATACCTGTGGTCCCGCCAGGTAGAATTCATACTAAATTACCTGCGGCAACTCGAGGTCACTGATTATCAGATTTTTTTCTCACCTCCGCTAGGGCGCATCATTATTTTAACATGTCAGCAGAAAAACTTCTATTGTTAATTAATTGTTTATTATTGATTAATCGGCTGTCCAGTGGCCTAAGTGTATAAAATGTTATTAAATTTTGAACATTTTAATCGTCTTCAATCTTTTTATGTAATTACAGCCGCCTATTACATTGACTGAATAAGAAAAAACTAAAGAAAATTATGTTAATGATGAGATGAAAATTTTGAGTCTGAGTAAAATATTGATGATAAAGCACAACATAAATTCCAAACTTCATATTCTATTTAGAATTGTCATGTCAGAATATTTTTGGAAATGCCACGAGTGATGTGTTATAACTAATACCGGTACTGTACCTAAACGACAACTAGTGTGGGTGACTAATCACTATTCGCTCATAAGTCATCTGCAAAATATAAATAGACTTAGGCCAGAATTGTCTGGGACATACGCACCTCGGAGGATGGGGGACCCAAAACACTTACAACAGAATTGTCTGACATACAAGTCGTCTGGAATTAAAGGAATACAGTTTAAAAATCCGTAGTGGCCGGTAAATACTCTGGGCGAAGTAAAATTACATTACTCCGCCTTCACCATTAATAAGTTATCTTTTAGTAATTGCACTGATATACATGTATGTAAACAAAACTAGAGCTATCACTAAATGTGATTAATACCCCCGAAAGACTGCTTTATAAACTGAGGAATTTCGTAGTAACAGAATACCTTGCAAAAAAATCTGAAATAGAGATATTGTTCTTGGCAATAACTCTGTAAATACTCAAGATAGAGTTATGGTTCTTGTACACTGCACTTCCTCTCATTGTACTAGACCATTGTATGAAGTTGTATTGAATTCCAACCAGTAGTTTTCAAGTAATGCTCCGGACAAGGAAAAGTAACAAAGGGCAATAACTCTGTAAATACTCAAGAAAGAGTTATGGTTCCTGTGTACACTGCACTTCCTCCTGTACTAGACCATTGTATGAAGTTGTATTAATTCAACGAGTTTCAATTGTAATGCTCCAAAAAAAAAAAAAAAAAAAAAAACGTAATGAGTCAGTTAGCTAAATTCCAAACCAGCAGTTATACTGAATTCCAACGAGTTTCAAGTTATGCTTCGGACAAGGAAAAGTAAAAAGGGCAATAACTCTGTAAATACTCAAGATAGAGTTATGGTTCTTGTACACTGCACTTCCTCTTATTGTGCTAGACCATTGTATGAAGTTGTATTGAATTCAAACCAGTAGTTTTCAAGTAATGCTTCGGACAAGGAAAAGTTACAAAGGGCAATAACTCTGTAATGAATCAAGAAAGAGTTATGGTTCCTGTGCACTGCACTTCCTTTCAATGTACTTGACCATTGTATGAAGTTGTACTGAATTCCAACCGGTACTTTTCAAGTTATGCTCCGGACAAGGAAATGTAACAAAGGGCAATAACTCTGTAATTATCAAAATTTTACTGTAAGTAAAGAATAACAAGCTGTACAAAAGCGCCAGTATCACTCCATTGCACTGTTCTGAGTAAATTTTGTGAAAATCCTTTGAAATGTTACCAAAGAAAAGGCAAAAGAGGTCGTTGTGACCTTGACCCACTGACCCCAATAACAGTAGGGATCATCCACTCAGTATCATCCTATGAAGTTTGAAGACTGTTGTTGTTAATTAGATCTCAAATTATTGAGCTGAAATGAGTTTCAAAATTCGGGTCAATGTGACCTTGACCCTTAAAACTATAGGTATCATCTGCAGGTTGCACGCAACCTTATCAGCAAGTTGTGACCTGTACAATGTTGTTATGGAAAAGCTGTCAGAGGTCACTGTGACCTTGACCACTGACCTCAAAAACAGTATGGATCATAAACTCAGTAAGACCAATCATCCATTGCAGTTTGAAGACCATGGGTGATAAAGAGTGAAAATATCTTTCTAAGTTTGGGTTAACTATGACCTTGACCCACTGACCCTTAGAACTACAGGGATCATCTACAGGTTGCAGGGAATCTTCTGAGTAAGTTTGATGAAAGTTGAATGATGATTGTGAATTATAGAGAGTTTCTCAGGAAAAGTTAATGAAGTCACTGTGACCTTGACCTCTGACACACTGAATCCAAAAACAATATGGATCATCTTTATGTTGCAGGTAACCTTCTGAGCAAGTTCGAAAAAATTCAAATGAAAAGTTTCACCTGTAGTGTTATCAAGGAAAGGCTAATGAAAGTCACTGTGACCTTGACCTTTGACCTTCCAACCTCAATACAAAAGGTTGTCTACAGGTTGTGAGAACCTTCTTATGAGCAAGTGTCATAAAGCCAAATGAAAACTGTGAGTATTATCAAGGAAAGGTTTACAGACAGACAAACAACAATAGCATAATCTTTGTTAGAAAATCAACCACTGATGAAAATTTTCTCCAACCATTTAACATCTTTCAAACAATCTTGCTATGGACGCTAATGAGTCATATACGGAATATTTCAAAGAAATTATTCAATATCAACCCATTTGTTTCAGAGAAGAAAACTCTCCTCAGATATATAACAAAAAATATCCCCTACCCCCTCGTAGCAATGCTTTTTTAAACAAACTAACTGAATGATCCTAATAGATGGTCAAATATGGACATTTCGATGAAATTATATTTTTTGAAGATAAAAAAAATTCTGATACAGACACACATAGGAAAATGAGCTATGCGCTCTCACTGCCATCATTTATGACAAACCAAAGTCATTTCGAGGGATTAGGTAGAGGGTATATGTTTTCTGAAAAACTCAAATTGTTTGAACAACTCTGGTAGAAGGTCATCAAAGAATACATATATGAAATTCTTCATAAACCTAACAAATAGTCAGTGAAAATAATTCATCATTTTTCTATATAGACATGTTGAGAAATGGGCCAAATCCTCTTGTTGCCATGTTTCTTTCAACATTTGTGATAACAGTTTCAAAATCTGAGTGATGGTTGATGGGGAAAGAATTTTCTTAGTTTTTCCTATAATCATATAGAGGAAGACTAATTCTGCCCACATAGGAGACCAGGTTTTTTTTTAATGTTTTGACAAACAAACATGACCTGAAAGTCCAACTAGATTTCATTAGGTAGTCAATCTGACTAAGTTTCATGAAAATCCAGTTAAATTAGTAAGGTAAGTGTGAACGACGAGAGACGCCGACACCCCACAAGAGCTGTCCATAAGACAGCAAGCTCAACTATTGTGGGTGTTTGCTAATAAAACAAAACTTTTATCAGTGTAATAGCAAAACAAAATTCTGCTAACTATTAAGTATAAACTAGGAAAGTTGAATAAAAAAAACAAAATCTATCACTAAATATTTAATTTTTGGTAAATTAATTGTTTGATACAAAATGTACCTCTGAACACTATTGCTAAGTTTGATATAACTACCACAAGAGCCATGTTACACATGGTTAGGGGTCCGTTGTACTTATTTTACTTGGTGAGGGGAAATCCTTAAAAAGCCGTATAGTTATGGTCATGCTGAGTACAGTTTTCAAGTAAGTGGAAAAAGAATAAGGCAATGAAGAGAAGGTTTGCAAAATTATATTAATGTTCATTATCAGTATAGGTATGATATTTTTCTATTTGACTAAAAGTAGGCAAGGTAGAGTTATTGTTCTTGCACACTGCACTTCCTACCAATGTGCTATGTCAGTGTATTAAGTTTGAAGAAAATCCCTCAAGTACTTTTGGAGTTACGCTCCGGAAATTTTTTTTCAAGTAAATCTAATAAAGGGGAATAACTCTAAAAGTAGGCAAGGTAGAGTTATTGTTCTTACACACTGCACTTCCTACCAATGTGCTATGTCATGTATTAAGTTTGAAGAAAACCCTCAAGTCTTTTGGAGTTATGCTCTGGACAAACTTTTAAAGTAAATCTGATAAGGGAATAACTCTAAAGGGCACGGTAGGTTTTGTTCTTACACACTGCCTTCCAATCATGTGCTATGTCAGTGTATCAAGTTTGAGAAACCCTCAAGTCTTTTGGATTATGCTTCGGACAAGAAAATCTGAAAAGGGAATAACTCTTAAAGTAGGCTGGTAGAGTTATTGTTCTTGCACACTGCACTTCCTACTAATGTGTTATGTCAGTGTATTAAGTTTGAAGTAAATCCCTCAAGTACTTTTGGAGTTATGCTCTGGACAAAACTTTTAAAGTAAATCTGATAAAGGGGAATAACTCTAAAAGTAGGCAAGGTAGAGTTATTGTTCTTGCACACTGCACTTCCTACCAATGTGCTATGTCAGTGTATTAAGTCTGAAGAAAATCCCTCAAGTACTTTTGGAGTTATGCTCCGGACAAAGTTTTTTCAATCAAATCTGATAAAGGAGAATAACTCTAAAAGTAGGCAAGGTAGAGTTATTGTTCTTACACATTGCACTTCCTCCCAATGTGTTCTGTCAGTGTATGGAGTTTGAAGAAAATCCCTCAAGCACTTTTGGAGTTATGCTCCGGACTAAATTGGGACGGATGGACGGACGAAGACCATTTCTAATATCCCCTTCGCCTTCGGCGGGGGGATAAATAAGTGGTTACTGAGATATGCGCATGATAGTACCTTGCATGCAAAACTTTAACCAAATTTTCAAAGTCAAACAAGGGCCATAATTTGCACTAAATTTAAACAAGAGTTATCTGTCTTGACTGTGTGACACCCCTTAAGACATTAACAAAGTTCAAGTCAATATCATAAGTGGTTACTGAGATATGTGCATGATAGTACCTAGCAGGCAAAACTTTAACCAAATTTTCAAAGTCAAACAAGGGCCATAATTTGTACTAAATTTAAACAAGAGTTATCTGACTTGACTGTGTGACACCCCTTAAGACAGTAACAAAGTTCAAGTCAGTATCATAAGTGGTTACTGAGATATGTGCATGATAGTACCTAGCAGGCAAAACTAACCAAATTAAATACCTAGCAGGCAAAACTTTTACCAAATTTTCAAAGTCAAACAAGGGTCATAATTTGTACTAAATTTATACAAGAGTTATCTGACTTGACTGTGTGACACCCTTAGAGACATTAACAAAGTTTCAAGTCAATATCATAAGTGGTAACTGAAATATGTGCATGATAGTACCTAGCAGGCAAAACTTTAACCAAATTTTCAAAGTCAAAAGTTTCAAGTCAATATCATAAGTGGTTACTGAGATATGTGCATGATAGTACATAGCAGGCAAAACTTTAACCAAAGAAGCAACGCTGACGCCGACGCACAAGTGACTGTAAAAGCTCTCCATATTCTCCGAATAGTCGAGCTAAAAAGGTTAATGTATCACCTTATCTATATGTCGCGGCATCTGTACCTGTCCCATTTGCGGGAAGTTGTCTTTACTGGAGCTAATTACATCACATAAACACACCAGTAACTGCAATTACACAAAAAAATACAGACTATATTTATAATACAAACAACATGTTCTATGCCAATCTTGACAGCTTGTTATTGTTGTTGAAAGGAATTTTAGTAGCACAGTAAATCAGTACATTCAATTACATGTATTTAAAACTCTCGTGTACGATTACACCTGGCTTTCAACAGAATCCAGACCACGAACATTATGCTGGTTCGTACTCACTTTTAATTTCATTAGAATGCTAGAAGCAGCCCCTAATTTCATTTCAGAAATATTAACTTTTGTATAGATCTACATATTTTATGATCAAATGAGAAAATGTTATAGAATGACGTCAGTAAATTAGAAAGTGAAAGTAGAACGTATTGGTACAAACGTGCGATTTAATTACGACATGAACGGGGAAAAGCATGAAGTAAAGATTGTATATTTTATCTTTCATGACACATGTTCGAAAAATATTATCGATACAGGTGTTTCTTAATTAAAACTTATGTGCATTCCTGATTTTTGCGGGTATTCAGGTATTTTAGTAGTATTCCGGTATTTTGGTTAATCGCGTGACCGCTAACAAAGGACCAATCACAGTATATTCAAATGCCCTCAATCCCACATGGTGTAGCAAGTTATTTTGTAAATATTATTACAGAGAACATCCGCTCTGTTACCCAGTGGTAACAGGTTACAGTCCTGGATTTTAAACCACTGTTATCTCTCACTGACTGACCATCATGGGTTCAAGCACTGCTACCAACAATGTCTTTGTAAAAGGTAAAGTGTTTATTATAGTGTCACCCCTATTTAAAGGGCCAGTCATTTCTGACTTTTGAGACACCTTCTTTTTGAGCACATGTACCTCCCGAATCCTATCCTTTAATGCCAGGCACCAGGCATTTGTATGTGAGAAAGATGGCAGCTTCTTATGGAAGATAAGGTTTTAGAATGGTCCTTCCCAGAATTAATGATAAGGAAAACTACCTACCTAAAAAATGTCTTAAATACGTTTGAAACAGACATTACAAACTGGTTAACTGAGCACATAATTACATAGAACGGTGCAGACAGGCTCTAAAATGAAATCTAAAATTGTCAGTGTATCCGTGTTCAAATGTTCTTTGATAATTTGTGTATGAATAATGTGACTAACCAGTAGTATTAGGCATAGAATTTATAACATAATGTTATAAAGTAAGTGAATTCTAATATGCCTGAAGACAATAGTAATTGTTTGCGGCAGCAGGCCCTGTTTTCCCTATAGTGGCTGAGTTTGGTATTTATTGGCGAAGTTTCCACCAAATTGCAAAAATAGATTAACCAGTATTATGTCTAATATGATGCCATACAGTCAATTTATAATAGGAAAGACAAAGGCCATTAGTTTGGCATCTTGTTATAAACGTGTATTACAAATGCTACTAACCAGTCCCAACAGTAAACCTGTCACTATAGTTAGGAGGGCGAAAATGACGTAACATCCCCACTCTGGAATGCCATACTCTTCTGACATCAGTGTGTAAAATGCCTGCAATAGAAACATAAATACAGACTGATCATTGGCTACAACTTTTAATGGAAGGTTCTTTTTTTGCATGCTTCGTGAACAGTGCCACATGCAACAAAAGTGCCAAACTGTCACAAAATACAAACATTAGGAAGGCATAATTCAGTACCTGGCAGTTTAGAAGTTTTGTACAACCTGTTTGAACTATAGAGTTGTCTTGAGAAGGCTAATTTCATCATTTTTTGATAACTCAAGGGCCATAATTTAAAAGTGCCTTGGGTGATTTGGCTTGTTATCAAACCTGGCATAGACATTATGCCCAAAAATATTTTCACCAGGTTTGGTGGAGATCGACAGAAAACTGTTGGAGACCGACAGAAAACTGTTTGACATACAGCCTTAGTTAGCCAATTTTGGATAATTTAAGGGCCATTATCCAAAAGTGCATTGGACTATTTGGCTGGTAATCAAACTTGGCCTAGACATTATGCCATAAAAATATTTTCAGCAAGTTTGGTGAAGATCAGATGAAAACTGTTAGACTTATAACAGACAAGGCTAATTTTTGATAAATTCAAGGGCCTTAATCCAAAAGTACATAGGGCGATTTGGCTTTTTAACGAACTTGGCCAAGACATATGCCAACAAACATGTTCAGCAAGTTTGGTGAAGATCAGATAAAAACCTGTTTGAACTAGAAAGCAGACAAGTGTAGACACTGCCCACCACAGGTGTTCCTATAATACATTCCTCTGGGCGTATAATAATGGCTCAAAGGAACAATGGGCCAGTGCTAGCATTGCAGTCTACGATATGGCATATTTGAAAGTTGAACTGTATACTTTCAATGTCTTTACTTACACAACTTTTCATGTTTGATTCAAATACTGTTATTATACATGGGAAATAATCAAAACAAAACGGTGACTTCTGAGGCTGTTGGTTTGTCTCCCTTTTCATTTTTTTCTGTTCAATAACATTCTGAAGGCATCAATGGTGGCTATAGAATAGACTTTCATTTTAAAAACTTGATATTGATATTTGGCCATAAATTTAAATACACAGATTTACACAGCAGATGGAGATTACCAGCAATGTAAATGCATACTTACTCTGACTTTCATGGCCATCCTGAAGAACAATCCTACCATACCCATCCTGAAACAAACCACCACAGTACAATGATGGCCATGTTTCTCTAACCGTAGTTTCATTGGAGTACCTGGACACTTTCAACCCCATTGGGATGCCAAATTCTGATAACATTTAATCACTTAAGGAAATCAAGTTTTAAATAAATCGAAATCTCTTTTAAAAAAATGATGGTATTTTTGTGAAATTTCTTAAAAATATGACCAATGGGTTAGGATGAAATATTTAACTGTTCCTATCTCCACTATTCTTGTCGTGATATTTTTTTGACAGAAGTTTCTATAAATATGTATGTAAAGCAACTGACATCAGGGAAAGCTAATTTTTATATCACAAATCAAATATCTAAACTACAAGGCAAATTTTTAAGTACAGTACAGTTATATAGGAACATTACTCTTGATTGCTTACTGTATTGAATCTGGCGCTATCCACTTTGAGACTTCTTGTACATCTTGCCATCTTTTGTCATCTACAAATGTTATCAGATCACTCTCTGTCCTCCCACTTACATACTGTCGAAATACTCCATCCTTCACACTGAAAATGTTTAATCAAGGTTCTGCAGGATAGTCAAGTGATACTAGATAAAGATGATATTTTAAACAAACAAAGAGAAGAAAAATATTTAAGAACAGAAAATGATGGTCATGTGTGCCAAAGATGAAATGTTACATTTGTAGCTGTCTTGTAAATCATGATAAAATTTAGTGTAAGCAGCCAGGTACCATCTACTTACTGATATATCGATGGCAGTGCTGTGATAAGGAACCGTCCACTTAAACCAGGGTGTGCTGTCACATCTATCACCCCAACTTGGATATCAAGATCTCTACTCCACTTCTTGGCGAAACCATCCCAAGTTTCCTGGAAAGCTCGACATGCTGGGCACCATGGAGCCATACTGAAAATATTTAATATTAATTAACTTATACTTTAATCATTATTAAATATTTTTTGGGGGGTCTATATTCACTGAAATATCCCTGCAAACATCATACACTGAATACAACCATAGGTCATATAACAGTTTTAAAGTGCACTTTTTTATTTTTGTTACAAATTTGTACATGACGTACTGTACCAAGCCCTGCCCTCACGCTAAAGACACTGCAGGACCGCACAGCTTTATATTGAAAATAAGATATCCCTCAGCACTTAGGATTCTGCACTGTGCCCTTATTCCCAACATTAAGTCTTAAATCAGCAGAAAAATAATTGATCAAAGATGTTTTAAACTTTTTCTTAGGCCGTGTCATAGGTAATTGCTGCTTTTACTTGCATGCCTCTTCCAAGCTGTATCATGTAGGCAGCTGTGACTTCACTGAACAACGCTCTAACCATTGTTTCTCTATACAAGTAAACATGTGAAAACAAAAGTGCCCTTTTTACAAATAGCCGCACTGAAGGCATTGTCGCATCAGCGAATGATTTTATATCTATGTAAAATCAAGCCTTGTGGTTTCAGAGTAGAAAGTTTTCAAAGCTTTTCCAATTTGTTGCCATAGCAACTAGAGTTCTGCATGAAAAGATATTCTTCGAACAAATTTGATAGAGCTTCAACAGGCTGATGAAATTGTCGGGTCGGGCTTCCAAAAATAAACTTTTTTAAAAAATGAGTCATTTCAAACATTTTACATTCTATTACAATGTTCAGATGTAGAGAATTAATTAAAAAGTGAATAAGTCATCTTGTGAATTTTTAACAAATTAAAATAAGTTTGAAATCACTGAAAAACACATTTTTAAAGATTTTCAGTGCAAATCTTCATGAATGTTTCTGAAACAGCTATGGAATGCTATTAGCATTAGTAGAGTATGAAAAATCTCCACATCACCCAAATCCATCTAGCCATTTCTTGCACCAGGATTTTGGCAATTCTACTTTCAGTTTCCATATATTTTTCCCTGTTTCTCGTATTCTCAGGGTTTCTCATATTCTCGTTTTTTGCATTAAAGGTGTCAAATTGGCAACTCTTTGTTATCATTTACAGAGATATGATACAAAACTGGCACAAAAAAAGTTTCAAGTGATTTGACTGAAAATTAATGAAAATATTGGCTTTTTACTGAAATTGCTGAAATTTCCTTATTTTTTGTG
Source organism: Saxidomus purpurata (assembly GCA_022818135.1). Classification (NCBI taxonomy): domain Eukaryota; kingdom Metazoa; phylum Mollusca; class Bivalvia; order Venerida; family Veneridae; genus Saxidomus; species Saxidomus purpurata. The sequence goes on along the minus strand of JAFMSR010000001.1, from coordinate 61,558,267 downwards.
GTGGGGTTAGTAAAAGGGCCCATATTGTTTTATTCTGCTGACTATCATTATTATTTTTGTGTTATTTGTAACATATTATGCCAAGGTATGCACCTTGGCATTTATAAGTTTCTTTTATTCTACAATGTGGCAATGCCAGAGACTCAAACATATATCCCTGATAATACGAGAAACTTTCTTCTCATTTCTGAGTATGAGGGTGATCTCAGATGCTGTAGCAAAATTTACATAAGGAGAAAAATCTTGCAATTTATGATGACACTAACTGAAAGATGAGTATTTTTTCTATCAAATGTCATGTTTACAATGTTGCTAAAATGTGAACTGTTTTATAGGTAACAAATTTACATGCTTAGCCCCCTGAGAATACGAGAATACAGGATTATATGTGAAGTTAGAAAAGGACCAGCGCAACAAACTATACCTTTGTGTATCTTAATTTGGGATTCTTTATAATTGTGTGTGCATTTTCTATGAATCTGAGCTGTTTAAGAACTTTCTGTCGAATTGGATTAGTTTTTTAAAAAATGACAAAAAATATGTATTTTCTTGACAATTCGGAGACAAATTTTTGCAAGAAAACATGAACATTTCTGTAATTATAAACTCTTTTTTAAATGTTTTTATCATACTTCATGTGTTCAAACCTTTTCCAAGTGAAGAAAATCATTTTTAAAAAAGCTGAGTTTCAAAAGCCTGATAGAGCAATTTCATCAGTCTGTTCAAGGAACATCCCTGCCAAGTTTCATCAACATTGGCCCAGTGGTTTGAGGGATATCGTTTGAAGGAAGACTTTGTACCAGGTGTGCTAAAAATCACTCCCTTGATCTATTCATTACTGTCAGTTCTTCCATGCCGACAAGCATACATGCCACAAAGGATTGAGCTATTGCCGGGAGATTTTTGAAAAATCGCCGGGTTTTTGGACGACTCGCCGGGAGATAATTTTTAGCAGGAAATCATGCATTTCTAAGGACGTATTTGACAGTTTTTTTCGTATTTACACAAACAAAAAACCTATTTCAATCATTAGTTTACTATTCCCGTAGTAATTGTTCACAGAAACGCCGAAATCCGCATATCTTTATACACCGTTTTTGAAAAGAATGCTGATAACCGGACGACGATTCCACGGTTTGCAAAAACTCTGAGGAAACGCGGGTCACTAATCATCGCAATACACCGGCTTTGGCAGACGATAAATTTGAAGGCGTCGCCCGTTATGCACTCTCATCCAATCAGAACGCAAAAGGTCTCCGATAATTTATCACAACATCGATCGCATGGACACCCGATTTGTAAATTTGTTTTGGCGCCAAACCTTTTGATATTGTTAAACTTGGTTAAATGATTTAATTAGCGGCATGTTTGAGCGTAGTGACTTGATTGGCGTTAGATTATCGGCTAATCATCGCTGTTTGAAGTTTATGAATCGCCCCTAACTACCCTCCGGGCAATTTACCTAAGATAATAGTGACAATTAGTCTCAATAATTCGACTCCAAACGCAGACCCATTTTACATATGGACGTTTTATAGATATCTGCGCTTTTCGGAGGCAGGATAGCGCCTAGCCAAAAATATAACGATATTCACCCGTTGAGTACAATTATTTGGACTATAGTGACAATTAACACAAACTCGTGTCAACACATCAGTTTCGTCACCTAATCGACTGTACACAATACTAGTACTTCTGCATTATCGATATCACATGTCAGGGTATTGACCATGATATTTTATGAACCTTGTAGTTTTTTTCCAAAAATTTTAATTTATCGGGAGATTTTAGTGTTTTTGGGAGCTTCGCCGGGGCGCCGGGTTAGGGTCTAAATAACGGGAGACTATCGGGAGAATGGCATGTATACCGACAAGAAATTTGTTCATTTTAGTATCATATGATAGTTTCTGTTTAGTTTGACTGAAAAATTAAATATTTCATTAACACTACCAGTACATCTAATTTCAGGAAATTGTTCTGTGGATTTATTTCATCTTAGTTTTTAAATTTCCAACAGGTCAAATAAGTTATGCTGTAAAAAATGTCAACAGGATATTTATTATCTTTACCATGTTTACCCCTCCCACAAAATCTTATGCAAAGAAATGTAAACAAAGTTATTATAGAAAAATACTTACAACTCGACCATCCATTCTCCTTTCAAAATATCTTGCCATGTATCTTCTGTTAATTGAATCGCTCTCGGTTGGTAATTTGAGCAATCGCATGTATAAAAGGCTGAAAAAATAAAAATTATTGCCAAACCACACGAAAATGCCGCCATGTTGAAACAGGAAGTAAAAGAATGGCAGCTCCGTCAAGTACCGTAATGAATCCGGGCCAATTAAAATCCGACTGTAGCTTTGGCGGAAATTTACGAGGAATTATACACGTGTTACTTACCGGGTGGCCTGGGAAAGCAAATTCAGTTAACACCTAACTTGTTAATACTAGTTGGGTTGTATGGGACTGTTAATATACGTCATAACTTCTATTCTACAAATATGGTGGCTAATTTTTGCCATGTCGCGTTTTCGTGTGGCGGGAGAAACTGTAAAGGCGAAAATATGACAAGTAACTGATTTGTCACGTTTTCACGTGACTGGCTGCGGGGCGAAAACACGAAAAACAAGGCGCCAAATGACGAAACCGCGACAAACTAGATTCTACTGCTTTGTGGCGTTTTTTATTTGCGTGGCGGAGTCGACGAAAAGACATATAACTCATTTGTCGCGTTCTCCTCGGCGGGGCAAACAATCGAAACTTTGAGGTCCAGACAAGATACCCACTAGACTCCTCAAACTTGCCTCAGCAGAGTTGTCTCCAGGCCTAGCAAACCTATTCCAACTGTCTCTAGACCAAGGTCAGATTCCACTTGACTGGAAAACCGCCCTTGTCTCATCTGTCTTCAAAAGAGGAAATCGTTCCTCACCATCCAACTACAGACCTATCTCTCTAACATCAGTCTCCTGCAAGGTGCTGGAACACATTATCTTCAGCAACATCATGTCTCACCTTGACTCACACAACATCCTCTCTGACTACCAACATGGGTTCAGAAAAAAACGCTCCTGCGACACTCAACTACTAATGACCATCAATGACTTAGCTAAAGGAATAGATAACAACCATCAAATTGACGCTGTACGTTCTACTTGACTTTTCAAAAGCATTTGATAAAGTTCCACACTCACGTCTTCTTCAGAAACTGGACCATTATGGAATAAGAGGCACAACCCACTCCTAGACTGAAGACTTTCTCTCGTCGCGCACACAACAGCTAGGTTGTCCTTGAGGGCTCCTTTTCAGCTACCTCACCTGTCACCTCTGGCGTCCCTCAGGGCAGCGTCCTTGGTCCTCTTCTTTTCTTGGCCTACATCAATGATCTACCCTCCAAAGTCCAATCCACGGCTCGACCGTCTTCGCCGATGATTGCCTCCTGTATAGAATCATCCGTAGCCCTGATGAGTCACGCCAACTTCAACATGACCTTGATAGTCTCCAATCCTGGGAGGATGATTGGCAGATGGCTTTTAACCCCGACAAATGTGAAGTCATCCACATCTCCACAGAAAGAAAACCTATCCCAAACACCTATAGCATCCACGGAAAAGAACTCAACACCGCAGATCATGCCAAATATCTTGGAGTTACCATTTCTTCAGACTTGTCTTGGAAAAAACACATTGATAACATCACCAAAAAAGCCAATTCCACCATGTCCTTCATCAGGTGCTAATGCTTTCAAGACATATGTTCGACCTTCTGTTGAATACGCCTCATCTGTATGGTCCCCTCACTCTGAGGGTCTCATCAACCAACTAGAAATGGTCCAACGTCGCGCTGCAAGATTCGTGAAACAAGACTACGCGAGAACAAGCAGCGTCACTGACATGCTTACCGACCTCAAATGGGACACCCTCCAACACCGGCGCAACAACACCAGAACAACCATGCTTTTCAAGATAGTTCACAACCTTGTGGATATTACACCAGATCCTCCACTTATCAATGCTAAGTCTATCAGAGGGCACAACCAACGCTTCAGCCAAATCCGAGCACGCACCTCCATCTTCCAAAATAGTTTCTTTCCCGCAACCATCGTGCTTTGGAACAAGTTGCCGCAAGACGTTGTTGACCAGACCAGCCTGGATGCTTTCCAATCAGCTCTGGCCAGCCAACATATAAAATTCTAGTCATGGATTTGTTTTTTTACCCTTTTAACAGAAATTGTAAATAGTGGAACTTCTTATTTTTTTATTTTTGAAAACAGTCAGTCCTGCCTGCTGCGTATGTATATACAGTTTTAGCCAATTGCGAGTATACTCCTTGCGGAGTGATGCAATCACTGGAAATGATGAATGATGATGAAAACACCATAGAGTTTACGTCGCGATTATCACTTGGCGCCCTTTGTTTTTCATATTTTCGCCCCTCTAGCGCGACAAATCTGCCGGCAATTTTTTGTCGCATTTTCGCCGGAAACACGACATGATAGAAATCAGCAACCATACATAATCACGTAATGAAAACAATTTATAATCCTGCTTGAAATAATGCGTCGATCGATATTATAGTTAGATCGTTTTATTTCTTTACTTGTTATCTATTTATTAATTATTTATGTCTTGCTTGATATTTATCGGTATATAGGCCTATGTAACATGGTTTCCGACGGGGGTTACTCCTACATCAAATAACTCTGCTAGAAATGATAGAGGCTCAAGTAGTACATATGTGCTACATGGAGATGTATACAACTGGGATTAATTTGTAAAACTTTTACAGAATGAATAAGGTTGTCCAGTTGTACAATGCCCTTTTGAGACCAATATGTTTCTGTAATCTGGTATACGAAATTGAAAAAAGATAGAAGGGCAGTTGAAAATGTTCAGCGTAGAGTCACCAGAGTGGCATTTTTCATACCCAGATAGGTTAAAAATCATAGGAATACATTCTCTTGAGTACCGTAGAGAAACAGCAGACATGGCATATAAAATAACTAATAGTATTGATAAGATAGATTAAAAAAGTTTTATTTTAAATTTTCAAATTCAAACGCTTTAGAGGCTTGTGCAAATGCAGGACAAGAACAGGATGGATGCTTGGAACAAGCTCCCTGTGTACCCTAAATGCTTTCAAGAGAAAGCATCATAATAGCTAAAAAGGCCAAATAAACCACTGGTTTAATGTGCTTCTTACATATAAGTTGATATAACATATAACAAATACGTTAAATCCGAGATTACCAACCCAGTTTGAATGTTTAACTTATTTTTAGTCTATCACTCCATTTAGGACCACTGCAGGTATATTACTTTACTTCACAACTACTGATTCGAACTTATATTTTATGAATATCAATTTAATTTATCAAATCATTTTTGAAGTATCACCGAGTGAAAAACGTGAACCGGCAAACTATTTTTCTGGACGAAAGAGAGGTCAAATAAGCAGATAGAGAGAAAGCAGTGCAAGCCCTCCATTCAGATAAACATTGCACTAATATGTCATGTGAACAACTGTGTCCTATATTACTCAGGTCATTCCTTTTTAAAATATACAGTATAGATTTAAGAAACAGGGCTAGCACTGGCCCATTTTTTCATTGAGCCTTTTTTCCGTGTGTCACTGTGTTGCCCAGCACACAAAACATTCTTGCCTTATAAGTAGTAGCCAATTCAATTTTTATAGCCAATTTAACTGTTTGTAGCTAATATTGGCATTGAAGAAGAACATATTTACGAAGGTATTAGTGTACATTACATAATCATTATAAATTCAAATCAATTAAATTATGATGTCGAAGAAAAAATCTTTTGTTAATTTAGCAAGATATCTTTATCAAGTGGAATGGTTTGAACCAGTAACACTGTAATGTTTGTTAACTATTATACCTGATCATAACCCATACCATATATTGTTTCATACGTTTATGTAATTATAATTAACATACCTAGTATGAACCGCCTAGGTATATTGTGGCGATGGACATAATAACAAAAATATAATGCACATATATTATGTGTCCCAATTCACTTTTTAACTTTGACTTGACTTCTTTTACTGAAAGGATTTAAACCTTGTGGAAAAAAAGCTGTAATTGACACTCATTGATCGTGTTGATCAACATGCTTCTGTTAAAACTGACACTTCATATACTTCAATTTTTTTGTCTCAGACTTATAAGCGTTGAAAGTTTTGATGAAATTTGACCATACTGGATTATACTAATTTCTTATCAACCTCGAAGAGAGGGATTCCGTCGGAATGAGGCTACAGTCTTCGACATACTGCAAAATAAGTTACTTATATACTCTACGTATGTTAGTAGCAGGTAAACTAAGACTCTGAGGTTCAGTGGTAAGAATTTTTAATATATTTATTAGTTTAAACATATTTTATTCCCATATATACAAATGTATACACACAGTTTAACAATTACAAATATACATAATGGAAAAGGATAAGAATGAAAGACAACATGTCTTATAAAATTCTTCTCCCTGACAATACTTCTTTGTACTAGAACTGTACAATTTTGAAAGTAAATTCGGGTGATACAATGATATATAAATCTATTTAGGATGAAAAAAGAACTTATATAAATTTAAGGTTTTGCAAAAGTAATAGGAAGGATGAGAAGAGAGAGAGAGAGAGAGAGAGAGAGAGAGAGAGAGAGAGAGAGAGAGAGAGAGAGAGGGAGAGAGAGAGAGAAAGTGAGAGAGAGAGAGAGAAAGAAAGAGACGTCTCACGCAAACGTAATAAATTATGTAAATCTTTTGCAGCACAATCATTAAAGCAGCGAGAGACGTAAAAGAGAGTATAATAGGAGAGATGTAAATAATAGAGTACAAAGAAATGAAATAGAAACATCACGTATGGGTACAAAGCTGGAGGCTAACTATATAATTCACAAGATAGAAATATTCTCAGTATATAGACTCGGTTTGAAAGTTGGACGTTGATAAGTGCATTGTTTGAAGTTTAAGACACATTTAACTTGAGTATTAAATTATATGACATGATAAGGCAAGAGCTCCATAAGGAATGCCAAACTCAGTTAAATTATCTAGAACAAGTAGGAACCATTGCAAACGAGTTGATTGAGACTATAGTGGATAATTTCATTAAGTGTTCCGGGTGGAGAGAAAACTACATTATATAGATAGAGTGTTCATAATCCGTTACAATTATATTTACACATAAACTATAGTCATAAGAGACCGAGGTCAAATTCTGGGTCACAGCAGGATGTTAATGAAAATAATAAATTTACATTTACAAAGACACAATTATGACATCAAATATGGATACATATTCGAAAAAATCAATTTCAAGTAGCTTAACTTATCGTTTTATATTAGTATCACAACATAAAATATAGTCATAAAAAGTTTTGAGTCACTGATGTCAAATTCTGGGACACAGCAAGATGTTAATGAAAATAATAAATCAAAAACACACAATTATGATAATCAAATATGGATACATATTCGAAAAATTCAATTTCAAGTAGCTTATCTTATCGTATTATATTAGATACCACAACAACAACAAAATAATTCTGATTTGTATAATCAATTCACTTTGTTGGATACAATTTTTTCAACCTTCAATTGATTTAACCAACTATTTGTTAAAATAGTATTATGAACAGACATTTCGTAGTGGTTCAAAATTGATAACTATAGTTTCGATAATAAATATTTCTTCAGATTCACTTATAAGAAAATTTTATTTCAGAAGTGCGTAAATTTAACGTATCAAATACACTGCATTTCATCGCTGAGAATGAATCGTTATAGTCATACATGAGATGTGTAGTCATTCATATGTAAATCACGCTCCACGGTTATTGAGCATTGGAACTATTTCAGTTAGGCCTGGATTCAAAATCTGACCGCTAAATAATACACTTTATGAATGAATGAAAATACTATAAAACGTTAAGTAAACACGACTGCTCGCATAGCTATCTAAAATAAAGCCAGGTAATTTGACGAAGTAATAGAATATTTAGGGGTATTACTACTACATAGTCATTGGGAAAAAAAAAGAACTTCTATAAACTCTAATTACATGACTATCTGTTTGTGAAAGAATATTAATTCAATTTACGGAATAAAATTGAGTAAGAACAGTCCAAACACGGACCTTGCAAATTACTACCTAAATGTCTACCTTTAGGACATAACACGTTTATAAACTAAATAACAACTTAGCCCGTAAAAAACGTGATTGGCGTAAATTTAACCGATTATATACATATACATGTAGTAGTATAATTGGAGATTAGAACACCTGTACTTACAAGTACTAAGTACATTGTATTAGCAGCAAGTATTACAATGTTTATCATAGCCAATGTAGGGTATTAAATAACACAAAAAGGTGTTAAATAACACACAAAGTGAAAGTGTGAAGATGCAGTAACTAAGACAATGAGTGAAAATATCATTGATTAAATACGAAGAGTTCAAGCTCGATTGCGTGTAAATGTCTATTACACATAAAATCACGTATTGTTCCAAGATATCAATTGAAGTGTACAGAACAAAGTCAGTCAATTTTTGCAGACACTTCAACCATCTTTTCATAATCTGCAGGTACTGAGTAGTGATAGAACGGAGCCAGATCACTTTGGCTTAAAATACGATGTACGCTCGTCTTGATGCCCTTTACTGCTTTGATGAAGATGATGCCATTCATGGACCAAGCACCAAGAATGTTGCGACTTTTTACCATATTACGAGCAGAAAACAACAATTCAGATCTATGACGGGTCAAGTCCTCATTAACGAATATCCCATCATAACCATTCTTCTTAAGATGTACGCGTTTCTTAAACATTGCGTCACGTGATCTACGAGAAGTAAATTTAACGAGGACATCCCTGGGTTTGAAGTTTTTCGGTTTACTAACACGATGGGAGACAGCTACGTCAGAAAGGTCTAAAGAAAGTCCAACAGCTGTTGCCATGTTCAAGACGTACGTATCCGTGTCATCGACCTCATCACCCGAAACCTCCGGTACGCCAGATATGCGTAAACTGTCACGACGACTGTACTGTTCAGCTGCATCAGCCTTTAGGTTTAGATCCACAATCTGCCCGCGGAGATCGGCGACCTCCGTTTTAAGTGACTCATTTTCTAGCTCAAGATCAGTCACTTGCTTCTTAAGTTTGTCGGTGACCCCTTGCACAATTGACTTAACAGTACTATCAATCATAGCTTTCATCTCATCTTGCATAGATGCTTGTAAAGTTATTGTTATGGCCTTAACTGAAGATTCGTCAAGGTGAACCACAGATGGAGGTGACGTCATATCTATATGAGAATCAAAGTGACTTTCATCTAAGTCCGACAGAGAAATATTAAATTTTTTTTTTTTTATTTTCAAGAAGATCAACAGGCGAAGACAAAGTACGTTTTTTTGAAGATGAAATTGGTGTCGTGTTTTCGCTAGTCATAATACGTTGATACAAGTAATAGAAGCATTAAAGTTACTTGTATAGCACATAGTCACAGTTGACAGTTGACCGGTAGTGAACGTGTACTGAATTGTAAAAATCTGAGTAAGACTTCCACGGGAATCACGAGAATGTGTACATACCGTCCATTCATTAGACAAAATATCCAAATTGCTCACATAAACTTCATTAGTCCCATTAAATCAGCACATCATACCGCCACTGCACACAAAAAAGTTTCGTATGTCACTAGTAAAGTTTTTAGCCTCCAACAGCTTGTGAAAAACGTTTAATTCATGTTGATAAACACCTGATCGAAAACACAACCCCGCACCACATTTACCGGAAGTCGTTTTCCATAATATATTTATTACTCGTCAATTGCGAAACAAGTTCTTACAACTTAGATTAATCTCTCGAGAGACTCATTCCAGATGGAATCAATCTCGAAGAGAAGGAGGCAATGTAGAATTATTTGTGTCTTGCATAAGGACACTACCAACGTGGTTATGGTAGGGATCGAAACCGGGAACCATCGATCCTGAAGCGAAACGCGCTACCAATGCACCATGGCGGCTCCATCTAGACTAGACATTGCCAGCGAATTTCTTTTTCAACGAGCCTGGGATATCCGATGCAGTGGTCACTAATGGCACAGACTTCTTCTAACGTTTTGCTGAGAATTTATAACGAAATTGCACACTTAATACATTTGTAGCACGAAATGAGAATACGCATGGCATACGGATACATGCACACATTCGTTTAGGCGTTTCATAGTTACTTTTCAAAAAATAATTATCATTTTTTCGTTACAGATATGCCTGGATTGTTTTGACGGGCCTGAAATATTGTATTAACATAACCGCATTGCAGAGATATATCCCCTTTTCAGTGTTTATCCTGTCTGTGTTGTGTCATGTTTAGTCCATATCCAACGACTCCTTGCCTCGTGCTTATGCGGTGAATTGCGCGTTTAAATGTATCTGATATATTTCGTTAATACAAAAAATTTGTTCTCTTTCCAGCGTTCATTTCTTGATTTCTGTGCGAATGTGGTACTACTTGCGAGACATATTGTTTTTGGTCGAGTTGTCTGTCTGTCCATACATGCCCTATAGACATTAGGGGGTTAGGGTTTTGAGTACAACTTAGCATTGTGAGGTTGTTTCAGTTCATTCCGTCATTATGGGGTTAAAAACGGTATTGTGGGGTTAAATAATTCTATTGTGGGGTTAAAAAAGATCAAAGAAAGATCAAAGGGATAACCTCACAATGTCCGTCTGGTGAGTACGTCCGTCCGTCTGTCTGTCCGTCACAAATCGTGTACGCTCCATATCTCTTGAACCCCATGAAGGATTAAAAAAAAACTCACCACAAATGTTCAGCATATTGAGATGATGTGCAAAGCACACGATATAATACCTTGGTTCAAGGTCAAGGTCACAATTAGAGATCAAAGGTCATATGACTATATTTCGTGTCCGCTCGATATATCTTGAACCCCTTGAAGGATTTAAGAATAACTCAACACAAATGTTTCCCATATTGAGACGATGTGCAGAATGCATGTTACAACCATTTAGGATCAAGGCCAAGGTCACTGTTACTAAAAATCGAAAAATGGTTTCAGCTGAATAACTCGAGTTAGGAGTGATCAATTGCAATGGAACTCGGTGTGTAGGTAGCTTGCTTGGAGAGGAAGCTTGGGATTGCATTACGGGTCACTAGGGTCAAGGTCACCGTAACTAAAAATAGATTTAAAAAAATAATCAAGGTGATTTTTTTTTCTAGTTTTTTTTCTTTATCTTTTTTTTTTAAATTCTACAATTTCTACAGGCGCCGTTGAAACCAGCTTTTTTATTTTAATATCCTGTTTCAGTATTACAATCATTGACAAACTGCCATTGGGGAGATATATGTTTTAGTGACAAAAACAACCATCTAGTTTATAACATGTTTACGAACTTTCAAAGCTGTCTAAGACCCCGTAACGTTCTTGTTTACCAACTGGACATAGGAGCGATATTTTGAAATGTTTAACTTAGTTATAGCCCAAAGCTATATGCTAAATATCGAATTACAAAGAGCTATTTACTAATTGTCTAAAATTGTTATTGTAAATCCTTGTTCAGTGGTATTTGCTATTAACGCACTGTAGCTGCCTTTTGACTATATGAGACACAGTGTAATGTAATGATATATAACGTATGATTCAACTGATATAACGTAACGCATTTCGGAGGCATACAGCCATTGAATAATTCTTGTTTGCTTTTTGGATTTATTGGTATAGGACACTTAACAGAATAAGTACCCGCAAAGGCAATTGATTTCATTGTTAACTAAATACCCATTGTAACAGTTGTGATACAGCTATCTAGTTAAACTGAAAGAAATTGTTGGTAGGGTGCACCCACTTTCATATTGCTGTAACGATTAAGTATATATATAAATATATAAAGAAACGGAACATTCACAGATGTACACATATATATATACAAATGTATATGGTTTTAAAAGGTCAGTCCGTACAGCTGCTGGACAAATATATCGTTTAACAGATGGGATACATTTTAATTATTAAGTAGTTTGTAATTTACAATGTAATACCAATTAAGCTACATGTTTGTGGTAACTGCTAAACTAGTATTGTATCGATCAATACGACACGCCGTGTATAATGTGTCCTTGGTATCAGGTTTATCGCGTTCTTTAAGAATTCACAATGATTGATGAGATTATGTGGACTAAAATATGTATATATTTCAGAAAAGCATGGCAGTTTTGAGGCGGCGGAGACTGGTATTGCTTGTCCTTCTAGCATCCGTGTTACTCTCAGCGGCCATTTTGAGTACATACTGTAAGTACATTATAAAATATTGTGTTGACTAGTAGGAAATAACAACCAAGCCTCTCACTCACAGGGGTTAACGTGAAAATTTTGTTGTTACGTGGGCATGCCGAGAGTCCGCCTCCGTGATCAAAAAGGTTAGAGACACTGACTTGAAATGGCTGTAACCGACCATGTTTCTTTACGTGAAAAAGTTTGATGTAGAGTTCTAAATTACGTGGTCCTTTCCAGGAGCGATGGTTAGGTAAACTTCCTACTTGTAAAAATGACTGAAATACGACTGAAACGGGCGTCAAACAAGGAGTTTGTCGAACCGTAAAATTTATTATAAAGTTTCAATACCTTACACAAAAATAGGCATAATGTCACGCACGTATTTGATATTATGATATTTAGACTTAATCGTTTTTTGTAAACAGATTTCCACGATATGATGGCTTACCAGTAGTTTTGTATAGATGTATTGAGGGGTCCAATTTTAGTTTTACTCATTCATTTTGACATATACTACATAACCTGAATGAAATTATTTTGAAACTAGCCACATTTTACTATAGTGAAAACTATAAGATACCTAGGAAGTTATAAACATCTTTATTGCTGAAATAATGTTATAGGAACGTTATATGGACACATTCATTTTATGCTCCTCAGTGAAATACTGAAAAATATCAGTGAAATAGAAAATATATTTAACTGTTTCAAAGCAGTGAAAATATAAAAATCTTTAATCCGGATTGACGTCAAAAAGAATGGATACCCCAAAGCAAACAACGATGACTGCTGAATGTGACCGGACTGGACTAAAACATTTTCTTATACGTTTACTTTGTTCTGGTGGAGTTGTTTAAAGAGTTGTGCTAGTCTTGAAAAAATATATGTTTCGAGGATCCCAGACTTTCAAAACAGAACACCACAATATACTGTGATTGTGCAATCATTCATTTCAAGTCTTACAGTACAGTAGTGGCTTTAAGTACCCAAATATAGGCATACATATAACCCTTACCTTACTGGTGGCAAATAATCCTGCTTTTACGACAAGCACAGACCATGGTTAGCTTCTGTGATTACCACTGTTCATCAGTTGGTAACTTGTGCTGACAAACCCTTTGAAAAATAATGCTATTGCCCAATTTGAAAAATTGACAAGTACGTTTTAGAAATTTAGCCGAGGTTAAGGGTTAATGGCTGCACTCAGTGGTCGTGATGACCTCTTCTCATTTTTCAGCATCTCTTAGCAACAGAATGTATATTTTACAGATACTGTACAAGATCAAAGAGTAATTGTGAGTGGAGACGGTCCATTGTTAATCAATGATGATGACGGATACAATGGTCAACGTAGTGAAGAGGTAAAACATACAAATTGGTAAAGTATACATTAGAACATTCGCATAATATGTTTACTAGAATGATTCTTTAAATTTACATGTACAAAATAAGATTTGTGAAAGGGCGAAAACTGTCTAAATCCGCTGGATATAGGGGATATGGCATCATAATGTGGAAGAGAAGCACGAATACAATACAATATTTCTGCATTTTTAAGTGAAATTACAGTATATGCATTGTGCTTTTTGAAACACTGACCCTCTATCTGCATGCATTTTGCTTTTAATTAAAGGCCATTTCATATATACACCGAAACGAGACCGAAATTTCGTTTCGAAATCTGCGTTCACATATACACCAAATTATGACCTGAGTCACTAGTTGAAATTGTGTATTATTTCGGTGTCATAGAGCAAAAATTATCAAATCAACATACAGATTATATGTGAAGCTGTTTTAACGGATTCTAGTATTCGGTACTAAGTTGTCTCTTTCAACACATTTTTTTTATCAATCGACATCTTTGAAAGTTTAATCCATTTACTATTTTATTGTTCTATGTACAAATACACTAATAACATTTAGACAGAAACCTATTAAATACATTAAACAAATGGATTGGACCACGAGTTATAGCAGCATCATCTTTGAAGCTTTGTCCATGCGAATTGCCTTTCCTGAACTTCCTAAACTAATGCTTTCTATTAGACAAACTTTTGAGATATTCTATGTAGCAGGCTGGAATTCGTGTCAACACTGAGCTAAAATATTAAAATTCAGTGGCCGAATCTAAAAAAATACCGTTCATTAAAGGGAAGATTAAGAACTGCTTTGAATGATGTGATATGCAAATCAAAACACCGAAAGTACTGATGAAACGTGTAAAATAAGTAAAGGTAAGCAATGAAGAAATGCTCAACTCTAAGTGAAATATTGAAATGTTCCACTCCAGGCTTTGCTAAAAAGTTCACTCCAAGACGTGAAAATGTTAACTCATTTATTTTATGAAATTCTGTTCAACTACTAAGTGCGATTTGAAATGCTCAACTCCAGGATACTGAAGTGCTCAAATTTAAGACGTTAAAATGTGAACACAAGATGAAGACCAATATCAAGAAAATGAAAATTGAATTGCAATTTATTTCTCTTATTTCAGTTTATAAAATATTTGTCGCTGTTTACTTACATCGACGCTAGATATTTAAGCAATATTTATTCTCGACTTGGCAATACTGTCAAATTTTAGTGAACATACAAGTCAAGTAAAAATCAGATTACTTTTAGAAAAACATTTCTTACTCGAGAATACGCTATCAAACATACACATCAATAGTCTTTATGGTTCCTTTAAATAAAATTTTGTCGAAAAAAAAGCACGGACAAAACAACAACAAAAAAGAGAGCAAAAAACAAACACAAACACACTATCAACTGCAGTGACTGCGCGCGAGGAGTACAGGTTCGAAACAGTGCTCTAGATAACATGTGAAGTACAATTTTTTCAAAGAGGTTTAATAAGAAACTGTCGGTATGCTAATTTATTGGAAATGTACACAGTCTGGAGCAGAAAATTGAACACTTTTGTGGTACATAAGTCTTATATCGGTAACTGCATTAATGCTAACGCACGGTTTTCGTTGGGGTTTACATAAAGGCAAACTTTCCTATTGATTTCTGACATGAACGCATTGAGACAATATCTTTTGCAACGAATATGATCCGAGATATTACTCCATTTCAAACTATTTCTTTCGGCGAAGTTGCCTTTGTTTTTAGGAACGTAGTAATTCCAAATCCGTTTATAAATATTGTTGCTCTGTGCGTTTGTTGGCTCTGGAACGGCTGTCTGTCTTCCAAGCGACCAACGTATGTTTTTACCAGTCACGGTCTGTGAGATGTATATACAATAATACACATTTTCCCAAACAGGATTATGATTTACCTTTTTCTGCTACAGATGAGTGCTGGCGCTAGGATGGTGAAGAGAAAGAAGCGACTGAAAACTGAATGTGCCAAGATGAAGGAGCAAACTTTGTCACCGCCTAACCAGCATTTATATCAGCACGAGGCATTGCGCCATTTGATCATCAGCAAAGAGAAACAAGTTTTATACTGTTATTTGCCAAAAGTTGCGAACACAAACTTTCGGCGCGTGTTTCTAGGTTTGCAAGGTGATGTACCAATATCCAATGTTCCTAATATTAGCGGTTACGAAGTATATTTTACTCACGATAAAAAGTTCAAATATGTAAATGAATTCAACCGTTTGAAACAGTCTGAGCTCCTACACAAGTATAGAAAATTCTTATTTGTAAGAGATCCATTGGAAAGACTTCTTTCAGGCTATAGAAATAAATTCTTCCATCCAAATGCACGTCACAAAGCGGAATATCATGACCGGGCGGCAGATTTCTACAAACGACATCCACATTTGCGGAAAAGGAATGACATGCGTGTAGATTTTCGTTCTAAGGAAATGAGCTTTAAAGAATTTCTTATATATTGGAGTGATGTTTTTGAAGCTAAAGAATATCTAAACGAACATTTTGTTGCATCCAATCAACTGTGCAATCCGTGTAATATCCAGTATGATTATATAGGTAAATACGAGACTTTAAAAACAGATGTCAAATTTATATTTGACAAGTTAAATATAGACATTGAATTTCCAGGAAGGAACGATAACTATTCTTCAGTTGAAACAAGCTCTCTTGTAGAAAACTTTTACAGACCAATGCCATCCTGGTTACTTAAGAAAACTTGGGAAATTATTAAATTTGATTATTTAATATTTGACTATCAACTGCCAGGATGGTACAAAATAAAAATACGCGATAGATAGCGCTTTTAAGATTTGCAATAAGTTTTTAAGCACCAGAAGAACCTGTCTACGCGTTGATATTGAAGAAAATGTTGAGCTGTTTTAAAATACAAATGTAGGCCTACTGTGTGTATAAACCCGTTACAGAGTTATGATCTCGTATGCTTCGTCTGCAATGTGGGCGATATCCGGTGAACAGTACTAGTATTAATAATTACGATGGTTACCATAGTGATAACAATATATTATTACAGTGATACTTGAGTATTCTTAGTGCAGTCAAACCTGTTTAAAAGTGATATTACCCTTCAAAGTGACCGTCATAATTTTAAATAAAACAGTATTCAGGGATTTGTACTCCTAGAAGAATGATCATTGCCATAGTTAAAACCCAAAATAACGATCAGTGTAACAGTTTCATTCACATTTAATATAGAGGAAATCTGTAAAAATCTTTCAGTTTTGTACATGTATATCTTAATTTGTAATTGTCAATAAAGAAATAACTTAATAAAACTTATTTCTTGTATGTTTTTAAAGCATCCACTGTGTTTTGAGCATCATTCATAACTATAAACCAATGTGACCTTTTTGAAAGGTAATATAACTTTAAAGACTAAATATATTTAGAAGATAGCATTGCAGTATTCACCTATAATGGACACTTTTGTCAAAGACCAGGTATCAGCAAATATCAATCTAGCTTCCGTTCGAGGCGGTGTTCTTTGTTTACAGGTTATACTGTACTAGTCTTAACCAAAATATATGTATGTTGTGTTACTGACATAGAGCCTGATGCATATATATTGTACCAAATGCTTAGTTTGTCTTACGAAGATTCCCAGCTAACTGCCAACGTTTTGAAAAATATATATGTAACTTTTTATGCATACGTTTGTACTTTGATTATAAAATTATGACTATTTTTATAAAGATGAACTGACATCGAATTTCTGTGTTAAGTTATATATCTTGCCATGATACCAAGTGTTTATTCTTTACTCACCTGAACATAAAATGATCACGTGTCCTAAAATATCAGTTGTTACAACAGGACATACTGTCATCTGACCCTCTTTTAGTGTCCTTTCATTATTATTACGCATTTCTTAATAACACATGTACGACATTGAAGTACGGCAGATATATAAATCGTTCAACAATAGTATTGCATCAACAATATCAAAGACGCCACACAACACACAGTGCCGGATATAACCATTTCCATAGTTATACTGAAGTAGACAGTTATTGAGTTACATGTCCGTCCGTCTGCCCGTCAAACATCGAGACCGTTTAGTATATGCAGTCAGGAACCGCCCCATCTTATTACGAGATGCTTTACGCAGCCATGTTTCAGCTCAGCTTGTCCTGAATCATTGAGAAAATGACTGTTACATGAGAAAGTATCTCACGGAGGATCATGGTACCAACTTTTCTACGGAACGCTGTAAATAGCCCGCGTGTAATATTAACATCTTGCGTTAAAGAACTTTAGGCACAACTACAGTCCACATTTTTTACCCTCTCTTGATAAATCTTTTACGATATTTTGTCTGGCTAAAAACTAAGTAATGATCGAAATTGTGTCATATTGGATCAATATCTACGTCAAACCTTATAAAAAGTAATTTACACTTAAAATCCCACTTTGTTTACCCAATATTCATACAACTTTCTCAGAATGATGAACTCAAAAGAATTAACTTCAAAATAGGTAATTACGGGTGAAAATTAAGGACATAGGAACAAAACTTGACAAAAAGATTGTGTACACCTTTTCTTCATTCTCTACCTGTTCTACACGAAACTTGGTCAGAATGTTTTTATTTATAAATCTAGGTCAATTGTAAGGTTATATATAGGTGCCAATACAAAATTTAAGTTAAATCACGTAATTATTCAAGAGACCACAAATGAAACGTGTTCAGAATGTCTATTCAATCTAGGTCAATTTGAAAATTTGTCATCAAGGATAAAAAAACCAACTAGGTCACTAATTTAATTATAAGCACTTCAAATGAAACTTTATGAGAACGTTTTACTTTATAAAATCAACGTCAAGTGAAATGAAGTGAAAATAGGTCACAATCTAGGTTACACAGTAAAATATACGAAAACACATTAAAATGTTTGGAATCATGAAAATTGGTTGAATTGTTTGTTCCCCAATAGTTTCAAGTTGAAAAACTCGGACACAGGGTTTCAAAAAACTTAGTCTCAAGATCAAATCAAAGAAGTTTTGGACATTCCAGAGGTCATATTTCCCTGTTCATGATGACAATTGGTAAGAATATTCTGCTGTAGACTCTGGTGAGCGATACAACTGGCTTTCTCATTTACAAAGTTATATGTAAGGTTATAATAACAAGTCCTGTCTACTATGTGCAAAAAAATGCCAAGTCCCTCCTAATCAATCAGGTAACATATGCTACCTCTTTACGAAGTAAAACAGATTGTTAAACGCATGTACGTTTGCATTGGATGACGCTGTGGACGTCTACGTAGTCAATGTTTCCCCAAGTCCAAACCTCAGACTGTGTACAGACCCTTATACAATCAGTCGAAGCTGCTTGCTCTCGGGATTCTGCATTATTTCGTCTGTTGAGGTTATATAAGCACACACTGTCAGGACTACGACATATTTTGTTCTGGGTAATAGTGTACTCAGTATATCCGAGAATCATATTATTATTTGGTTAAAACAATACTTTATTTGCATATTTGAATTTAATAACATGTGATGTTACAGCAAACAGCAGAAAGGATATAACATGACTCACTAAATCTTTTTTGAAATCTCGCTAGTACGTAAACTTTTTTATTCATAAATTTTATTATATATGTAAGCAAACAACAACTACAACAAGATATTTACTACTTGTAGTATCCTTGAATGTATAAAGTTGCTATAACACCGCCCCCCACAAATGTCTAACAGACGATATATCACATCAATATTGTTTCCGTAACATATACACTAAACAAAACTTCTAAGGCGTCACCTGCCTTTTTCCTTCTTTATTTAACTATCAGCCCTTCCAATATCTGCCAGCTTATTTTTAGCTTTTGGTGCACGAAATCTATCATATCTTGCATTTATGGATTCAGTCACGCATTTCATAAAGATCGAGTGGCACAAATCAGGGCAGAGAATTTTACTTTAACGTTTAAACCTCCGTAGATTTAACTGTGTTTTCCCTTGATGCTCTTCCTTGGTGAAACCACTCTTAAAATTTCTTCCATATGAAATTTGTACCACTCAATCATTTTGAAATTTCATATAACAGAAGTATCTACCCAATGTCTTCATAATTGCAAGATATGATGTCGTTCGTGTAGCGATAGCTAAAAATAAGAGGACATAAATGGGGACTCTCGGTAATTAAATAAAGAAGGAAAAAGGCAGGTGGCGCCTTAGAAGTTTTGTTTAGTGTATATTAACACCATTTTTTTAAAAAGAGAATTGGGTACCCGCGTTCCTCTTCTTTTATCGCCCATTGACGAATGTATTCGGAATAGTATCAAACTACATGTATAATTCAAACTGTGTTAATCAGGTAGATCTAGTCATTGATCAAGGGCCAATATCTTTATACATTAATTTTTTCTTTAAACCATCCAGGAAGATTGTAGCCAAATAACACGAAATCAAACTTTAACACACGCCATAACTTTTCCAGCAACGAACCAGAAATGTTTTTGTAATAGTCTTCAACTAATGTATTCGTATTTAAATTTGAATAATTGTCATTTCTCCCAGGAAATTCTATATCTATCTTCAGCTTGTCAAACATATAATCGACGTCTTTGTGTAGCGTCTCATATTTTGCTACATAGTCGTAGTCAATATCGCAAGGCTTGCACAATAAGTAAAACGGTGTGAAGTGCTCATTCATTAAGGCTTTTGCATCAAATACATCTGTCCAGTAGGTTAAGAAATTCTCAAATGTTAGGACATCATCATGGGCAAGAGACCTGTTTAGCTGAGGATGTTTGTCGTAGAAATGTGCAATCATTCGGTAAAATTTCATTCTTTCAGTTGGGGATGGATGAAGAACGATTTTATTCCTGTACGCAGACAACAGTCTCGCCAGAGGGTCTCTGACTACAATAAACTTCTTATATTTTTCAAGCATGTTTGCTTTTTTGTTTGCGTTGACATCTTTTAAATACGTAAAATCGTTTTCATATTTAGTGTAAATACTTTCTCCAGCCACAGCGACAACCTTCGATTTTGGCACAACACCTCGAATGCCCAGTAACACTCGGCGAAAATTCGTATTCGCTACTTTTGGTAAATAACAATACAAAAACTCTTTTTCCTGACTGACGATTAAGTGTTCAAGGTACTTTTGGTTAAATACATCTGGAGATGGCGGATTAATTGTACCATTTTTCATTACGGAGCAAACCTTTTTGAGTAAAGCCTTCCTCGCACTCATCTGATCTTCGGTGTTCTGAAAAGATGAAACAATTCCGTTTCAAAGTCTGTTCCGTTTTTTCATTTTCAAGTAGCTGGTAAGTTTATTATGGCAAAATGACATTGATTTGCAAATCTATTTGCAAGGGTTAGCAATTTTAAACGAAACCGAAACATACCAGTTAATATGTTTAACGCCCAGGACCGCTTAAAAATGAAATAATAGTACAACTAACAGATGCTGAGCGGTTAAAGCTCACGTAGAAGTAAATTACAGGAATGCATCACGAGTGATGAACTGTGCATAACCTAAATTTTATAACATGCATCGGACAAACTATCAATAAAACATATTTTTAAATAAGATTTTTTAGCGATGTATGATAAGTACATTGTGCATCTAAATAACAATTTCGTTTGTGACGTTGATAGTTTACCTGCCACAATGTGCCTATGACACAGGGGAACGAATAATGCTCCGGCTACAATAAGTCGTGGGTTCGGGATGTTCGATTCCATGACTTCCAATTTAGCTGACAAGTGTCGTCCATATTAAATACCCCTTGTTACTGTCAGTTTGCTTAAAATTGTTCAAACTTCGAATACTGGGATGTAGCTCATACAAGGAATTTTGTTTAAGAATCTGTTTATTAAATACACTGACAACATACCTCAGTTGCATTAGAAATGGCATTATTGTAAAGCTCAATTTGCCTCAGATTGTCAACAGATCCACCGCTGTCATGTAAATCTACCATGGGAAAGCTGGGGAAATAGTTCTGTATCTTCTCTATAGTATCTTCTCTCGTCGTTCTGTCGAAGGATCTTGTATTTCCTGTTTAAAACAGAAAATATCACCTAAATAACACAGATTAAGACCGATAGAAGTGCCCTGATATACATCAGGTTTTATACGTTTGTCAAATGGAACTCTCCGGTTCGTATTCACTAGCCGCGACGGGAACGCAAATATGGACCAAGGCCCATGGCTTGTCCGCTTTCGTAAAACATATCAAACACAGTTTTGTCGTCTGTGAAAGATGGGTGGTATACTTAGTTTAATCTTTTTTTTTTGCATAATAGTACATCCAAAATGGATCGTGTAACGATCGCAGCTTTTATAACAATGTTGCAAATGATTTCACATTAACAATTCAACAAGATTTTCATATGAAAATACAAAAAAACCCAGCTTCGTTTGATCAGACACCTATCTGTCTCTATGTCACTGAGTTCGGCAAGGACTCATATAATACGACTCGTGGAAGCTTGGGTTTGTTTTTTAATTTGTTCCATAGTTTCTACAATTTTGGCATGTACTTGCGGATAACGATTACATTATTGTGGCATCTCATCGTTTGATTGTAAAATACCGAGAAACCGTCTAGTGTGCGTCTGGCATGAGAATTCGGGCCTAAATTAATTTTGGGTGCTCGAATATAGGATTGTACTCGTCTACAGCGATACTGCAGTACTTTTGATAAAGCAATTAATATATGTAATTACATGTACTACATCGACAACAAGTCATGCTATGTCAGAATATTGTTATACCTGGGGCATTCAGGTCTAGATAGTAATCTTTTGATGATTTTTTTTATATTTAAGAAATGCACCCAGTTTTGACTTTGATGGTAGTTCATATTAGAAATTGTAGACGGATTTTCGTAACTTGGTGTCAATGGTAAGGACCAAGTCTAAAGCTCGTTAAGCTATATTTATACGCTCGCCAACGCATTGACATACGCTTACACAAACACTTGTTTAATACATTTGGTTGTTCCGGTCATTTTACATGGTTCGGACGTGCGGGGTATTAAAACATAATAATAATAATAATAATAATAATAACATCTTTATTAAAATAAAGGTACACATTTAGACACACATAAACATACATACATGTATATCTAATATTTCAATGTGGGCTTCCAAAGAAATTATATTATCAAAGCATTAACAGAATGATGATATAAAATAATGATGCGCACGTACATATACCTTATGTACTATGTAAACTGAACTATATCATACTAAATCTAATGCACAATAATCCAAACTGTTTGTTGTGTATCAGTTCTAAACACTTAACGTTTGATCTATGCTTATATCAATTCTTTAGTACAGAAGTACGACCCATCTTATAAGCTTTTTTGCAAGCTGAAAATGTTAATTCAAACAGGATTTGTTATATTCGTGATAGTTTAAACAATTTGGAACTTGTTGATTACTTGTATCGCTCTCCATTTCATGGAAAAACGGAGAACAACGAGGGTCAGGTAACATGCTAGTAATTTGCAAGTTCTCTTTTATAAAAAAAATGCAGCACCGACGTAAGCTAGCAAAGTATATAGTTAAAAGTTTTTACTAAAATTTCTAAGTTAACTTAATTATGCAGGCGAAAACATAAAGATAAAAAGTAGAAATCAGATGTACGAAACGAATGTTACACGAAAATGGGAAATGGATCATAATCAGGGGTGCAGTAATCTAATAAATCCTGGTAGAATTAACGAAGACAATAGAATTACTACACATAAAATCACGCAATACACATGTAGGACTACGATAACCGTCAACTGGTCAAGATAGTTTGTCCTTCGTTAGTAGTTAGTTTGATTTCCAAAGAGTATGTAAAAACACCTACCATACTGATTAAGGTTGACGATGCATATAAACAATACCAGGAATATCACACTAGAAAAGTATCGTCTGTAGTCCAGTTTGTGTAACAAATATTTTGTAGACATTTTATATTTTCAACATACTTATTTATCCATGCAAAATCAACTTTAAATGCAATATAGACCAGTTGACAATATTTCCAGTTTACCCAAAGGCAATTTTAATTAATAAATTTCAGATTTGAAATATACTCAGCAAAACTAGAAACGTCCCTGTTTTATAGCCGGTGAAGCTTTGTCTGTGTAGTTGCTACATCATGTATTTTAAACCCTGGCGATGTTTAGAATACGATCGTGTACAGTTTACCCGATACGCACGGTTTACATATCGGCCAGTAACCGGAACGGTCATTTGCACGTTTTGCACGTGCACGCTATACATGTCATCCATATGTTGATTCAGTTCATATTATGGAACGCCATGACCGTCTTATCATGACTTATTTGCTTATATGCGGTACATATTTCATTATATGCAGTAGATCTTTTGTTATATGCAGTAGATATTTAATTATATGTGGTAGATAGTTCATTATGTGCGGTACAAGTTACTTTATATGCTGTACTTTCTTTGTTATATGTAGTACAACTCTTCTTATATGTGTTGGTACTGTCTTTATATGCAGTGCACGGTACAAACACCAATATATGTAGTAGATTTGTTATTGTGTGTAGTAGATAAAACATTATACGTGGTGCTTTTGACATTATATGCTGTGCAAACATAAATATATGTGGTAGTCACTATGTCCATTGTGTGTGGTGCTTTTTTCCTTATATGCAGTGCAAATCACATTATATATCGTACTTTCGTTAATATACACTGTAGATCTCACATTATATGCTGTACGTGCGACTTCCTTATATGCTGTGCTTCCAGCATGATATGCGGTAGTTATGTCTTTATATGCGGTAGTTTCGACATTATATGTGGTAGTTTCGTCATTATATTCGGCAGTTATTTCTTTATATGCGGTAGTTTCGTCATTATATGCGGTAGTTTCGTCTTTATATGCGGTAGTTTCGTCATTATATGCGGTAGTTTCGTCTTTATATGCGGTAGTTTCTTTTTTATATGCGGTAGTTTCGTCTTTATATGCGGTAGTTTCGTCATTATATGCGGTAGTTATTTCTTTATATGCGGTAGTTTCGTCTTTATATGCGGTAGTTACGCCGTGGTTAGGATATTTCCGAACGATACCACGTAAATTGCCGGATCATTACGAACCCGGATGTTTCACTCGAGTAATTATTGTGCACCGGGACAGTTTAAACTAATTTCTAATTGTGCCCCCATTTAAATAAACAAATTTATTCATGTTTGTTTATACTTTACACAGTTATGTGTTCCATATATAGCTAAATTTGACATTGAAATGTATTTCATGGATATGAACCAATTACTCTATGAAAAAGTTTCAACAAATATAACCCTTTGAAAAATAGAAAACATTGAATTTATAATGTTTTTGTTTCAAACAACGACAACCCGTAAATTTAAATAACCTTTTGGCCACTTCCAAGAAAAAATTATTAAAAATACCCCACATACTTAAAATAGCTAGTTGCTCCTTCCCCGACCCCTCCCCCACCTCCTCCTAGAACAGCCCTTAGTATACTTTTAGCCGATACATATAGGATCTGTCATGAGTTGTCATTTTTTGTAAGCTTTTATTAAACTAGTTCAGGAAAATGTTATTTCAGTTTGACAAGTGTATTAACATTTTCCTGACTTAGTTTAAACATATTTATTTATCATAACACATGTACATGTACAAGAAACACCACAAAGAATTATCATACACTTATCATGGTAAGTGGATCGAATTGAAAGCTAATAGCTTATTGGAATTCTTTCCACTGCATAGTTGATGTCGGTACAATATATCACGGACCTATATACACATATGTGTATATAGGTCCGTGAATATATGGCGTTTCAAAATATTATAAATTAGTAAATACTACCAGGATTTAAATATGTTCATTATGCTTATTAAAAAGATAATAATATTCCTGACTTCTTTAATTAAAGTTTTTATGAAATAACGTTTGTCTGATTCTTGCATTCAAAACTCGGTGCACAATAATTACTCGAGTGAAACATCCGGATTCGTATTAATCCGGCAATTTACGGTACCGTTCGGAAATACCCTAACCATCTCATCATAACGACGTGACTACCGCATATAATGATGAAACTACCGCATATAAAGACATAACTACCGCATATAATGCTGGAAGCACAGCATATAAGGAAGTCGCACGTACAGCATATAATGTGAGATCTACAGTGTATATTAACGAAAGTACGATATATAAATGTGATTTACACTGCATATAAGGAAAAGAGCACCACACACAATGGTCACAGTGACTACAACATATATTTATGTTTGCACAGCATATGATGTCAAAAGCACTACGTATAACGTTTTATCTACTACACACAATAACAAATCTACTGCATATATTGGTGTTTGTACCGCACACAAATTCAAATGCACTGCATATAAAGACAGTACCACCATATATAAGAAGAGTTGTACTACATATAACAAAGGAAGTACAGCATATAAAGTAACTTGTACCGCACATAATGAACTATCTACCACATATAATTAAATATCCAAAAGATCTACTGCATATAATGAAATATGTACCGCATATAAGCAAATAAGTCATGATAAGACGGTCATGGCGTTCCATATCATGTCGTACCATTCATGCGATAGGGGCTATTCTGAAAATTAAATTTTTTCTTTAATTTTTCATTTTTTTCGATATGCCACGGCTTTCCGAAAACGAGCGAAATCAGGCAATTGGGATGCTTGCGGGTGGGATGTCCGCCAGGGTAGTCGCGCGTCGGTTCGGGTGCTGTCGGAAGACGATTGATCGTCTTGCAGCCCGGTACCAGCAGACTGGGGCTGTTCACGACCGGCAGCGACCTGGTAGGCCTCGTGTAACGACGGCTAGAGCCGATCGTTTCATTACGTTGACGCACTTACGTCAACGTCAATTGGCAGCCACAGTCACTGCTAGGCAATACGGTGTCTCAGGGCAGACCATTCGCAACCGGTTGCGTCGTAACGCCCAACCAATCAGGGCACGCCGCCCGTACACTGGTCAGATAATGACCCAACGTCACCGTGCTGCCAGGCTGTTATGGGCGCGACGTCATCTGAACTGGAGAAGGGCTGACTGGAACCGAGTTTTGTTCACCGATGAATCTCGGTTCACAGTTAGTCATGCTGACGGAAGATTACGGGTATACAGGCGTAAAAATGATTCGCCGATTGTTGCATTGTTGAGAAGAACAGGTTTGGGGGAGGGAGCGTAATGGTCTGGGATGGGATCATGGGAAACCGGAAGACAGATTTGGTTGTTGTACAGGGCAACATTAATGCACAGCGTTATGTTGCAGACGTGCTAAATGCATATGCCTTACCATTTATTCGTCAGCATGGTCCTGGTGTAACATTGATGCAGGACAATGCCCGCCCTCATGTAGCCAGGGTCACCACTCAATTCTTGCAGCAAAACGATGTCAACGTCATGCCATATCCCGCGTTTTCCCCGGATCTCAACCCCATTAAGCACATATGGGATCAGCTGGGCCGCAAAGCACGAGCTAACCATCAGATTGACAATGTTCGCGATCTTACACGGGCGTTACAACAGGAATGGAGGAATTTGCCCAACGCACTGGTATTGCGTTACGTTACGTCGATGCGGCGTAGGATCATTGCATGCATTCATGCAGATGGTGGCCACTCTCGGTACTAACGGGATTTACTGGATGTGCCACATTTCTTATTGAAATTCCATCTCTAAACATTCAATAACACCTTTCTGAGTTTTTGATTTTGACCCCTACCTCTCTTGACCGGTTATCTCTCGAAAAGTTAACAAGATAGCCAGATGCAATTAATTGGTTTTGATACAGAAATGAATGAACTTGTTTTTCTATTTTGATTCATAAAAGTAACCCTTTTGGTTTTCGATAAATCTTTCCTGAAATATGGAGGGACGTTTCTATTTTTGCTGAGTATACATATAATGTGCATACAATTGTCAGTGCAAAGGCCAGTAATTACAAAATACTAACAGTTAATTATGTGAACCGAGGATGGAAATGAAAATTTGGTTAGCTCTATTTGTTTTTGAAAATACTAATCATGAGCCGACATGTAATGCAGCACCTGTTGTTAGAATAGTCTAAGCAGTTGTAGAAAATATTCTCAATAAAACGTAATGTTCAAATCTAATATAAATGTACTTGTTTAAAGATATATTACCCTTCAAAGCATATTCTGGCTCAGTAATTTTGTTGAAGTTATAGCCCTGGAATATTTAGTACCTTCGTGTACCCGCATGTTCTCATCAACTGCTAGATGGAATTAAACGAAACTTTATGGGAAGCTCAAGTAACAAGAGACGAGCATATCATCATGTTCCATTTGCAAGATTTTTCTCTAAGGACCCTTTAATTATAGCAACAATATAGTATATATATCGCATATTAAGTACCTTCCAACCTGCGCCAATTCTCAGCTTCAATGAAAGTTTATCAGAAGCTTCAGTACTTACGGGGCAGGTGCGTATATCAGTTTGTTCCAGATGGACGATATTTCACACAACTAAGCCATGTAATTATTGATACATCTTTATCATCAGAATTTGTGCCCGTTTTGAACATAACTTAAGGTAGGGCCTGACAAAAGCTAGGGTTTCATTCGCAACAATCTTCAGACGAGTTTATCTTTTTGCAATGTAGAAAGTATGTAAACCTACACATTTTTGGAAAGGTCTTTTTAAACTGTAAACACATAAAACGATGGTGCTCATGGTTACAAAAAGAAATAGGACAAAATGTTAAAGTTATCATCAATTTTTGAACAAAGGTAGCGCCATATACTAAAAAGCTGTGTTGCATTTTATACACCATTACCTGCTTGAGGGAACCCTGTAAGCTTTCGGATACGTCTTCAAATTAATTTTATGCTTTTACATGTGCTGTGATAGATGGTTACACCCCCTAACCATACAATAATGGTCATAAAAGTGTAACAAATAATGTTTTCAAAACTACAGGACATGTTCCCTAAAGCATGGAACAATGTATTGGTATAGGGGGTTACCCCTTGCTGTGTAAGCCTTGTTCAAAACAAGCAAGATATTGACATATTTCTTTTTGTAATCATGAGTAACATTATTTATCTGATTTGTTTATAGACTGAAAAAAAATCCTTTGCAAAAATGTATAGGTTTACATACTTATTTCTAATCACAAGAGAGCTGACATGGCTCTATATCACTCACCTGGCTAACATTGGCTATATGTCAACGATCAAGTTGCTGAAATGGTCAGTTTTGACATGGGGGTCCCGATTCGAACAATCTTCATACAGGTCAGCTACATTCAAAAGATCTAAGCTCTGGGCCTTGTGGTTCTAGACAAGAAGATTTTTTAAGCTTATGTGAAATCAAGTGATCTTCCAGGCAGGGTCAATTTCGACCCAGGGGTCATGATTTGAATAACCTTGGAAGTGGACAACTAGGCAATGTTTCATGTCAAATATCTAAGCTTGAGGCCTTCAGGTTTGGGCGATTTTTAAAGATTTCCTATTGAAATCTATGTAAAAATCTAGTGACTCTGCCCGCCCCGGAATCATGATTTGAACACTCTTGGTAGAGGTCTAGTAAACTATGCTATATATGCAAAATGTCTATGGTTTCAGAGAAGGCTTTGTGGTTTCAGAGATTTTCGAAGTTTTTCCTACATAAGAGTATGTAAAATCAAAAGACCCCTGTGGGTGGGATGAATGTTGATCCTGGGGTCACGATTTGAACGTCTTTGTAGAGGTCCACTAGACCATGCTACATGCCAAACAAGTTCTTTTTGTCTTACAGTTTTTGATATTTTTTAAAGATTTTCCTTTCCAATACCATAGCAACCAGAGTTCTGCATGGCATGGAATTATTTGAACAACTTTGATATCACTTTATGCAAGGCACATCCCTGCCAAGTTTCATTTACATTGGCCCAGTGGTTTCAGAGATGTCGTTTGAAGGAAATGGTGAATGAACATACAATGTACGCCTGTGAGCGAACCAAAAAGCTCGTCCTGGTGTTACTTAAAAAGTATGTAAGCTGCAGGATAGAGTGGACATTAGACAGTGGTATAGGCTATTGATCGAAAATACAGTAAATAGATAGCACAGCTCTATCCTACCTCAACCAGACATTAAAGTATTTTATACATCCCTCTCCCAACATTAATGGCATTTACAAAATAGTTGTATACTTGGGAGTATCCATCATTTAAATGCTCTGTGCTTATTTTTTCATATGCTTTATACAGAAAGAAAAACAAAAACACCCCAATGTTCTTTTCTGTCATTGATTGCAGTACCTCTTAATTCTTAATGTTCCATTCCTGATTTTCATCGAGTACTTTGTGTTAATTCGTAATGTGTTGTGAGTAAGGACAAAATATCTGATTTGTAAAACCCATTTCTATTGGACAGTTTTAATAGACCAATTGGCATTTATCTTTGGTGTCTGGCTTTCGTTTTTAATGAAACAAAGATGCTTGAAGCCATGTGTGTTTTTTTTTTTTTTTTTTTTTTTTTTTGAGTGCTTCCAGTTTTAAGCTTTTGTTCTAGTAAAATCCTATCTTAATACCAACAAACTGCCAAAATATGATGCAGACCTTAACTGTACCAGCAATCTGTTGTCCCACAACTTCAGTGCTCACAGCACTTTGATTACAAATGTCTCACATAGTTGTGTTTTATGCAAAGTGTATCCCCATTTTGATGATACACACTTATTCATAGATGTTGGTACAGGAAAAAAAATTCAATCTAACCAACATGGTTCAATTCAATTCAGTTTTAATTCATGCCATTGTGAACTGGCTAAAAGTGAACATGTCATGTGAATAAAGACAAGAGGGCCAAGATGGCCCTATATCGCTCACCTTGGTACAAGTCCACTTGCCTAGTGGAAGATCACTAGATAATGTTATATACCAAATAGGTTTTCCTATATACGCCTTTGTAAAACAAGTGACCCCCCGCCCAATTTTGACCCCAGGGGCATAATTTGAACAAACTTTGAAGAGGTCTACTAGGCAATGCTACATGCCAAATATCTAAGCTCTAGGCCTTGTGGTTTCAGAGAAAAAGATTTTTAACCTTTTTCCTATATAAACCTATGTTAAACTAAGTGACCCCCCGTGCAGGGTCAATTTTGACCCGGGGGTAATAATTTGAACAATCTTGGTAGAGGTCCACTAGCCAATGCTACATGCTAAATATCTAAGCTCTAGGCCTTGTGGTTTCAGAGAAGAAGATTTTTAAAGTTTTTCCTAAATATGCCTATGCAAAACTAAGTGACCCCGCGTGCGGGGTCAATTTTGATCCTGGGGTCATAATTTGAACAATCTTGGTAGAGGTCCACTAGCCAATGCTACATGCTAAACATCTAAGCTCCAGGCCTTGTGGTTTCAGAGAAGAAGATTTTTAAAGTTTTTCCTATAGAAGCCTATGCAAAACTAAGTGACCACCCCCGCGGGGTCAATTTTGACCCTGGGGTCATAATTTGAACAATCTTCGTAGAGGTCCACTAGACAATGCTACATGCCAAATATCTTAGCTCTAGGCCTTGTGGTTTCAGAGAAGAAGATTTTTAAAGTTTTTCCTATATATGCCTATGCAAAAACTAAGGGACCACCCGGGCGGGGTCAATTTTGACCCGGGGGTCATAATTTGAACAATCTTGGTAAAGGTTCACTAGACAATGCTACATGCCAAATATCTAAACTCTAGGCCTTGTGGTTTCAGTGGAGAAGATTTTTAAAGATTTTCCTATTTGTTGCCATAGCAACCAGAGTTCTGCATGGAATGGAATTCTTTGAACAATTTTGGTAGAGCTTCATGCAAGGAACATTCCTGCATAGTTTTATCAACATTGGCCTAGAGGTTTCAGAGGAGATGTCATTTGAATCAAAATGTTGACGGACGACGGACAATCATCGATCAGAAAAGCTCACCCTGGCGTAGCCAGATGAGCTTATTTATAAGTCTTAAAACGAAAAAACAAACAAACAGTAATCACTATACTTTATAGAGTACATGTACTATGTAACATATGATATCTAGTACGTACTATAAACTGCAATTATGTAGTGTATTCTAACGTAGTAACCCTTATTAATGAACAACAACATCATCTACAAAAACTGTTAGATGAACACATGCTCCGCTATTTGAAAAACTTTGAATTTAGAATTAAAACTTTTCTATCAAAAAGGCTTAAATTTGTAAAAATTGAAGTCATATAAGTTTATGATCATTTCTTGTTATCGTGGTTGAAACATGTCTTATCACAGTTCCAAGTGAATCAAATACTAGTAGGCAAAATGCTGAGATACGAGCATAGCATATACATTAATGAACAATTTTAACAAAATTCTGTAAGTTAAAAAAAAATCATTATTTGCATTAAATTCAGTCAAGAGCTATGCTACTTTCATGTTTGATATCCCTGGAGGCTTCACTGAAGTTTTAAATCAATCCAGTCATACACTACTGAGAAATGAGGCTGATAGTAACTTGCAGTCAACATTTTAACCAAACATTCAAAGATGAACAAGGGCCATAGTTTTAATCAAATTTGGTAAAGAGTTACCAAACATAACTGTCTGATACCAATGAAAAGGTTAATGAAATTTCAAATGAATCCAACCATTGGTTAATGAGATATTTGTGTTACATCAGCTTGCATGCAAAACTTTAAACAAAAGTACAGTAAACTCCGTATATATCTCTTCTGGATATAACGTAACTGGATATAACGAACAGTTTTTTTAGGCCCGATTTTTCCCCTTCTTTTTTAATGTAAAAATATACGGTTATATCGTACTCCGGTTATAAGGAAACTTCGGATATAAGGAACAATATTTTCTGGCCCAACAATGCAAAATGTACAGTAAAGTAATCATATATATCGAACTGCAAATATATTCCGAGAGATAGAGTTAAAAAAGAATCTGTTGAATTTGCATTTTTCTTTTGCTGTCTGCTTTGTATTTTTAGCTCACTTTTACATTGTAGCTATTATTCATAAATAAGGTAAATCATTACAAATGTGTAACGTTTTGGTAAACTAGTTAAAGTGACATTATGCGCATATTACTGCACAAAGTGTATTTTCGGTGACAGTTTTATAAAAGCAATTTTTGGTTGCTGTGCATTTAAATATGTTAAATTAATGATTATGCTGCATTAGTATTTGAAGTTGGTGCTTTAGATATAAAAAATCGGACTGATGAAATGGTAGTTGAATGTGTCGTTGTTGATGTTGGTAGAGAAAGGGAAGCAACTCCTGCATGCAGTTGTTCTTTTCTTAAATTGACTCTCCCAGTCAAATAAGAAAATCAATATTTTGAAAGTTATTTTTCATACTGGTAGCGGGAAGAGTTTGGTGTTTGGGTTGAAAGTTATTTTTTCTCTACCTTTTGTACACACACCTTTTCACTGGTTTTTACTTGAAAAAAATGCACATTGCCGTTAAATGAGAGTACAAAAATAATTGCTTAATACGATATTCAAGTGATAATATTTTACGTAAATGATTTTTAGCGTTTCTAGCATGCAGACCGGATGAAATCCCATTTTGGGAAAAATACCTTGTTAAATATTTCAAGTTATGACAAGTGAGCGAAAATCAGCTTTCTTCTATTGTATTAGTTTAAAGTGACATTATGCACATTTTTTTAAAGTAAAATTCCAGCTGAAATAGGTGTGTGTGAAAAGGGTAGAGGAAATAATAACTTTTAACCCAATACAACAAACTTTTCCTGCTACCAGTATGAAATAATGACTTTCCAAATATTGCTTTTCCTATTTTGACTGGGAGAGTCAATTTAGTTTAAACAGTATTTATTTCAGAAAGATAATACATCATGTATGACAATTTGTAAACAAACATTTTAACAATAATATACACATAAGTTATCGTTGTATTAGGTTTGTAAACAAGCCCTTTAAAGGCTTATATGAATACAGCTCCTAAGGCTCAATTTAAGAAATAAACAACTGCATGCAGGAGTAGCTTCCTTCCACTGCCGAGCAACACTAATAACACAAGGGAGATCACTGCCAAGGAAGGAATTTTATTTCTTTGTCCATTTTTTCAATTTCTAAAGCACCACTTCAAATATTAATGCGCTTATCTTAGTTTAACACTTAAATGTACAGCAACCGAAAATTGCTTTTAAAACTGTACCAAAACCTACGGCCGTAAGTATTGCCAATGAAAACATGAACCGTCTTTTTTCTGTTTTATTCATCCTAGCAATTATTTTACTTAGATATACGGGTATAGAAAAGGATAACAGTTATAGATCTTTATAACTCTTCAAAAGGAGGTAGGACATTCAAAAGTTGATGGTTCGGATTTTATTACATTTGAATATAAAAATACTTTTTTGTTCGATATATATATATATCATATATAAGGAACTTGTTCGATATATGGATATAAGGAACTCCGGATATAAGGAACAAATTTTATAGGTCCTGGGACCCGAGGAGTTCGTTATAAGTGGAGTTTACTGTACAATGTTGATGCAAGAATGATGGCAATGACCCTCCTCCATAGTGGAGCTAAAATTGATCTTGTGCAACATCTGTGAAAGTTAACATATTCGCCTTCTTGGAGTGATTTCAAATTTCGTTCATTCTAAACAATATAAATGAAATAGAAATACATAGAATAAAGAAAAGCTGTAACTAAACCATATATAATACAAGAGGGCCATGATGGCCCTTGGCCTGTATCGCTCACCTGACTACCATTTGCTATAATAAAAGGGGTCATGATTCCAACATAATTCGTAGAGGTCCACTACACAATGCTAGGTAACATTTCAACTGCCTGTCGGCCTTGTGTTTTTTTTAAGTTTTCCGTATATAAGCCTATGTGAAATGAAGTGCTTTCTTCCCCCCTCCCGGGAAGGGTTAATTTTGACCCGGGGGGTCATAATTTGAACACTTGGTTGAGGTCCACTAAACAATGCTTCTAGCTAAATATCTCAGCTCTAGGCCTTGTGGTTTCAGAGAAGAAGATTTTTAAAGTTCTTCCTATATGAGCCTATGTAAAACCAAGTGACCCCCCATGCGGGGTCAATTTT
Source organism: Saxidomus purpurata (assembly GCA_022818135.1). Lineage (NCBI taxonomy): Eukaryota > Metazoa > Mollusca > Bivalvia > Venerida > Veneridae > Saxidomus > Saxidomus purpurata. The sequence continues at coordinate 61,523,474 of JAFMSR010000001.1, read as the reverse complement.
GACTCAGGGCTCATAATTTAAACAATCTTGGTAGAGGTGCACTAGACAATGCCTCATGCTAAATACCTAAACTCTAGGCCTTATGGTTTCATAAAGAAGAGTTTTAAAGTTTTTCCTATATAAGCCTATGTAAACCCAAGTGACCCCCGGGCGGTGTCAATTTTGACCCAGGGCTCATAATTTGAACAATCTTGGTTGAGGTCCACTAGACAATATCTAAGCTCTAGGCCTTATGGTTTCAGAGTAGAAGATTTTTAAAGTTTTTCCTATACAAGCCTATGTAAAACCAAGTGACCGCCCGGGTAGGGTCAATTTTGACCCGGGGCTCATAATTTGATCAGTCTTAGTACAAGTCCAAAAGACAATGCAACATGCTAAATATCTAAGCTCTAGGCCTTGTGGTTTCAGAGAAGAAGATTTTTAAATTTTTTCCTATACAAGCCTATGCAAAACTAAGTGACCACCCACACGGGTCAATTTTGACCCTGGGGTTATAATTTGAACAATCTTGGTAAAGGTCCACTAGACAATGCTACATGCCAAATATCTAAGCTCTAGGCCTTGTGGTTTCAGAGAAGAAGATTTTTAAAGTTTTTCCTATATAAGCCTATGCAAAACTAAGTGACCACCCGCACGGATCAATTTTCACCCTGGGGTTATAATTTGAACAATCTTGGTTAAGGTCCACTAGACAATGCTACATGCCAAATATCTAAGCTCTAAGCCTTGTGGTTTCAGAGAAGATTTTTAAAGTTTTTCCTATATAAGCCTATGCAAAACTAAGTGACCACCCGTGCAGGGTCAATTTTGACCCTGGGGTCATAATTTGAACAATCTTGGTAGAGGTCCACTAGACAATGCTACAAGCCAAAGATCTAAGCTCTAAGCCATGTGGTTTCAGAGAAGAGGATTTTTAAAGTTTTTCCTATTTGTTGCCATAGCAACCAGAGTTCTGCATGGAATGGAATTCTTTGAACAACTTTCATAGAGCTTCATGCAAGGAACATCCCTGCAAAGTTTCATCAACATTGGCCCAGTGGTTTCAGAGGAGATGTAGTTTGAAGGAAATGGTAGACGGACGTACCACACACTATGTGCGTAGGACCCCGGACAGAAAGCAATCCTAATAGCTCACTCTGTCACTTTGTCGAGCTAAAAAGTGCAAAAATTAAATTACATAAGCAATATGCTGTGTATATAAAATACAAAGAAACCAAAACTGTGGATACAGAAGTCGATATAGTGAGATTAGCTCTGTACTCTAATCTTCATCAAGCATGCATCTAATACCTTCAAAAATTGCATCATCATACCATCACAACATGACGCATGTTTTGTAACTTGAGATAGAATATTTATCAATAACATCAACAAAACTTTAAAATGCAGTCAAATAATCTCATTCAAGTTTGATATTGGAAGACAATAAATCACATGTATGTTTGTGCCAAAGGTTATTCACACTTTCTCAAGTTGATACATTCAACAAGAGGGCCGTGATGGACTTATATCGCTCACCTGACTACCATTGGCAATAGTAAAAGGGGTCATGATTCTAACATAATTCTTAGAGGTCCACTACACAATGCTAAGTAACATTTCAAATATCTATTATCTGCCTGTCGGTCTTGTGTTTTTTAAAAAGATTTTCCTATATAAGCCTACGTGAAATCAAGTGACTCCCCCCCACCTGGGATGGGGTAATTTTGATAAGGGGGTCATAATTTGAACAATCTTGGTGGAGGTCCACTAGACAATGCTACATGCTAAATATCTAAGCTCTAGGCCTTGTGGTTTCAGAGAAGAAGATTTTTAAAGTTTTTCCTATAGAAGCCTATGTAAAACCAAGTGACCCCCCAGGCAGGGTCAATTTTGACCCGGGGCTCATAATTTGAATAATCTTGGAAGAAGTCCACTAGACAATGCTACATGCTAAATATCTAAATATCTAAGCTCTAGGCCTTGTGGTTTCAGAGAAGATTTTTTAAGTTTTTCCTATTTGTTGCCATAGCAACCAGAGTTCTGCATTGAATGGAATTCTTTGAGCAACTTTGATAGAGCTTCATGCATGGAACACCCCTGCAAAAATTCATTAACATTGGCCCAGTGGTTTCAGAGATGTAGTTTGAAGGAAATGGTGGATGGACGGACGGACGGACAATGATCCTAATAACTCACACTGGCACTTTGTGCCAGGTGAGCTAAAAATAAAGTCAAACCTGTCAGCAAACACCACAAGCTGGAAGAAGCTAACACAGCCTTTGCTTAAAAGCAATCTTCGTTCACATGTATTGCTTCTATTGACAAATAGCACAATTTTATCTACTTTGGTCTTTAACATCTGTTAGTCTGTAGATGTTTAGGAGAGTGGTTTGCAAGTGTTGTATAACTGATATATCTGTTTGCTTTGTGCCTGACCCAGGCTTCGTGACGATTTCCCACATTTTATAGACGCCACCAGATTTTCCTTCTCTTTCTCAGATGAACAATTTTCAAAAGCTTTAAACATACTGAAACATGAGAGAAATAACAACTCAGTACAATGTTCAACATCAAATGTTGGTAGCTCTTGTTTATCTACCTGTAGGGGTGAAAACCTGACCATTCTTGCGATACTTAGTTTCTGTCATGGAAGCTTCAAAACATTCTACAATACTTCAAGGTTTATACAGACAAACTATGTTAAAATTAAAACGTCTTTCTGCAACCAGATATCATATCTAAACACCTTAAAATGCTTAAATATTTCTTTAATTGGCATATATCACATGGTAAATAGCAAGCAATAACAAAAAGCCTGAACATACTGGGAAGGTGTTGGATATTTCTCTATAACTGCTCTAGCTTTCTCAGCTGACATCCCGTGTAGCTGTATAAGTTGTTTACCAAACATCTCCTGTACTGTCAATGCCTGTAACAGAATACACATTCATCACTATATCTAATAACTAAATGCATGTGCTGCCAATTCTTGTCGCAATATTTAATAAATAAACCAGTTATGATTCACTCTTGTTTGTGTATTTTGGTCAACTTGTGTGTAGGGCAAATCCTCCTGCCTTAATCAGTTTGCCTTGCTTTGAAAATATTCTTTATAAAATTTCATTTAACAGTTTCCCTTTGCCCTACCGAATGCTTCTTGTAATATTATTCTTTAGAGAGCCTCACCACATAACCCAATCTGTCTCTTCACTTTAACATTCTACACCATACCCTAATTGCCCTTCACTTTCACATTCTAACCATCACCCTAATCTGCTCTTCATTTCACATTCTAACCATACCCTAATCTGTTTCTTCACTTTCACATTCTAACATACCTAATCTGTCTCTTCACTTTCACATTCTACCCCATCACCCTAATCACAACAATGAAGTTGTCTCTTTGAGCTCCTCCTTCCTACCACACAACTTCTCCTGGGTGGTACTCATACAGGGGACATAACACAAGTGCTCTGCTTCATAACTTCAGAGATAAAGCTTGATCAAATATAACTTCACAAACAACTGCTGTATATTGCTATAGTTACCTTTGATTTCACTGATCCTTGATTGAACTCCTCAAATGTAGCCAGTCTTTGGTAACCATCATTCACACTGGTTACAATCTTTGACTCTTTGATTTCATCTAGACTACCAGCATATAGCGTCTTATCCTGAAATATTTCAATCATTGTTTTACAGAAAATATGTAAAAATGTTTTTGAGATAACAGTTTTATCTCTATTGAATATTGTAAAATATTATTAAAATCTCTTTTTAACATCCCAGTCAAAAATTGATGACCAACATATTTTGATATTTTCATTTTCGGTCTTAAGAACAGAGAAATAATTCAGTACAAGATATATATATCTTACATGTTTTCGGAACATTTGTTACATTTTAAACAGCTTACTAGACCATGATATAGTATGGTCATTTGAAGGGTAATAAATTATTAATAATAATTATAACTAGAATATGCCTTCTCTATCTTACAGAATCGTTCTTAATTTCAGTTCAGTTGAGGAAAGCTTCCATATATATAGTTTACAGAACTGCCCTTAAAGCATTCATTCCAGATGTCAGCACACACATGAGCTTAAAAACATTTCAACGTGTTTTCCATTTGTTTTAGACTTATAGCTAAAATGAATGTATTCAATTACTATGCAAATATGACACATTAAGAAATTCACAAGAACAAACAAGAGTTCCAAACTGTCACAAAATACGCCCGTCAGAGGGGTAGTATCAAGCAGTTCATTTGTAAAACCTGTTTGAACTATAGAGCTGACAAGGCTAATACCATTTTACGACAAGGGCCATTACCAAAAGTGCCTACGGCCATTTTGGTGGTTATTGAACTTGGCCTAGACATTATGCCAACAAATATTTTCAGGAAGTTTGGTGAAGATCAGATGAAAACTGTTTGATTCATAAAGCAGACAACATGTGAATGCCGCCCTGAAAGGTGTTTCCATAATAATTATGTGCCTTCAGGAGTATAAAAATCAGTCATTTAGCCTGTTCTCACCTTGAAGTGACTCTGCAAGTAGCGCGTGAATACTGTAAGAAATGCCACAGTTTCTTTTGTGTCTTTTGTTCTCTTCACTTGAAAGCCATCTATTACCTACAATTAAACAAGAGCTGTCCCTCAGAAGTGACAATGCCCCCGAAAGAGGTGTCTCACAGTCTTTGTGCTCTCCATGTGCTCAATAATTGTGGTATAATTTTAAAATCCATGCAACACATCGACTTGATGTGCTAGACATTTGTGCCAAGTTATTTTTAAATCAATCAATGCATGACAAAGTTATAGTCCGGACACGAATGTGTGCATATATACAGGATTCCATTACCTTCAAGCTCTAAGTGTGACCTTGACCTTTGAGGAAGGAACGTGGGTCTTGCACGTGACACATCGTCTTGATGTGCTTGACATTTGTGCCAAGTTATTTTAAAATCCTTCAATGCATGATAAAGTTATAGTCCGGACAGGAATGTGTGCATATATACAGGATTCCATTACCTTCAAACTGTAAGTGTGACCTTGACCTTTGAGGTAGGGACGTGGGTCTTACAGTGCTTGACATTTGTGCCAAGTTATTTTAAAATCCTTCAATGCATGACAAAGTTACAGTCCGGACACGAATGTGTGCATAAATAGAGGATTCCAGTGTGACCTTGACCTTTGAGGTAGGGATGTGGGTCTTGCACGCGACAAGTCGTCTTGATGTGCTGAACATTTGTGCCTAGTTATTTTAAAATCCTTCAATGCATGACAAAGTACAGTTGGACACAATGTGTGCATATAAGAGGATTCCATTACCTTCAAACTCTAAGTGTGACCTTGACCTTTGAGGTAGGGACGTGGGTTTTGCACGCCACATGTCGTCTTGATGTGCTGAACATTTGTGCCTAGTTATTTTAAAATCCTTCGATGCATGACAAAGTTACAGTCCGGACACGAATGTGTGCATATATAGAGGATTCCATTACCTTCAAACTCTAAGTGTGACCTTAACCTTTGAGGTAGGGACGTGGGTCTTGCACGTGACACGTTGTCTTGATGTGCTAGACATTTGTGCCAAGCTATTTTAAAACCTTCAATGCATGACAGAGTTACAGTCTGGACACGAATTTGTAAGTGGGGACGCACAGACGGATGGACAGACGCGGTCATTAAGCCACCCTCGGCAAAATTCCAGTCCGTACAATACTGTCCATAAAGAAAAATGCAAGACTTATATTGCTTTTTTTTCTCACTTTCATTTCAAAACTAGCTTAAACATCACTGGTAAGGGAGCATAATAAACAATTATCAAGTCAACAGTATAGTCTATGCCTAGACCACATGGACCTAAGTCCATCATTCAGAGAGAAGTATGACTCCAGCTGACAAAAGGAGCAAAAAACTGATGGTTACATGACCAAACTGATGTAAACACATACAAAACTATTTCAGTAAAGATGTTGTAAGAGTTTAATGCCCATTCCAACCTTGGTTTTGGTCATTTTAAAAGGTGGGCAGTTTACTTAACAATCGTTCCTGGGAAGAACCATGCTCCTTAAGAGACATAGTCGGTAGCAAGGCTCAAACCCATGGCCCTAAATCTATGAAAGGTTACAGTGATTTCAAGTCAGTGACAATAACAACTCGACAGCGAAGGTTGACAATTCAATAATGAACAGTAATCAGGACAAAGTGTTGAGACATTACACGTCAGATATATGAGGTGTAGAACTCCTAAACCTGAAGAATTTGAATCTATAACTAGCTTGAACTAGTTGAATTAAATTCTATAGTAACTGTAAACTTACTGAACTAAATTCAACTCTACCTTGTCTACAAATACTGAGCTCCTCTAAAGACATCATATATATATTGCTGGAGATGTAATGTTACAAGCAAAGTGACTGAAACATCAGAAAATGAGGTAAACCTTTGCTCAATTTTTCTATGTTCTTGTCTACTTCTTCTGTTCAAAGTACCAATTATTGGTACCAAGTGAGCAGCCAATGGTGTAGACCATGATTTTGAGTACCAGCATGCTAATTTTTGACAAAATGAATATACTATGGAGTTTTATAAAGCCCTGTAAAGTCAGTGATAATCTGAAGCACTCCTACCTGTGTGTTGGTAATGGATTGTTTAATTGTTGCTTCTGGCAAACTGAAATGTTGTATAGACCCATAGTCTTCCACCAAATACATTGTATGATGTAAACCACATTTCTTTAACCGGAACTGAAATAAACAGTCATAAGATATTAGAGATATTCACAGGTATGTACACTTCCTTTGTTCTTTTCTGCATTTCTTTTTCTGTACAACTACACAAAGCTACCTGTATGATGACAGAAATGTCATTTACTTACAGCAGTTACAGATAAATAATATGGAGAATTTCTCTAGACTAAAGGAAAGCTTGGATTATCCTCCAGCCTTGACAACCTTTGAAGGCTTTTCAGAATCTGTTTTATTTAATAACAAATGACTGAGGTAGCTTTAAACCCTAAGTATGGAAAGACAACTAGGGCTGAGTTTTGAGTTTACCTTTTGTTCCTTAAATCTTCCATCAATACAACTGCCAACCAGGTCATCCATTCTTTTCCTCTCTATTATGTAGTTTAAAACCAACTCTCGTCCTGGAGGTCTGGTCAGTTGACCTGGAAAATAAGCCTTATGTACGATAGTATTAAGAAATTAATTGCTTTACACTTCAACATAGTTTAAACATAAACATTTTTATTCACCATCAATGAAATATTACAAACCTAGTGTTTCTAGCTTATATTTAAACACTGATATGAACATGTTAAACACATTTTCTTCTGCCAAACCTTTTACCTCATTAATGAACAAAATTTACCTGAAAGTTATTTATTCTTTTATGAGATACACTAGATTTCACCCTGAAGATGCATGTCTACAGATTGCAAAACCAACAACACCAAAGCTGGCTGAGCTTATAAAATTCCACTATGCAAAAATTAAAAAAATATCTTATCAAACAGTCCTGACATGGAAACAGAAGAAACATTTTTAGTAATTCAGTATCTCCAAGCAACAAAGCTCTTCTCAATTACCTGGGACTGGTCTACTTTTTTCTCTAGCAATCCAAAGTAAATCACCAACATGCAGTTTCCTTAGGTCACAGTCTATACCATTCTTTATAAGATCAGGAAGTAAAGTTTTGCTACTGCCTTTGCTCCTAAAACAAGTTAACAGTAAATAAGACTCAAGTTTCTAACTGCATGCACAAGGATACAGATTTATCTTTCTTTACAGCCCAAAATTCACCTGCTTCTAGTATATAAAACTTATTTATAACAATTAGAAAAGTTTCATGTATGCTAATCATACCACAATTTAGGGCATGTTAACATGTATAAAACAAAAGGCACGTTAACATGTATAAAACAAAAGGAAACACTGACTTTTCTAAATATTCTGCTAGAAAGTGTGCGACATATTTGTCTTTCACATGATTTACATATTTGTAGAAAATGAACGTACACTAACTTCCATTTATTTTGGTAGAAATATTTTCAGCTTTGTCAGTTGAAATTTTTCCACAAAATAGTATTTACAAAATTTAATAGATTTTTACACACTGCAGCTGTAGAAGGTTACATTCCTGAAAGTTCTTATCATATGTTATTAATTGTGACAATGTTTTGAGAAATACTATGCTCAATAAAGTGAGTATTTCTCAATATTAAACAAATGGTTTTTGTTAATCAAATATGGCAGTACAAAGATAAGTGGACCTGTAAATTTCTTAAATCTGAAAACATACTTACGCTCCATAAAATTCTGCATTATCAATACACAACACTACATCAAATTCTCCTGGTTTCAGTATGAAATCAGCCGCTGGCAGAGTGGGGGCTGAAGACGCAGTACTCACTGAGGATATACTCTTTAATGAGTTCTGTGAACTACTTAAACTCTGAAGTGAATTGACACTGTCCTGAGAATCAGATAACAAAGATTTTGGCACATTTTGCTTAGTTTTTAATCTTTCAAATAAACTTTGACTGTCACTACTGCTGGAAGCAGTGCTTGATTTTGGCACTTTGGAATTAAAATGAAAATCGGTGTCCAGTTTGTGTTTAAAATTAGATTGATTTGGCTCCTGTATTGAAGGTAACGACTCTCGGGAACTATCCTCTGAGTCAATAATCATAATATTCTTATCACAATTGCTAAGATATTCATTTTGGACAGATTTTGTTTCAAGTGATGACTCTATCAAGGGAAGTAACTGTGGGGTATTTTTTGTCTTTGATTTAGTGGTTGTCTTCCTTGGTTTATCAATCTTCCTTTTCACTTCACTGCGGTCTTCTTGATCATGCCCTTTTAAGAAAGAAAATATATGTATTAGTATACAAGAACTATAGGGCAATGAACCCTAAAGGAACAGGGACCTGTATTTATTGTATCAAATGATTTCACAATCTCTTCAAAGATATCAATGAGACAAGAAGTCAGTCAATACTGTATTCTTAAACATCAAGCCAGTCACCTGTGTCTTACATACCTGTAAAACACTAGGATTCATTGATAGTTTTATTCATATTTCACACTGTTACAAAAATTATGAAGATGAAACCTACTGACAGAAACATTTCTAATCAGACAGATGTTAAGTGTTGCACATTATATTTCTCTAGGCATATCACAGTTAGCGACATACCTTTGCTAAGTCTTGTATCTGACTGTTGGAAGTCAGTATAGGAACCATAGGGTGGGTTTGCAATGTCATCTGTATTTTCATTACATAAATACACATACACAAAGTCATCACCAAGTGGTCTGAAATAACAGACATTTATCATCAATCAGTGAGATATAACTTCTTTCAATTGAACAACAATATAGAAAGGATGAAGTCTAATAAACACTAGGAAATTATGGCCAAGAAATTATCTGAACAGATAGATGGATTGACAAGAAAATTAACTAGAGCTATCACTAAATGTGATTAATACCCCCAAAAGACTGCTTTATAAACTGAGGAAGTTCGTAGTAACAGAATACCTTGCAAAAATAACACTAAAATAGAGATATTGTTCTTAGCAATAACTCTGTAATTAGTCAAGATAGAGTTATGGTTCTTGTACACTGCACTTCCTCTCATTGTGCTGGACCATTGTATGAGGTTGTATTGCATTCCAACCAGGAGTTTTCAAGTTATGCTCTGCAACAAGGAAAAGTAAAAATGGGCAATAACTCTGTAACGAGTCAAGATAGAGTTATGTTTCCTGTGCACTGCACTTCCTCTCAATTTACTTGACCACTGTATGAAGTTAAATTGAATTCAAACCAGTAGTTTTCAAGTTATGCTCCGGACAAGGAAAAGTATCAAAGGGCAATAACTCTGTAATGAGTCAAGATGGAGTTTAATCTTTGTACACTGCACTTCATCTCATTGTACTTGACCACTGTGTGAAGTTAAATTGAATTCCAACTAGTAGTTTTCAAGTTATGCTCCGGACAAGGAAAAGTAACAAAGATCAATAACTCTGTATTTACTCAAGATAGTGTTATGGTTCTTGTGGACTGCACTTTCTCTTATTGTGCTTGACCATTGTATGAAGTTGTATTGAATTCCAACCAGTAGTTTTCAAGTTATGCTCCGGACAAGGAAAAGTAACAAAGGGCAATAACTCTGTAATGAGTCAAGATGGAGTTATGGTTCTTGTGCACTGCACTTCCTCTCAATGTGCTTGACCATTGTATGAAGTTGTACTGAATTCCAACTAGTAGTTTTCAAGTTATGCTCCGGACAAGGAAAATGCAACAGACCGCCTGACCGACCGACCAACCACCGGGTGACTCCTATATACCCCCCCAAACTTCGTGCTTGGGGTATAATGAAAGAACAAATACAATAGACAGTGTAATTTCTTTACGCCTCCCTGAACGGTTATAAAAATGAACACACACAAACACACACATTTTATCACTTTTCTTAAAAAACCTTAGCATTCAACATTTGGCATGAAAATTTATGTATGTGCGTCAATGAGATAATGGGTACATTTTCTGTAAAACATGCTCACTACATTATTTTAAAACAAATGAATAGCTCTATCATTTATACAGTACAAGCAATATCTTAAAATAGGAGTATTTTCTAACATACATATTGGCAACATCAAATGAAAAGAAATAACAATTTTAGAAAGAAAGTTACAAATAATGCTTTATACGAAAATTGGACATCCTGAAAGGTAACTTAAATTTGATAAGGAGGAAAGTGACGATATTATAGTAGTCTTTGCACTATAAGCTTACTTATTCCAATATCTTTATTCATGTGCAGCCTCATTAAATGATATTCATATAAACAACTTCACCTGGTAGTATCTAGCTTGTATTTAACACCCGACCGTATCAGTTCTGAGTAATTACACTTAACAAGAAATCCAACACCAACATCATCTGAAAAAAAAAAATCCTTGCAAGGTGAGACTCACTGATTAACTATTAAGTCATTGAAACAACAGATAAACTAATTAAAAAGCTTTAAAAAACCATTAAGTGTGAAACATACTGACAATCATACTCTCTGACAAAAACTTAAGTACACATGACATGCATGATTTAAAGTATTGAAATACGTCATACTCACCATCTATTGAAACAGCGGCTTTATCTTTGACTAGAACCTCTGACCCGTCTTCAGTAACATACCAATATTTCAGACTGAAGTGAGAAATATATAAAAACAAGAGGGCCAAGATGACCCTATATTGCTCACCTTGGTACAAGGCCACTTGCCTGGTGGAAGATCACTAGACAATTTTATATACCAAAAAGGTTTTCCTATATACGTCTTTGTAAAACAAGTGCCCCCCCACTCCTTTGGCAAGGTCAATTTTGACCCAAGGGGCATAATTTGAACAAACTTTGAAGAGGTTTACTAGGCAATGCTACATACCAAATTTCTAAGCTCTAGACCTTGTGGTTTCAGAGAAGAAGATTTTTAAAGTTTTTCCTATATAAGCCTATGTAAAACTAAGTGACCCCCTGTGCCGGGTCAATTTTGATTCAGGGGTCATAATTTGAACAGTCTTTGTAGAGGTCCACGTGCCAATGCTACATGCGAATTATCTAAGCTCTAGGCCTTGTGGTTTCAGAGAAGAAGATTTTAAAAGTTTTCCCTATATACATTTAAGCCTATGCAAAACTAAGTGACTATCCGTGCAGGGTCAATTTTGACCCGGAGGTCATAATTTGAACAATCTTGGTGGAGGTACACTAGACAATGCTACATGCCAACTATCTAAGCTCTAGGCCTTGTGGTTTCGGAAATGAAGATTTTTAAAGTTTTTCCTATAAAAGCCTATTCAAAACTAAGTGACCCCCTGCGAGGGGTCAATTTTGACCCTGGGTCATAATTTGAACACTCTTGGTGGAGGTCCACTAGACAATGCTGCCTGCCAAATATCTTAGCTCTAGGCCTTGTGGTTTCAAGGAAGATTTTTGAAGTTTTCCTATATAAAGCCTATGTAAAACTAAGTGACCTATATTTTTATTTTTCATGCAAAAATTGAGACCATAATTATCAACTGCGGAAGATTAAATACTAAGAAAACCTGGGAAATGCTGCAGAGAGGATCTACAATTTAAGTTAAATAATAGGACAACTTATGGCTTAAATAAATGTGTAATAATATGATTTATAAGTGCATTCAAGACAGGACTATGTATCAACTAAAATAGATTTCGGTTTAATTTCAACTGAATTCTAGTTTTTAAGTGTATTCTTCATGTGATTGGACTCTTACCTGAAAGTACGGGAAACGTCATTTGGACGCTTAGTGTATATGACGTCATTAGGACATAACGTCATTTCCTGACATTTTGTTGTTTTTTTCCATTTCTAAGCTTGTCATGAATATGATCAACATGTGAATTTAAAAAGTGTAGACAAATTTCTTGAAAAAGGCAATATTGCCGAAAATTTGAATTAAAGAGTTGTTTTAAATAGAAAAACAGTTAACAAGAAAACCCTGCAATGCCGCCAAAGCAGGTTTAAACAGCGCCTGTAGAAATTGTAGAATTAAAAAAAAAAAAACCAGTCACCTTGACACCCTTCACCTCCCCTGAAAAGAATTTTTTTTTTGCTTAAAACAATCGAAAAATTGAAGGAAAAAATCTATTTTTAGTATCAGTGACCTTGACCTGAAAATTTTTTTTTGCTTTAAAACAATTAAAAACTAAAAAAAACAAGAGCTGTCTCTCACAAGTGACGAATGCCCCCGAAAGAGGTGCCTCACAGTCTGTGTCCTCTCCATATGCTCAATAAATGTGCTATGTAATTTTAAAATCCTTCTATGCACGACAGAGTTACCATGCATACAGTATTCCATTACTTTTAAACCCTAAGTGTGACCTTGACCTTTGAGCTAGGGACGTGGGTCTTGCACGCGACACGTCGTCTTGATGTGCTAGACATTTGTGCCAAGTTATTTTAAAATCCTTCAATGCATGACAAAGTTACAGTCCGGACACGAATGTGTGCATTTATGCATATATGGAGGAATCCATTACCTTGAAACTCTAAGTGTGACCTTGACCTTTGAGCTAGGGACGTGGGTCTTGCACGCCACACGTCGTCTTGATGTGCTGGACATTTGAGCCAAGTTATTTTAAAATCCTTCAATTCATGACAAAGTTACAGTCCGGACCTTCAAACTCTAAGTGTGACCTTGACCTTTGAGCTAGGGACGTGGGTCTTGCACGCAACACGTCGTCTTGATGTGCTTGACATTTGAGCCAAGTTATTTTAAAATCCTTCAATGCATGACAAAGTTACAATCCAGAAACGAATTTGTGCATATATGTATATGTAGAGGAATCCATTACCTTCAAACTTTAAGTGTGACCTTGATCTTTGAGCTAGGGATGTGGGTCTTGCATGCAACACGGCATCTTGATGTGCTAGACATTTGTGCCAAGTTATTGGTATCTAAGCTCTAGGCCTTGTGGTTTCGGAAATGAAGATTTTTTAAAGTTTTCCTGTATAAAGCCTATGTAAAACTGAGTGACCACCCGCGCGGGGTCAATTTTGACCCAGGGGTCATAATTTGAACAACCTTGGTAGAGGTCCACTAGATTATGATATACACTAAATATCTAAGCTCTAAGCCTTGTGGTTTCAGAGAAGAAGATTTTAAAAGTTGTTCCTATTTGTTGCCATAGCAACCAGAGTTCTGCATGGAATGGAATTCTTTGAACAACTTTGATAGAGCTTCATGCAAGGAACATCCCTGCAAAGTTTCATCAACATTGGCCCAGTGTTTTCAGAGAAGATGTCGTTTATAGGAAATGGTGGCTGGACGGACAAAGTACAATGCACCCCACATGGTGAGCAATCCTAATAGCTCACTCTGGCACTTTGTGCAAGGTGAGTTAAAAAAATTTTTTTTTTTAATAACAGTGACCTGGATCCTAGTGACCTTGAATGCAATCCCAACCTTCTCTCCATGCAACCTACCTTCACACCAAGTTTCATTGCAACTGGTCACTCCCAACTAAAGTTATTGAGCGGAAACCAATGTTTGACACCCACCCGCCCGACATACAACATTGTAATAAGCAGTTTTTTTAAAAAACCTGCTTAAAAAAATCAAACTAATCAAACCAAAATTTTTTATTCCCCCACCCTGAAATGTATGACTCAAAAACCCATTTGATATGTTGAAGTATATCATCCATTAATTACCGATATTTGTGAAAATTTGAAATCAATCTAACAAAAAAAATGAAGAGGCTATGTCCAAATCTCAAAATCCATCAAAATTCATGTTTTATACCCCAAAAAACAGGTCACACTTAGCATCTTAAGCATTCAATGTGAAGAAGGGTATTAGATGAACAAGTTTTCCAAGTTTCAAAGTGATAGCTTTGATAGTTTCCATGTAAGTGAGCTAAACGCAAAACTTAACCAGCGCCGACAACAACGACAATCAAGTGACGACAATAGCTAGTCATTTTTTTCAATAATCAGACGTGCTAAAAATCACATTAAAATTTGTTCATACTGGCTAATGCTCCTGCTTCAGGTGTTCTAAAAGACATCATATACTAATAATTTGAGAAAATGTTAACACTGCTTTTAAAGACAGAAATCTTAGAAAGAATCATGTTTAACTTCCTGAAAAAGCCTTTGTACCTCGAACTTCCTTGAACTTGTTCGAGTTCTGGTGGACATGCCCCTAATATCTCGTCATCATCTCCCTGTTGCATGCTGGGTAATCTGACTGCAGTCTGCTGACCTGGGTCATGTATCGTGAATGGGATTCCAGTATCGTCTGTGCTACGGTGGTCTTCTTTGACAGCCTCCAACCTGTGGGCCAACTCACAACCTGCATCAGTTATACTGTACCTGAATAGAACATAAAGGATTGACTATGACAAATTCATTGTCCTTAGCACCAGGACTCAGGAAAACTGAAAACTTGCATGGCCAGATTAATGTTAAACTTGTCAGATCGATTACAGTGACAAAAATCGAAGGTAGTAAGATTTGTTTAACCAGGGGAAATTTAAACTAACAGAAATTAAACTTAGTACATGTATCAATTATGCTTAAACAAGAGCTGTCCCTCGCAAGTGATGAATGCCCCGAAAGAGGTGCCTCACAGTCTGTGTCCTCTCCATGTGCTCAATAAATGTGCGATGTAATTTTAAAATTCTTCTATGCATGACAGAGTAACCATGCATACAGTTTTCCATTACTTTAAACACTAATTGTGACCTTGACCTTTGAGGTAAGGACTTGGGTCTTGCACGCGACACATCCGCTTGATGTGCTAGACATTTGTGCCAAGTTATTTTAAAATCCTTCAAAGCATGATAAAGTTATAATCCGGACACAAATGTATGCATACAAAGATCAGGAAATTTTGAAATCTCAATCGGTCCGGACAAGTCGAGGGTACATCGTCAACCCCCCCCCCCCTCGCTAGAAAAGAAGTTACAAAAACGTAAAACAAACAAAAATGATAGAAAAAAATGAAAAATTTGTACGTGATTTATATATTTTTCAACAAGCTTTCCATTGTTGTGCATGATGATGGAACGGTTAAAGTATTTAGTTGCCTCCTTTGGATTCCAAAATGTTTCCAAAAACGAAAATGTTTATCTTCTATCATTATTGATTAGTAAATCTCACGAGTTGATAAAATAAATGCCGCGCTCACGTGAAGCGCCCATTTTCTAAGGGATAAACTTTACATAATTTTTCGCGATAAAAGAATAAGAAACGGAATTTCTAAGTAATAAGAAAAATATGGAGCCAGTTTTCATAAATAAATATAATAATTTCCATGTGATTTTATCATTGAAAGTGTGTTCAATTTTGATTAGAACTGATTACATTCAAAGTCACCCCCACAAAGTTTTGTAATAATCCATGTGTCAGGTATAGGCTATTAAATTTTTTTCGTCTGGGTTCTTTTTGAATATTTTTTTTTATGCCTCTCGGGTTGCCAGACCGATTAACATTATCTGTCGGCTTGCCCTTCTGACTTTGAAGCATTTACTACGGTTGCCGGTCCGGTTATTTGTTTCGTCACTATTCTCCTGATTATCATAAGCCGGTTTGCCATTTCGGTCATTTGATTTTTGAACATCGCAAATATGTTGCGTTGTGCCGTTTCAACAATAAATCGAAAGACATTGAATACTCGAACATGATACATTATATAGCCGGCACTATTTGAGTAATAAAAATCAACTCTTGGGTTTCATTTTTTAACAATTTCTTTCATCTGTTTTCTTACCGGTCAAAAGTACACGTGGACCGAATCGTTTTTAATTAAACCATAATAACAAGTAATGTTGGCAAAGTGTATGTAATGATAAGCGGCCTGAAGACAATCGGTCTGGCATAGAGTCAATCGGAGCTGCAAACACATTAATCAAATCCTTTAATCAATAACGTGTTAGCGACGCCCAAGGACCAATTAGGTAAAGACCGCCGTGGGTTATTAACATGACACGTTTATTGGGGTATTGGATAGGTGCTAATAATACAGATGGTATGTGTAATTACACAAGCAACTCCTTTTGTCATATTTGAGCGATTTTATGACTTTTTAAAAAAAAATCTTGGACCGATTTTTAAGCAACCTTTGGTGACGTGAATCATTCCAGCAAGTTGAAAATGGGTCCAGACTGGCAAATTTTCGGTTTTCCTGATCCCTGTATGCATATATGTGACGTGGACTGAGAAAATGGGTCCAGATGAGCATTAATTATTATTGCGCAAATGTAAAATGACAAATAACCAATTTTCACCAAAATTCGACTAGGCATAACCATTTAAAGATTGATGTTTATTGGATATGGCATTCACAAATATGCATGAAAATGATTCTATCAAGTCTTTATCATAACACATATTACCATAGCAACCACTAATTCTGTCACATTCGAAAAAGTGAAAATTAGGGCATGGTCAATCAAAATGAGGATTTATTGAAAAGTTGAGAAATGACAACAAAATGAAAACAAGCAAAATACTGAACAATAAATTATGTGTTTTCAGGTTAAATTTCAAGAAAAAATACCTCCATATGAATATGTAACAAGGTAATCTACAACGTCAAATATATTGACGTTAAAATTACTGTTTGACGTCATAAACGTCATTATGCAGAATAACAATGTATGTTATCTGAAAACAAGCATAACTTTAAAAGTAGTTGGTAGATTTACTTGAAATTTTCAATTCATAGTCAACAGACTTCACACTTTTAGAAAACATGTAAAACAAAATGTGTGATTTTTACTCATCTGGACCCATTTTCACAGTCACAGTCACATATACAGGATTCCATTACCTATAAATTCTAAGTGTGACCTTGACCTTTGTGGTAGGGATGCGGGTCTTGCACGCTACACGTCATATTGATGTGCTAGACATTTGTGCCAAATTATTTTAAAATCCTTCAATGCATGACAAAGTTACAGTCTGGACACGAATGTGTGCATATATGCATATATAGAGGAATCCATTACCTTGAAACTCTAAGTGTGACCTTGACCTTTGAGCTAGGCACGTGGGTCTTGCACGCCACACGTCGTCTTGATGCGCTAGATATTTGTGCCAAGTTATTTTAAAATCCATCAATGCATGACAAAGTTACAGTCCGGACACGAATGTGTGCATATATGCATATATAGAGGAATCCGTTACCTTCAAACTCTAAGTTTGACCTTGACCTTTGAGCTAGGGACGTGGGTCTTGTATGCGACACGTCGTCTTGATGTGCTAGACATTTGTGCCAAGTTGTTTTAAAATCCTTAAATGCATGACAAAGTTACAGTCCGGACACGAATGTGTGCATATATGCATATATAGAGGAATCCATTACCTTCAAACTCTAAAGTATGACCTTGACCTTTGAGCTAGGGACGTGGGTCTTGTATGCGACACGTCGTCTTGATGTGCTAGACATTTGTGCCAAGTTATTTTAAATCCTTCAATGCATGACAAAGTTACAGTCCGGACACGAATGTGTGCATATATAGAGGATTCCATAACCTTCATACTCCAAGTGTGACCTTGACCTTTGAAGTAGGGATGTGGGTCTTGCACGCGACATGTCGTCTTAATGTGCTAGACATGTGTGCCAAGTTATTTTAAAATCCTTCAATGCATGACAGAGTTACAGTCCGGACATGAATTGCAAGTGGGGACGCACAGACGGACGGTGCGATTTTAATATGCCACCCTTCGGGGGCATAAAAAGGTAAATAAAACACAGATAATATTATGATTACCCACAGCATTGGGAGACTAGTGTAGCAGAAATTCGAGGTGGTGTAAGTTCTTTAAAAATAGCAGAAATATACCTTGCAGGACTACTTTCTTTCACAACCAAGTTTTTCTTTATCAGTGATCCCATGGAGGACCAGGCTGTGTAACGGCAACCAGGGTCAGGCTGTAATGTAAACAAAATGTGTTTGTTTGTTAGAAGTGCATGTTTCAACAGTATTACAGCGACAAAATTTTCCTATCTAGTTAGCCATGGACTGCTGTCACTACCACATACTTTAGACATAGCTCTGTGTTGAGCTAGCCTGATATTGATGGTATCGAGCACAAGTAACAGTTGAGGAACAATCATTCAAAGCCAGTTCTACTCAAGGTTTCTACACAGAAGAAATTCATTTTACTTTTTAACCTTTGGGTAAAACACCTTTTTCAACACTGTTATAATTATTTACAGGTGGTAAGTTTATTGACCATTATACATGTATTAAGAAAGAAAGGCCAGTACAAGACTCTGATCTTTCAGAAGAAACTGCCAACATTCTCACATAAAGATCTAGGCTGGTAATAGGGTTTGAACCCGTGACCTTCAATCAGTGAGAGGTTTACTGATTTCCAAGTAAGTGACCTTAACCAAAACACCATTTAGGTGGGTCTTATTCATTTAAATTTGCTTTTTCTGTTCACAATTGTGCATGTACAAAAAAGCCTGTATTTGAACACAGTCTGATCTGGAATGGTACCATTTGCAAATCTCAGAAA
Organism: Saxidomus purpurata; assembly: GCA_022818135.1. NCBI lineage: Eukaryota > Metazoa > Mollusca > Bivalvia > Venerida > Veneridae > Saxidomus > Saxidomus purpurata. The sequence continues at coordinate 61,504,426 of JAFMSR010000001.1, read as the reverse complement.
ACCATACTGCTATTACACAAGCTATGAACAATGTTAATATCTTCAATAGTAAGGCAGTCTGAAAGACAATATATTACCCGTCATATAAAAATAATGTTAAAGGGATTACTGTAAGAGAATTACTGTCACCTATATTGTTGATATAGCAACACAAGTATCACTTTATCTGTTTATATCTCTTATTATAGGGGGAGATATAAGTATTATTTTATTTATACCACAAATTATATTAAAACTAAACATATTGTTACCATGGTGAAAGATTTGTCAGCTAATGGTTGTGCCTTCCTCACAAGATCTCCTTTACTCATAAACCCTCTAGACTCAGGTGACTGAAAAAAATAAGAAAACCTTTACTATCACTGAAGGGAATAATTACCCCTACAACACAACTTTGACATTTTAATATGGCAACATTTAAATAAACATCTTCTTTCAAAACTTAAAACATTGTGCATAACAGATTTATGGCAATGTGTGTTTTCTTATATACTATTGAATTCTGACAAATATTTATGCTTGTTAACCTTTATGCACATGGATATATTGCTGTACTCAGAAAGTATACTAATTTATCTGTTCTTGATTACGAAACAAATTCTTACAACTTCGAATAATCGCTCCCAAACCTATTCCTGATAAAATCAATCTCCAAGAGAGAGAGGCAATGTGGAATTATCTGTGTCTTGCCTAAGAACACAACTGCCATGGCACTGGTGGGGATCGAAACCTACATGAGTACATGAGTAGTACTCCAGTACTGGAGCAAAAAAACAGTACTCAGTACTCACTTGAGTAAGTACCAAATCAAATAGTGCTTTCTTAATACTCAAGTACTGGTGCTCAATACTTGACCCATCTTTGCCTCTTAATATACAAATACACATACATATATGTACATGTAAATCACTTGAGAAGACAGATCACTAATGCAATATACTATAAGTCACAGTAACCTAGAAAAGTCTGAAACTGGAGAATGTTGGCTCGATCAGCACAGCTCCTTGTAAGGTCCATCTAAATAACTGGACAATGTTGTTACTAATCTACACTGTTACCTGCATGTCTTTGTAAAGTGTCAGCAACAAAGCATATGGACCAGATCTGTAAGCTGGAATATATTCTCTCTCCCCACTCTGCCTTCCAGATCTTTGCCGCTTCTGTATAGAAAACAAGTGAGACCAGAAAATAATACAGTTTTAAGCCAAGCTATCTTGCAACTTGCATTGACACAGAAACCTTACAAAACAAATTAGACTGTGCCAACTGTACTATCATGTCAACTTCAAGACTAGGTTGAGTGTCTAAATCTTCTAAATCTTATCTAACCTTCTCAGACTTTTTTCTTAGGGTTTAAAGCTGGTGACACTAGAGACATGTCTACTAATTTCTTTGAGTCGGGTTTAAAATATTCTTGACAATCAAAAAAGCAGTTGAAAGATGCTGCAAGTTACTGTAGACCTGCACCTCAAACGGTATAAATCAGTAGTACAAGAGAGGGCAGACTTACACAAGAGTGCCAAATTGTTACAAATATGTACGTCACGGAGGCATAACTCAGCATCTGGCAGTTCATTTGTTTGGTAAAACCTGCTAGAACTGTAGAGCAGACAAGGCTAATTCACCTGTTTGAACTATAGAGCTGAGAAGGCTTATTTCATAATTTTTCGATAATTCAAGGGCAATAATCCAGGAGTGCCTAGGGCGATTTTGCTGGTTATAGAACTTGGCCTAGATATCATACCCATAAACATTTTAGCAAGTCTGGTGAAGATCGGATGAAAACTGTTTAACTTAGAGAGCCGACAAGGCGAATTTGGATAATTTTACATAAATTAAGGGCCATAATTCAAAAGTGCCTGGGTCAATTTGGCTGGTTATCAAATTTGGCCGAGAGATTATGCCAACAAACATTTTGACCAAGTTTGGTGAAGATCAAATGAAACCTTTTCGACTCAGAGAGCAGAAAAGTGTGGATGCCGCCTGCCCGCCATGGCTAATCTTATAATACGTCCCTTTGGGCGTATAACAGGGAAATATTTTTGTACATTACATACTCTAGCAGGCTGTTTCTGCACCTCGTCATCACTGTTGTCAGAGATATCATGTATTCTCACTGGGGCAACCTTTACATCATTCACTGTATTTTAACATGAAAACAGAAATCATTAAGAGGTATAAGGTGAAATAGCACATACTACCAAATTTGAGGAAATATAATGAATCAAGGGCCATAACTACTGCTCAATCACTGTAACATGGCTATTTTTTTATCAACATTGATATTAATTAAATGCAGAAAAATAAGGAACATTGTTAAAATGTTAGGGTAAGTGAGACTTTTACTGAATCAATCAGTTCCATTCAAGGACCTTCTGCAGGTTTATTAAACAAAGTTAAAGCTCTAGTTTCAATAACAAGGAAAATGAAATGTGGCAATTTGTTGAAAAACCTGGTTAAAAAATAAAGATTTGGTATACTTCACTGCTGTCTTGTTATGGTAGCTGGTGCTTCTATTGTATACTGTGATTCTTAGATGCTCTGACAGAGTGACCAAGTTTAACTAGAGCTATCACTAAATGTGATTAATACCCCCAAAAGGATTGCTTTATAAACTGAAGAAGTTCGTATAACATAATACCTTTCACACAAACTAAAAGGGATAATTTTCATAGCTGAGTTCCTCTTCCATTTAAGTACCATTGTATAAACTTGTTACTAAATTCCAACTAATAGTTTTTATCAAGACAATGACATGAATTCAAAGGCATAACTCTGTAATTAGTTCAAGATGTTGATATGGTTCCTTGTACCTGCACCCCTTCACTGTGCTTGACCATTGTATGAAGTCTGTATCCATTTCCAACCAGAATTTTCGTTATGCCCCGGACAAGGAAAAGTAACAAAGGGTAATAACTCTGTAATGAGTCAAGATGCAGTTATGGTTCTCATCCATACACTTCCTCCAAATCTTGTACTTATAGATTGTAATGATAATCTAGTCACTCCAAATATCTAGTTTTAAGTTATGCTTGACAAGGGAAAGTAACCATGGGCAATAACTTATGTAAATACTCAAGATGTTATAGTTCTTGTAAACTGCACTTTCTGAGCCTGCTTGATCATTGTATGAAGTTGTATTGAATTACAACTATTATTTGAGGCTTATCTCGGACAGGAAAAGTAACATATCGCACTAACTCTGTAATTAGTCAAGATGGAGTTACTGACCTCTTGTGCACTGCAACTTCCTCTCAATGTGTTTGACCATTGTATGACCTAGTTGTATTGACCATTCCAACCAGTAGTTTTCAAGTTTTGCTCCGACCAAGGAAGAGTATCAAAGGGCAATAACTCTGTAATTAGTCAAGATGGAGTTATAGTTCTATCCACTGACTTCCTATAATGTGCTTAACCATTATATAAATGTTGTATCTGAATTCCAACTAGTAGTTTTGAATTATGCTCAGACAAGGAAAAGCTAACAAAGGGCAGTAACTCTGTAATTAGTCAAGATGGAGTTATAGTTCTTTCACATGCACTTCCTGTATGTGCTTGACCATTGTATGAAATTGTATTTACTGCACAACTAGTAGTTTTGCCTTATGCTTGACATAGGAAATGACCATTATTCCAGCGACCGACCTACCATTACCTTAACAGATTTCAAACAGACAGCTCTGGTAACTCCTATATACCCCCCTAAACTTCGTTTTGGGGGTATAATGAGGACTCAATTAAAATATGTTCTTTCCAATTTTCACTCAAAAGGTCAGGTACAACTTTCAAAGCTAAGTTCATATTCCATTTAAAGTAAGTACAAAACTTGTTACAAGATTTAATAATATTTTTCAAGACTGACATGAATTCAACTTACCTGGTTCATCTTTGTACCTTGTACCTGTTGACAAAGTCAGCTTGCATGAAGTTTGACCATTTACACCTGCATCTGCTTCTGTATCAATGACATCAACAGGGGCAGTTGTACCATACATACTAGATACATGCTCTGCCAGTTTCTCATCCAACATTTTACAAATCTTGTCACCTATAGATTGATACATGATAATCTAGTCACTCTAAACAATCTACCTTATTTGCATTTCAAGGGACATAACCCTGGAATATTATGATAAAATTCAAATCTTATCTGAAAGCTACAGCCTGTAGACAATGTGTTATTTTACACTTTATCTGAGGCCATATCTCAGACATATCTGACTTACTTCAGTCTGATGACCTAGTACTCACCTCATGTGACCAAGTTCTTTGATTTGACCAGATGATACATTGGTTGTATACGCTGACCATTTTGTTCCAGCAATGAGATACCATTACCTTTTTATATATTTCAAAAGGACAGGTTCTGGTAGCGTTTTCTGCCCTTACAGATAACTGGTCCTTTCTAAAAAGAAACACATGTGATCCTGTATGACCATGACACAATGAAACTTTCAATAATTGACACTTTCAAAAGCTTACCAAAGTTTTCTAGGATTTTGCATTCTTTCCCAGTTTCAAACTTCAAAGGGAATTTCCTCAGTGTGTTCAATGCCTGAAAAAACAACAGCAGTCTAAGAACAGTGCAGTTGCTTTTTTGCATGGCTTTGATAATAAACAATTGCATTTCAAACAAACAGATTTGTCAATGCACAGGTTAATTTGTAACAGCATTAAATTTTTCGTCAAGCCTTAATGTAATACAGTCATCATGGAAAACCTTCTTGGTCACTTCCAAGACCAAAACAGAGACATAAGTCTATTAGAATTTCAAAGGGATTGATTTCTTTGGGTTAGATATTGATAGTGTAAAAAAATAAACTTAAATTTGACAATAAAGTTATGGGGATTGTCTCCCCTGATCAAGATGAACTATCAGTGTTCTTGTTTTGACTATGAAGTCAGCATCTTTCTAAGTTCATCTTTGTTTTGAACTTCACATAAGCTTTAACCTAACTTCTTACTAAAGAAGGGGCTATTCTGTCAGATTTGAATCTAGATTATGGGGTAGCTTTACGTGCATGTTTATATTATGCTGGTAGTAAAAAATTATTTAAGTTTCAAATTTAAGTTTTAAAAACCCCATGTGAAGGTGGACCTACACAGTTCCCTTCAAATCTGATTTGAACGGATAATAGATTTCTTACACCATTTATGAATTATACACTTTTGTGTCATTTTTGCTAGTCAAATCTTATTTCCCGTAATTCTATTGCAGTTTTTAGGCTATCATTAGTCAAGAGTAGATCCACTTACACATGTTTTAAACACCAAAAGTGTAAATATATTGATGTTATTCCTATCCCTTTTTCCTGCATGCCAAAATGTTATTACTCTTAATATTGCATGTATAGAATTGTTAAATTGCCTGTAGTATCTCCATTTTATCTGTACCTTTTACTTTTCAGGTCAAATGTTTGTGTTAAATTATTGTTGTTAAGAAACTTATTACTATGTCAGTTAAAAGCTTTTAGCTAATGTTCTTATAAAGTTCTTGTAACATCCGACTATAAATAAAGTTTCTTGTAACATTCAGCAATTATGGTTAATGCTACATGTATGGTGTTGTTAATTAGCCCAGAAGACTTTTCCATAGTTAAAACAAAATATCCACAAAAAATGCAGCTTTTGAAAGCCCCTGCATGCAAAACCAAGATGTGATGCCCATGCCATGGCAAGTGGAATATGGGAGGTTGTTGTCAAGATAATCAAAAGATATATTTCAATCACAATTTCAATGTAATAAATACCTTCCCGTATGTGTACTGACTCTTGATGCCTTTTTCAGCTGCAGAATCTCTCCACTCTGTCAACCATTGCACAAACAGTGGATTTGGACATACCTCCTTTTTTTTCTTCTTTTTACCATACAATGGATGTTTTTCCATCTCACAAGTGAAGTAAATTTAATACCATCCACTAAAAGAGCATTTTGAAATAATTGCCGCAAGTAAAAGTGGTAAAACTTTAGAGGATTTTGATTTTTGTTAGCAATTCCAAGCATTTGTTTAAACAAAATAAAATTACTGATGAGGAAAATTCAGGTCATTACTCTAACGATATATTCAAAGTGTATGTAATGAACAGCTGATAAGTGGCATATAGCAGTTTGGAGTTGGCGGTGGGGACCTAATCCACCCACTGATAGTCATTATGATGTGTTATGTGATCAGTATTCTCATTTAACATGTTTAAGGCATAACCTTAAAAATTGCATTCTTCCATGTTTATGTTTACCTTGGCCAGACTAGTTTAGGGTTTACTCATGTTTCTCCCCGGTTCTGGCTACCTAGACTTTTGGTCTAGGTAGGCGGTTCTATATTTTATACGGAGTTATGCAGGTTCATTCCTGAATATATGACAGTTCTAATGATATCCGATTAATTTTGAGTCATGTGTTTTGAAGTTTGTAACGAAAAAAGTATAAATCTATCAAATTATAAATTCATACTTTGCCAACATTTCTCAAAATGCCGAGTAGACCATTTTCATCATGTGACATTCCAGTGTGTGACTTCATACAGCTTCGTGCACTTTTTGAATTAATAAGTTTGTTAGACAAAAACCTTGTTCTCCTAGTCACTTCCAAATAAAAAAAAAAACCCTACATAATATTATGCAAGTTTAAAATTATTTCAAATAAAAGGTTTTGAACAACATAAACATATTAGAAATTCATTGATTCTATAATTAAAAAGTAATACTAAGCAGTTGTCTTCCTTCATTTTTCTTCTTTGATCAATTTACCAGTAGGAAGTACTCATCTGAAGTGTGAATCCGAGAATAGACAGACCGAGAGGCGATACTTCGACAACGACTTGTTGTGTCAAATCTGTCGAGATTCAGATCATCCGGTCTTCATATTATTCAGATAAGCCTTGCTTAAAATTTACAGAAAGTTGTGCGTCAACCGTTTACGCATCGCATCTTGTGCACAAGGTAAGTCAGCCTTTAGAATTCAAACGATTTGACCAGTACCGCGGACACCCTCTTCAGGGAAGAAAACTAAATGAAACGAGGAGTCTAGATCCTTGAAAATATTTGTTAATGATTCTTATTTTAGAATTCAAGTGTTAATTTATTGAAAAAAATAATTTCGTCCGTTTGATTTAAAAGACACATGAGGTAAGCCATGGAAATAGAGTGCGTAGTGCGTAGTCGTACGTGTGCATAATTAAACTGATCCATCATCCATTTTCCACCTGAATTTTAATTCTCCGTCCAGGAAAGTAAAAAAACCTGTTAATTGATGGATTATTGCTTTTTTCTAGAACTTGAACTATGCTTCCAACAAATCAAAAGATGAAGAAAAACGTTGGAGTGTAACTGTGAACATCACCGTAACCCGTCATGCGTTCACAATTGACGCCACATTTACGGCTTCTTTTTGAAATTTTTATACAATTTCTTTTAAAAAGAGTTAGCATCATTAAAAACTTCATTTTCATATCTTGGGTTATTTTTAATCCGATCGTTATTATTATCATCACTATATTAGCGCAAAAATATGATTTGTTCACATTTACCTTTTGGGTTCCTCTCTTTTTGTTTGTTTGCCAGTTGAAAATCGGGAAATGTAAGAATACATTTATTATACCGGAAGAAGACTAATATGTACGAATAAAATTATGTAATATCAAAATAATGCAAGAAAGATTCTTTATTTAGAAACCCAAAAGGAGTGTCAAGATACTGGTAGAATACAGGTCAGCTCTAGAAAAGATGTGCACAAACTGTATTTAGAGAACACAACAGTTTAGCATCGTCTCATGTTGATTTCCTTAAGCAAAGAATGTAAACATTATAGTAAGCTCATAAGCTCAATGTTAATTTTTAAAGAATATGAATCAAATAGGTACGAGTTGTCTCTGGTACGAGTTGACCCGCATTCTGGGAATACGAGTTATAATTTTCCGCAGCCTTTCAAAAGCAATGGCAAATATTTTCCATAGGCTACAACATTTAAATTAAGTTTTACCGGTTTCTCCGTCGAACCCAAAATCTCAGACTGTGAAATGAACTTTATTTTGTAGAATAACCTAGTCCCACATAAAAAAAAAATTTATAATCATCCAATATTTATGCCAGTAATTTAGCTAATGACACCACCCCCTTTTGTGGCAGTTTTAGTGGTCACCGACCAAAAGTCAGTTTTTCAAATACCAAAATTTTGATAAATTTATACCAGGTTTTTCTCTTCATATTTCTTTGTGATCTACAGCAGCGATTATTTCAAACTAATTTTTCTTGTATGCATCCACTTAGTTCAGCCAACAGCAACAAGCACATAGTGTAGGTCCCTGTCCCTAGACAAAAAACCGCCCCTCACCAGGGCATACCAATTTAGGTAACGTACGCTAATACATTTCTCATCATTATATTTTTCAAAATCATCCTAGTCCCACAAAACAAATTATAGACATGTACCAAGTACAGGACCCACGGGACTTACGCACGACCCTGACAGTACCTTGCTGACATCTACAGACTGACTGTTTTGTTTGATTTACGTAGTCATTTCTAAGTGCTATTCTTTTCGATCCTGTTTTATGCTATATATGTGTGTGCTTTGTTTTATTTCATTGTATGTATATAACACTCATATTAATACATTTTAATCACGTTTTTGCTCATTTAAATTTATATATTACGTTGGTGTTCTATCTGCATGCTTTTACCATACGCTTGATGTTTGTTTAAATAGCTTATGTTTTATGCTCTTATTGCTTAAGTTATGTGCCTATAATCATTATAACTTAATATGATTTGTTTTGTTACAGCTGTTTTAATCTTGTTATAAATTATACATATATGTTTTGTCGGCATATAGCTTTAAGCTGATGTTTTTCTGTTTTAACCAAACCGACGTAAAATAAAGTTTCTTGTATCTTGTATCTTGTAAATACATAGAATACAGAAAAATATTTAAGCACCCATGAGGAGACAATTAACTCGATTCTAACAGTTTAAGACTGTATGGATTACGTTTCTTCCATGGGACAGTATTTCCCAAATCTTTGTTGAACTTGTATAAGGGAGGTATGTACAGAAATTCATCATTGAAATTACAGTGCTGTTTTTCTGCATCTTTTTTTCACAATTTTACGACGGATATCTAATGAAAACAGAACTTTGATGTACATACACTATAGTAAATTTTACAATTGTAATAGCCTGTCTTTTTTTCCAAACGTTACCACAAGTAACAACGGAAACATTCCTCTTTTAACTGGTGTTTATTTATATACATATGACGAATTTTAGTTATTTTAGGTTTCAAGGAAAAAAAAAAAAAAAAAACCGCCTCCTGGGTAATCCTACAGAACCCCCGCCCCCCCCCCCCCCCCCCCCCCCCCCCCTGATTTTTTAACATGCCCGGCCAGTGTACAGCACCGATACTTCACACGGTTTTCGGTCTCATCCGAACGACCATTAGTTATGTTAGTGGATGAGCGGGGGAACTGCGGTCCCTTGATTACCAGTCCAGGGCGTTAACCACTAAATCACTGACCTGCTCCTCTTACTTCTGTCAGTATTTTTTCTTATTATTTGGTATTCACTGAACTTTTACATTTGGAACGAACCAGAAGCTACTGTTTACATTCTGCAGCGCTACCGTTGTGATAGGCATATAGGCGACATTAGCGAAACTTTGCAAATCGACACAGCATGTCTTGTTCATTAAGTTTAGTTTTTAACTCATTCTGAATTATGTTTACAGTATAAGTCCACTTTTTTGTGCACACGTCTTACTTTAATTTCCAAAACTTGTTTTATCTACTCGTTCCCAATATGTATCTTAAAAGTCACGGTTAGTTTTAAGTTTAACAAAAAATAATATTTCAGAATGATGCTTTTAAACTATTGAACTCGATACCTGGACTAGACACAGAACAAAATCGATGTCCATATCAATGATTTCATGAATGTGAAGTATCAGATACAAATAGAAATTTGTGAAAGACTTTCAAATCTTATACTTTACTGAACTAATCTTAAAATATGAAAAAGAAATTTCGGACAACGAGATATATGATGAATTGACGAATAAGATTGCTTATAGCCCCGGCCGACATCGAGATTTTCTTTGAAATAAGCTTTTCTCACAAATTTTGAACAAAACATAATTTAATATTTCAGAACCTATAGTTGAAAATTTCAGCTTTCTATGTCAAATAGATACAGAATAATAACATAATAAATACATGTATATCGGAGACGTCATTGAGGATTCTCACAATTGGAAAATATAAACAAAAAGACAAAAAATCAAAACCAACATGAACAGTTTGTTAAACCGGTCAAATTGACTTGTTGAAATGCATATCATTCTGTGTACCCTTAAGTGCCCGTTCAGTTTATAGAAGCATCTGCCATTTTTGCATTCAAACAATAAAAGTGTTTAAACTGTCATGACATCTTCATTGTATATATTCATCAAGAACAGTCATCCCTAGCTAAGTTCCATTACGGTACAAATTTCATTGGCGCTTAGAATATTAAGTAGTTTTGAGACAGTCATTAAAATGAATTCAACTTAAGTGCGATGTATTTCCACGCTAGAAAGTTTTGCAACATATTTATGATCCGGATAAATTTAGGGTATAAATTTATTTAGACATTTTTCTTTTGACAAAACTTTTCCGGCTCTGACATGACCTGTTTATACAAGTGGATAAAGAGAAGAGGCATACTGCCAGCAGATGGGGGAGCATAGAATAGTGGGATCTGTATATCCTTCAGATAAATGCTTGAAAACGTCTAAAAGGAAAAATCATTCGTACATTTTTCTTTGGTTGTTGTAAAAGTTTAAAAAAATCTTTCCACTGAGCGTGTTTGCGCAACATTCTCTTTCAAAAAGTAAAAAAATAACCCGATTTAATCGACTATCATAGCCATTACGTATAACAAGCGTCCCTCCTGCACAAATTACCCACTTCTCCTCAATTTACTTGTGTCTTATTGAAAAACTATGTATATAAACAGATAGAATTAATATTTATACAATCTTATGCAGAATTTGTTTTAGAAATTACTGTTTTGAGTTTTCAAACCGAAAAATTCTAACCTGTAATTTTCTGGTATGTGCAATGTTTGTCATCTTAAATTATAACTTTCAGTCCAGTAAAGCTAGAAATGATTTAAAAAAAAGAAATTAATGAATGGTCTGTGATGTAAACCTATCTTGCACGTCAGTTTATTTAACCCGCTGTAACTGTTATGAATTCTTTTCTATGTGTTTGTTTGTACTGACAAGATACGGGCCATCAATAAGCTCTGTATTTGTCTCTTTTCTCTCCGTGAGAAATATTCCCCTACCTATTATTTGAATATTACGTTTAAAACAGCTATAAACATATATTCAAATAACATTTTGCACCAGCATGTTTCATTTGACTGTGACAGGTTGCCGCATTGAGCTAAAATATTACCCGATATGTTTAAGGTCTAGAAATGACTCATAGTATTTATTCAAAAATGTTACTTCAGTAATGAAGTTAGATGTATGGCTGCTATATTCAGCTAACAAAACGAACTCCGCCCTTTACAAATACAACTTACGTTGGTAAGACTTTTCCAAATAAAACGCAAGTTATAAGAGCCTAAAAAGTTATATACAATTTTTAAGTGGAGCATTTTGCTCCTGTTGGTTTATTTACCCCATTCTTATGATTAAGTTTCCATACTTGCTTGAAAAGGCTTAAACTTAACTATTGGTAAAGAAAATATGTAAAACGATTGCTTTTCATGTTTATGTGGCATCTGCAAATTATTCAAATGAAGAATACGCAAGTTTTGCGCATTTTGTAATACACTCGGAATATGGCACTGTTATGTTTCTTGGGGATATGAATACACTAAAGTTGTATCAAATAATATGCCGTCCTATTTCAGAGCCATAAGTTTCACAGATTTTGGATTTATAAATACAATGTAACTAGATGTATTCATTAGTAAACACCAACTTAAGAATAGGGAATAGGGTCAAACTTTACGTTTACTACAATGGAGAAAATTTATGTATACAGCGATTGCTCTCATGTTCGTCATTTTCGACATTTGTTTTTTAGTATGTCTGACCACTTGTCTTTTCTTGTTATCATTGACACTGCAGTAATGTATTCCAAACTCCATAAACAAAATGTTCATATCGCATGGAACATATGGAATAAGTTAACATATAAAGATATAAGAAACCTATCAGTTTCTTAAAGAATATTAAGTTTTAGAAATTATAAAATTGACGCAGTATTTGAACAAATGCTGAGCTGCATTTTATCTGCCGCCAACCATACTGGATCTGGTATGTGAATGTCGCTCATGAAAACCAGCGCAAAGCTCGGCGCGAATGGATTCAAGATGGACAGCCTTGAGGTACACAGCTCGAATAGCACGTAAATTACGAGAGAAATAAACGAAATTTTGTGAACGTCCAAAGATCAGCCATTGAACACTCTGAAAAACAATTCATAAACCAATTGACAATCGCAGGAGAATGTGATAAGTTATTATATAATAACAAGCTATTTTGTGGCCTTGTAAAATCTAGGAAAAATAAAAATAATTGACATGTAACCCACTAGAAACCACTTCCGATATAAAAAGAGACCCTACAATATTTTAAATGTCTATTCTCCTCTGAGCTGCGAAAAAGTTAGCAGTGATTTCAAAACTTTCATTCAAAATGAAGTTAATCAACTGAAATGTGAAAACAGTGCAGATCAAAGTGTACCGTACCAGATATTAGACCAACCATAACCAGTACCGTGAGTCCAGTATGTCAGAATACATATACAAACTGGGAAATTACTATTAGCAAAGCTTTTTAACCTTATTATAATAGAGGGCAAATTCCCTTCTGAATGTATAATGGGCATAATAATCCCTGTTTACAAAGATAATGGTAAATCTCGTAGTGACGATATCATTGTGCTTTGTTTATGAACATATTTATTTAACATTTCAATTTTTCATATACAATGTACTTACATCAATTTTCATTCTCATATATCATGTATGATCCATGAAAAGGGGAAATACTATGTTTATATATAAATAAAAAGTATAAATAAGCTAAGAGATTTCTACTCGATCCTTGCTGTTATTCAACAGAAATATTGTATATGCATTCATTGAATAAATACTGCTTAAACCAAATGAAGAGTATATGTAAATGAGCTCATTTGTTTTATTTTTCCCTATCTTTGGCGTTCCATATATTTTCTCTTTTCATTTTCAACCGATAGTCAGTTTCAATGATTGCACCAACACATAGCATGCGTTTTTTTCAACTTACGCTTGTATTTCCAACGTGAGCTTTAACCCATTCCTTCATAAATTCATGTAAAATCACGAATAAGGTCCGTTTCCAACACTAATAACGTACATTTGTCTTATTTATAACTCGATAACAAATCTGCTAGACTAAAGGTTCTAAGGTTTAATTGAAGTTCTGGGAAACACTTTCAACTTGTTTAGGTTTATTGCAGTACCGCCATAAAACCACGTACATTAGTTGTATCTACTTGATTTAGAAAAAAGTATGGCTTATACAATATAGATTCCAACTGTGATTCTCATATGTATGAAATGTATGGGTTTCTTTCTAATAAAAGAGTTTAAAATTGTTATCCAGGGTTTCGCCGTTTCATGCCCGCAATGGCTGTGGCCGAAGACGGAGATGATTGCCAGTAATCCTAGGGTACTGGAACATCCTTGTAAAATGTTGTGAAAATATACACTCAAAGAAACATGAAAACTACCGTGTTTATAAGATGTCAGTTTAATACACTTATGTTTGATCATTATTCCAATATGTCGAATGTTATTGTATAAGATGTCTCAAAATTTAGAACGTATGTTAAATTCAAATCATATTCGCAACAGTCATACATGACTCTGATTTTAGCAAAACAAGATCACTGTTAGCTCAGAATAGGCATTCTTTCTTAATGATTGCACTCGAAACTGGTCGGTATTTTGCCGAAGCTATGCAAGAAAAAGTTTGTGTCGTCTGTTACAAGATGATTGAGAATGAATGTCATGTCTTCCTTGGGTGTAAAGTTTAAATGTTATCCGTTCAGAACATTTTGCTTGCGTGTTATATGAACAAAGTGATCTATGGGTATACAAATGTATATATTTAGCTTTGGTTCAATGTTGAGAGTAGTAGTGACTTTAAGATCTGGTGTTTTTGCGCACATGAACTCACCTATAGCACATGTCAGTATCACACAATATTATCATATTCACATTTCTAATAAGATTATCCTCATGTATTGAATCGATTGAACACAATCATTTGATTTTATCTTATACTTTGTTAGATAATCCTTTGAAAATATGTTAAATGAAACAGAAGGAAAGGAAGACCTGTGACTACATTTAGTTTAAATAAATTCTCTGAAGAAAATTTGTTACGGAACATATAAAACAAACAGTAGGTTCAGCAAAAGAACAAGTCTGTAAAATATTATTTCTCAGATATTACGTAACTTCATACTGTAGATCTATATTTTGATAATCCTTCCAAACAGATGATCGTGGATTTGAAGTTTCGTATGGAGCCAGTCAAACCCGTAATTTGTTTTGAAAAGAATATTTACCCAACATGAAACGATTCTGAAAAGATATTTTTGTAGGAAAACACGAAGCCTTTGATTAGATAGCAACGATATTTTTGCTAATTACCGTTGATTTCTATGAGAAAACATAGCAAGCTCCACTAATAATTTTGTCGTTGGGTAATTTGTGCAGCATATGGAAATTATCTGGACTACTTATCCGTCTCAGTGCAGATATGTACTTAACCTGGAACTATTTCTGCATGCTAGAAAACACGTGTGGTCTGTGCGTCAGGCGTCTTATACTCTAAGCTAGCAAGAGCATGCAAAAAAGTAAGCCATATCGAATATTTTTACAGGCAATGATAACTATGTTTTTCCATGAGGTTTCAGGCTTATATGCGGTTAGCTTGACTGGCTAAAATAACAGCTTAGGTTTAATGAATCATGACAAGCATGGCGAAAAGTGACAATTATGTTTAGCAATTTAGTGTAGAGCCCGTAATGAAAAGGGTACACATAAAACACACTGTTGAAAAAACTTTGGAAGGACCAAAGAAGAACTGCCACAAACCCCTTATGAAAAGTGCAACAGCCTATCAGTACTGTTCAAGTGAAAAAATACATTTCACACAGTGAAAAAAGCTCCTATTTAAATGACAGTCAACATGGAAAGATCATTAGGTATTGCACATCGTTTAAAATGCACATGTGTATATAGCTTTATTGTCACAAACACGTACGCTGGTACCAAACAATTCTAATTAGAAAGAGTACATAAAATAATAAAAAGATAAGAATTTTATGTGTTTGAATCAACCGAGACACCGGTCTCGAAGGCAGCTATTTACCATATTTCAATAAGAAAGGATTTTGTTGCCATAAATTGGCTGCCGTCTTTTCTAACCCAAGGGAGACTACAAATAAATTAATCCCAACTTAATTTGTTGTTCGGTATTCGCTATCAATTATAACTCCGCTGATGGTATTGAAGCAGTATCACCAAGGGTATAATATGATACGGCCTATTTTGTACGTGAAGAATTTATGTCTTTAAGACGGTATTGTTCTCTACAAATTATTCTGAAATTTTCAGAGGGATCATTAGGTTTCAGGTCTATGAAATGTAATTGGAAATAAAATCGTGACGGTATTAGGCTCGGATATACTGTACATGATCTCTTTAAGTTCTGTTGTTAAGTCAGTCTCGTGGCTGGTAATTAAGACAGTCGGGTTAATATAGTCTTCCTCTTCTGTTTGCAGTAATGAACAATTATTTTTTTCTGATTAAGCATCTTGTTAGTAACACAGTGACAGAGGTATATGCGAAATTGTTATTATGGAAAATGTTTATGTTAACCCTAATCAATAGAGTTATAGTTGTAACCAAGACCACTAGAATATAGAAACAAATAAATAAATAATATGATGCAAATGTGATTGCATAAGTTGCAAATGACGACGAACTTTATTTGATTTTTTTTTCTTTGTATCCAATTCACTCATGCTGGATCATCTCTGTTCTTGTTGTGTACGGTACAATGAAAAATAACTGCAAATACTTACGTGTTATCCGCATGTAAATGTCCGTATTCACTAGGAAACCTTCTTACAGAGCTCATATTTCATATGAACATCATTTAATGACAAAAGACAATATTATAAGAATTATACTAGGACTATTTGTGCTGAAATATGACAAAGATAATTTCTGGAAAATTGTCATGATTATCCGACCTCTTCTGGGAAATATAAACAGAGCGTCTAACGCAACAGGGTTTCTCGTCTCATAAATGCTCTAAAACGTGAAATATGCTATCCCCTTTCCGGGTAAATAAAAGAAAATTGCATGATATTTAATTTCCATTCAATTATACGCAGTATTAGCGACTATTAAGAACTGGAGATTGCCTGACTAGAAATTATTAAAGTTTCAAGTTTTGTATTTTTGATATCATAAGCAGCACGGATGCCGTTTATTTTTCTTTTTATTAATGTTATATGCGATATGACGCCATTAAAATTGTGAAAATAATGCGATTTCGTGTAAATTTTATGTGCAGTCTTCATTTTGGTCACATCACCAACTGAAGATAATTCTAGATAATTGTAATGTATTATTTTGTTCGAGGTACTGATGCCGCTAACAATTTGTCAGATAGGTGTAATTAGAAAGACATGCGAGGAAATGTGGAAAATTAGCTTGAAAATAATACGCAGGGGGACAAATAATTTTGTCTAGGTATTTCAATCACGGAATATTCTTAAAGGACAAAACTATCAAGGACTCTTAACTTCTAGTAAGATGTAAAATAATACAGCGACCTGAATCTTGTTGTTGTTGCTCTTCCTATCTTACATGTAGTTGTACTTAGAGTATTCAGTTAAATTTTACATAACTATATGGAATGCTAGAAGCTTTCCTGCTCGCCGCTGAATAAAAATGTGTTATCCTTTAAGAGATGTTCGTGTTTACATTTAAACGTGACGGCGTGTCAAAATTCATTCCAAGTTGCAATTAAGCCATCTTTTATCATAGATCCCTCGTATTATCAGGCTCAGAGGTCCTTAGCTAAGCTACTTATCATTCCAGAGTAAGACACACTCGATGACTTTTATCGGATCAAGTGACTTGGGTTTTCATAATTAGCATATTAGCAGTAAGATTACTGCAATATTTGCGCAAGAGAAAAACACTTTGATATGAAACAATGCTTTGTTACTGACACTTTACTGTAATAGTTTAAGGAAGTTGTATCGATGCGCCTTTCAAAAGAGCTCGACATTTTCATTTCTTGTAAATATCTCTGCAATTTCATTGAACATGGTGGTATATATCATAAGATAAGCAGCCGGACTGGACAAATACTGCAGTTGCACAACAGTTACTAGTATCATATTGACCCTTTTGAGAACCCGTACTGACTAATGCTCACTCCTCGTCATGTGAATGAATCATTGCTTCATACGTTTACATACACAATTGTCGTTGTTTTGCATACTTTTCAAATTCAAGACAATTATGGTATTCAAATACTGAAAGTAAGTTTTGAGTGTACATGCTAGTACTGAAAGTACTACGTAAAGTATGTATTCTAGTGCATGTACTGAAAGTATTGCATAGAGGAAGAATTCTAGAACTTTCAGTACTGAATACAGGATGTATTATAGTACCGACGGACTGTTAATATTGCATAGAGTTTGTAATCTTGTACTGAAAGTAGTGCCAACAGACAGTACATGTATCTAGTGCTGGGAGTACTGCCTCATGGAGGTATTTTAGTACTGAATCCACTGTACAGAGACTGTATACTCTTAGACTAGTACAAAGTACTGAAAGAATTGCAAAAAGGAAGTATTACACATTATAGAGGGTATGTTCTAGTACTGAATGTACTGTATAGAGAAAGTATTCTAATACTGGAGGTACTGCTCAAATGATGTATTTTAGTTCTGAAGGCACTGCATTCAAAAAGGATGTATTCTAGTACTGCGAGTATTGCATATACAGAGGAAATATTATACGACTGGAAGTGCGACAAAGAGGCTATATTATTTTACATGTTCTGAAAGTATTGCAGAGGAAGTATTTTAAAAATGGACGCACATGAATATTATAGACCTGGAAGTGTTGCACAGAGGAAATATTTTATTAATGGAAGTACATGTATTGCAAAGAGTATGCAGTCTAGTACTAGAAATAGTGCAGAGTTCTGACAGAGTTGCAAAGAGGAAGTATTTTCGTGCTTGAAGAACCGCATTGAGGACGCAATCCATTATTTAAAGTATTGCACATGTATTTTCCTAGCACTGGACATACCGCTTAGATGGTGTATTAATTGTACTGAAAATACTGCAAAGGTGATTATTTTAGTACTTGGAGTACTGCAGAGAGGATGTATTTTAATGAAGAAGCACTTTATAAGGAATGTACTTTAGTCCTGATGATATACAGGTATCATAGTACTGAAAATACTGTCTGCAGTACTTACTAGAGGCGCTGTATATATGATGCATTCTTGTTTTGAAAGTAAGTTGCATATTGGATGTATTGAAAATCTCCGCGTCCTTCCGACATATTTCCAACTGCAAGTAAGCGTTGTACGTACATATGTATGGATTTATGAGTGTGCTTGTAGTATTTACAAGAACTTGTAACAAATCCCATTTAATGTCATGTGAGTATTGAATGTTATCCCTAGTTTAGGTTGAACATTAATCTAACAGATATTTCAGTGAACTTGAAAATAATAAAATGCGATGTCATTTCATTTGGCAGTCAAAGTCAAAACAATAAGAACATATTCCATCAGCTAATCTGGAGTATTATCTCCTTCTGAAAGTTATTCTTGGCGTGATTTCCTCTCAGGTATTTTAACATTAAAGTGTGCGGCGGTAACTGTATCTCCGGATTAGAGACAGACATTAGCAATATCAACAAACGCGGATGGTTCTTTGTAACCAAACCTTAGTATAGTGATACAAGGCAAGCCTCGTTAGTTCCGTGTATCAGTTAGGTATGTTTTCTTTCCCCAGACACTAATGCTCGCTTTGGCAGAAGATTGGTACTTGATGGGAAGGATTAAGTATATGCATATTGGCGGAAAAGAATTAAATCTTTGTAAATACAATGTCTAGGAAGACAAGACGGAGATGTGAAAGATGAAAATATTCTAAAGATTATGGTGTCAGTTTTCTTTTCTGCTGAGTTAAATATTGGAAAGGTGTATAGTAAGTGAAACTTTTGAACAACTCCACGAACAAAGCAGTATAAAATTTCCATCTTTCTGAATCGCCAAAACGTCCCATGGTTAAGTTAGATTTTACGTCATCTCATCATTATAATACTTTGGTGCGAGCAGCTGCTAGAATTCTAGGAAGCTATCGTTATCATGCCATTTGGTGCGAGCATACCCTTTGGTGCGAGCAGCTGCTAAAATTCTGGGAAGCTATCATTATCATGCCCTTTAGTGCGAACATGCCATTTGGTGCGAGCAGCTGCTAGAATTATGGCAAGCTATCGTTACCATGCCCTTATGTGCGAGCATGCCCTTTGGTATGAGCAGCCGCTCGAATTCTGGGCTCAAATAAGCTATTGTAAGCATGCCATTTGGTGCGAGCAGCTGCTATAACTCTGGGAAGCTGTCGTAATCATGCCCTTTGGTGCGTGCATGCCATTTGGTGCAAGCAACCGCTAGAATTTTGGGTTCTAAGAAGCTATTGTAAGCATGCCCTTTGGGGCGAGCATGCCCTTTGGTGCGAGCAGCTGCTAGAATTCTGGGAAACTGTCATAAGCATGCCTTTTGGTGCGAGCATGCCATTTGGTGCGAGCATGCCCTTTGGTGCTAGCAGCTGCTATAACTCTGTGAAGGTGTTGTTATTATGCCCTTTGGTGCGAGTAGCTGCTAGAATTCTAGGTAGCTGTTTAAGTCATTCCCTTTGGTGCGAGTAGCTGCAAGAACTCTGTGAAGCTGTCGTAATCATGCCCTTTATTGCGAGTAGCTGCTAGAATAGAGCATGGAATATCATCCATTGTCAATTAAAGATCTTCTACTCTTAAACTATATGCCAGAATTTTACCGAACTTGGTTCTGTATCATCCTTGGCATTGACAGGGAATTGTTCCGGTATATTGCACATAGGGGCAATTGTTACCGAAATCGAAAAATCTTCAAACAGCTTCTTCTAATGAACAAATGGTCTCAATGTCACCAAACTTGCTCTATAACATCCTCATATGACCATTTAAGGGTTCCGGTACACACGGATAGGGGCACTGTTACTAAAAATAGAAAACTTTTAAAACTTCATCTCCTCAAGAACCAATGGTTGGAAAGTCACCAGACTTGCTCTGTACAACAACCTTACATTGACTCTTTTCTGAAAACAGGAACCGGTTCCGGTCTATTGCACACTGGGTCGCTGTTACTACGATATACATATCTTTACATGCTTCTTCCTAGAACCAAAGGTTGGAATGTCCCCAGACTTGATCTGTAGCTGTCTTGCATTGACTCCTTTCTAAATGTAAGCAATGGTTCCGTTCCACTGAACATATGTGCCACCGAATATTACTGCTTCTCCAAAGTCACCAAATTTGCTTTGTAGCATCCTTCAAGGAAGGAACACAATCTATGTAACTTTTAAGTGTTATTCCATACATCTTCATTTTTCTGTTGCCTTTTCCCATATACATGCACTAATGTCTAAGTGTACTTAGAGGTATAATACGGCACTTGTTCTTCTTTGCCATTGAGCTAGCTTTCAATGTGTCCGCTTAGGATACTAGAGGGCCCGAGTTCGAATCCAGCTCGGGGCGAAGTATTTTCACGGTAACATTGGCGCCTAACATGGAAGTGGGGGAGCAAGTATTAAAAGTTTATTTAAAACTTACACGAAGCTGTCATATTTAGAATACCGGCTTTTTTCAGTAGTGACACAGTCACTTGGGATTTTAGTGCTTTTAATATGATTGTCAGCAAAGGGTTTCGATGTTGCATTGACTGCAAATGCTGTTTACAAACTCAGCGTGAAGAGCCACACCCCTTACATGTATACACAATCACATGTATATGAATAATATTTAAACATGGGATATAGATAATGCTTATATAAATAAAGATAACGAACAAATAAAATAAACATCAATATAAGCATAAACGTGTTACGCGTTATTATCCCCTTATTTCACTCTTCAAGCCACTAATCGCTCGTTCAATTAGTTTGTTCAGTAGCATTAACTTTTGAACGAATCCAATGTTTATAAAAACTATATACAACTATAAGTGTGCACTCAATACAGTTATCTTAGTTTTTCATGCTGTATTGATCCGGTTTAATGTTTCGAAAATTATTAAACATATTATGTCATGTAATCATTAGCCAAAATATTGTTTAAGTGCATAATCCTTGAAGACTCGGGTTACCTACAAAGAGTTTTATCCGAAAAGTAAACATGGCAATTTTAGTAGAGATATAGTTCGGATACACAGCATTCCTAACCTATCAGTACGAGCTTTATCACAAATCCCCTCTATGACACGTATTATATCTTTAATTGCTTTATTGTGACGAAGACACCGGTCCTCAGATTCTGACACCCGACTAGAATATTGCTAGATAAATACAAAAAAGGCCCCGGATGTGAAATCAGTTTTGTTAACCGAAAACTCGTTGGCATAATGCTGCCTCGGGCTATTGTGGCTCACCTTCCTAAATGTTCATTCAGAAAATATAATATCACGTAAAATGGGTGCCCCAACATATAATTACAACTGAAAGTTTTATTTATTCTGATACGGATGGGACTAGTTTCATAATATATTCATTCAGTGCAGTTAATTGTACAGTCAGCATGACGATCGCCGAAAATGTAGTTGCTATCAGTTTTATATTGTGATTCGTTTGTCCACGGAATATATGTCCACGGACCTATATACGTACATGTGTATATAGGTCCGTGGTTTGTCATGAAAGAGTAGAATACAGACACTGTCATTTTAAAACAAACTTTAGTATTCTGTGGACATTTTTCATGGACCTGTGCAAAGGTGCCTCTGGTAGGACATTGGTCTTTGCCTTTTTTAAAACCGCCAACTGCGGAAATGAATACTAAAATAGATTCAATACTAAACGTTCAATCTATTATTATTATATGAAATTATGCTATTATAAATGTTTATGATTATATTTCGTGTAAATGTTTGTTTTGTTTGACGATTGTGACAGAAGTATTCTAGTTGAAAATAGTCATACAGGCAAGTTTTAATAGTCACGTGTCCTGTTATTGCATTGTTTAAACGATGTTGATAATTTCATTGACCAAAACAATATGTGGTAAACGAGGTGACCAGACTGCTAACCCAGGCGTTGGTCCGATTCCCATTATCGTCATAAATTCATTTTTATGTATCCAAATGTCAAATGTATAAATCATCTGTCCATCCTCGTTGCATGCTGAAAGAAACTTATTGTTATTTATTTCAAATTTTAAAATTATTCATTTCAAAATACAAAGTTTTGTCAAAAAGCCCCACAGACTTTAATTAGTGTCACAGCACATGTTAACATCCCTTACAACAGGGCCATTATCGTTGGTTAAATACGCTATAATTCTGTTTTCATTCACAAAAATAGCAAAATATTTTTAATCATTATTCCATACTTAACCACCCGATTCATTGCCTGCCATGTAAATTTACTCGCACCAAACAGCCGACAGAAATAGAAAGCCGGTCGATTCCGGAGTAGCCTCGTGAAGTGATATTCTAGAGAAATTATTTAGGGGGCGGTGATGTATTAAATTTCTACCCTTACATATTGACAACTTGGCTTTTGTTGTTTTGTAAAAGGGTTAGAAATGACACCAGAGTATTTGAGATATTATATCTGTGGTGACAACCTGTGCCAAGATTAAGATTAACAATACAATGGCTTGTGAATTGAAGTTAACTAACATATTAAAACGATTTAAATGGCAAAGCACTTTATATAACTTTTAAATTGGCATTTTTTCTAATAAACATACGGTATGGATATTTAAATTGTATTAATTGCATTTCTAGATTTTTTCTTTGTGGATATATTTACATTGTTGTTGGCGATATAAAATGACACACGTAAAATCAATTAGCTAAAACACTAATTGAAGACTCATATTGAAGACGGGATTAGCATCGCACCGTGTACAGGAGCCATTGTGATATGACGCACGAGTCAATGTATATACAGTCAAACCTGCCTAGAGTAGCCGGCCAAGCGATGCATTAAAAGTGTCCTGTTGAAGATGGGCGACTGCTTTATACAACACGTGTATATAACGTAAAGTGCTTATTAAGATACATCAGTATCGACTGATAGGCAAAGTGGCTGCTGAACACTGACCGCAAACAAAGTTTTAGCTGTATAGGTAGCCATTATTTTCTCCACATAAAACAGGACAGGACTGTGTGGAGCCATTGGTCAATCTGGGTTCATACTTATGTCCAAACTTCACATTTGTCTATTCATTAAGGACTTACAATGCATATAAACATGTCAAAAACCATTTCAATCGAAAAGTTTTCCGTTTTTCTTTTCACACTTACAAAACGAACAAACATAAAGTTTAGTGTGTGACACAACTGAACGTGGAATTGTTACACAACTGAATGCTGAATTATGGCGTACTGAACATTGAATTGTAACTGAAGTTGAATTGTAATACAACTGAACTGAAATATGGCAAAAGTGAACGTTGAATTCAAACACAACTGCACGTTTAATTATGGCTTAGTTGAACATTGAATTTTAACACTACTGAACGACGAATTGTGACACAACTGAACGTTGAATTCTGGCTTAGCTGAACGTTGAATTGCAACACAACTGAACGCTGAATTCTGACAAAGTTGAATGTTGAATTGTAACAAAACCGAACGTTGAATTGTGACACAACTGAACGTTGAATTATGGCATAGCTTGACGTTGAATTGTGACACAACCGAACATTGAACTGTGATACAGATGAACGTTGAATTATGACACAACCGAACGTTGAATTGTGACACAACCGAACGTTGAAATGAATTTCACCCACAAGTTGATCCACAATTAAGTGTCATCTTTTCTAAGAAGCAAAACATTATTATATTTGCGTTGATGCAATATTGTCGTTTACGCGTCAGAATATAACCGTATTCTTGAATAACGAACACGACAAAAGACAAACGCATAGACATGAGAAAACACGTGTATATATGCATATACTGGACGATGTGCCGTATGAACT